>CM056737.1:37232964-37792930 GCA_029844215.1 Przewalskia tangutica | reverse complement strand
GGCCTTGCGAGTTATTATCGGTTCGTGGAGTAGTTTGCTTCTATCTACGCACCGTTGACTAAGTGACTTCGAGAAGGCGGCCAGTTCCGATGGTGATGCTTGTGGCGGGGTTTCGATTCTTGAAAAGAGATTGGCGGCCGCCCCGTTCTTACTCTTCCGGAGAGTCGGATGGTTATATGCGTGTATTGTGATCGTCGGAGCATCGGGTTGGGATGTGTGTTGATGCGGCGTGGCGGGGTTATAGCATATCGTCAGCGGTGAAGAAAGCACGAGGAACTACCCGCGTGATTTGGAGTTGGCGGTAGTGATTCACGCTTTGAAGATCTGGAGGCCTATGTATGGGGTTGGCGTGGATATTTATCTGGACCACAGAGCCTCGGTATATCTTGACCGAGAGGAGGCTGAACTTCACGGCGAGGCGGTGGTTAGAGTTGCTTAAGGATTACGATGTTGATATCTGTACCACCGGGAAGGCGATGTTGTGGCGAGATGCTCTTAGTCGTAGGTCGATGGGGAGCCTATCGGATGTGCGGCTAGAGAGGAGGACATGGTTCGTGATTTTGCATCGATTAGCGAGCCTTGGTGTCCGTTTGATTGGTTCGATAGCGGTGGGGTTAGAGTTCGTGAGGTTGCGAGTCTTCCGTGTCGAGGAGGTGAAGAAGCGGCGATTCGAGGATCCGGCTTTGATTCGATATCGTGATCTGACTCTTCGTGAGGCAAGGGTCCTTTTGAGTGCTTTTGATGGGGTGCTAAGGTTTGGCGGTGTGTATTTCGGATGTTTGAGGACTTGTGAGTTCTTGGGAAGCACGCAGCAGCGTTACTCTATCCGTCAAAGTGCGACGAAGATGTACCACGACGCCCAGATCTGTGTATTGGTGGGATGACTTGAAGAGGGGCGTTGCGAGTTCGTAGCTCGGTGCAGTGTTGTCGGCGGTGAAGGTAGAGCACGAGGCACAGTGGTTTGTTCTGGCGATTGAGATCGAGCACGGAAGTGGGAGGTAATCAATATGGATTTCATCACGGGATTACCTCGCGCTCGGAGGCGATTCTATATGGGTTATCGTCGGCGGTGGAAATCAACCCACTTTCTTCCGTCGGGGCGACTTTTGGTGAGATTATGCCGACTTTACATCAGAGAGATCGTCGGTGCGTGATCCCTGCCCGATCATGCTCGAGACGAGGAGCGATTTACGGCTAGCACGGAGATCCTTCGAGGAGGTTTAGGGGGCGAGTGAGCACAGTCTGCATTTCATCCTGAGCAGACGGACGAGCGGGCGCACTATCCAGGACTCTTGAGATATCTTTGCGAGCTTTGTGTTATTGACCGATGGTAGTTGGGAGGATCATTTGCCTCTGGTTGAGTTCGCGTATAATAATAGCTACCACTCCGGTATTCGGATGGCGCCTTATGAGGCCTTGTATGGGAGAAGTGCGGATCGCCTATAGGTTGGTTCGATGTGGCGAGTGCGGCTAAGTAGAGACGATTTGAATGTGACGATGGATAAGGTGAAGCTTATCAAGGCGGCTATTAGCGGCTCGAGTCAGAAGTCGTATCACGAGATCATCGTCGTCGGCATCTTGAGTTCGAGTTCATGATTGGGTTTTCCTAAAGGTGTCACCCGTGAAGGGTGTGATGAGATTCGGGAAGAAGGAAGCTTCGGCCCAGTACGTTGGGCGTTTGATTGTCGCGAGGTAGGCAAGGTTGCCTATGAGTTGGATCTGCCGTCCGTCTGGAGGCGGTG
Source organism: Przewalskia tangutica (assembly GCA_029844215.1). Taxonomy (NCBI): domain Eukaryota; kingdom Viridiplantae; phylum Streptophyta; class Magnoliopsida; order Solanales; family Solanaceae; genus Przewalskia; species Przewalskia tangutica. The sequence continues at coordinate 37,791,188 of CM056737.1, read as the reverse complement.
CATCCGTTTTCACGTATCTATCTTTGAGAGATGTATCGGGGATCCATCTAGGTACACCGATTGGCGATGTCGGTGTGCCAGGGGTTATCGTATGAGGAGATTCCCATAGCGATAGTCGATCGTCGGAGTTAGGCGTCTGCGGACGGGCGTGGCTTCCGTCAAAGTCTTGTGGCGAGCGAGCTCGGGGAGAGATGGCGTGGGAAGCGAGGAGGACATGAGGCGGAAGTATCCTCACCTATTCCCCACACCTCCGTAAATTCACTTTCCTACTTGTAAATTTTCGTTATCGTTTACGCCTAAGTGTTGCTCTGTGGCGTGTGTGGCATTTACAAGCTGTTTAGCTTCGATAATCGTCTTGGGAAGGAACATTCGGGCGAATGTTTCTAAGAGAGAATGTTATACCCGTATTTCAGTAGTATGCGTAAGGGAATACGTGCGAAGTCTAGCCTTAAAGATAAGCCTTGGGCGTTTTTATTTGTACCTGACTCACTAAAAGAATCGTTTTCCGACGAAAGCGTTTCCCACGACTTTCGTAGGGTAAATTCGGCTATGCCATTTCTAATTTTGCGGATTTTTAGAGGCGAAACATTTTGGACCAGCGGAGGCGACACTTGTCACCCTCCATTGATGGACTTGAAATCGTCCATTTGGACGATTTGAACAATAGAGCACGTTTTTGTGCCTTGTGCACAAGTCAAGGAGTTGGTAGGATATTTGTGTATAGTTAATCCTCACCTACACTTGCCTTGCACTTGTCTTAATCTTGGCCATTGGTTGGCCACTTCTGACCTATAAATACCCCTTAAGATGAAGAGTTCTTCATCCACAAATTACTTTCAAGTCTTGAAAATCCTCCCTTCTCCCTTGTTAGCCATTTCGTCCAAGCCCTCTTCCCTCTAGCCTAAGTGGCCCTTGGCGAATACTCCCTAGCCTAGCCAAAAATCTACCCCCTCCTTGGTAGAAAAGTTACCTTCTTGTATCGTTATAATGCCCAAAATACCCTAGCCCAAATACCTTAGTACTTAGTAGAAGTTGTGAAGAACTTCTAAGGTTCTTGGAGCATACAACTTAGAGCAAAACCTTGCTCAGTGCGACTTTTCTAGGATATTATTGGGCTTACCGAGGTAATAATCCTAACCCTCTTTTGTATTAGAGAATGCATCTTGTAGAAGTATAAGAATAAGTATTAATCACTTAGAAGAATATCACAGAATAGAATTGATATTACCACAGTAGAAGGGTTTAAAGAAGAATAATCAAGCAGTACTTACATAGAATTTGTTTTCTGATGAACTTATATAGCTCACGGGTAGGAAGTCGCCCGACTTACCGTAGAATTATGAACCCTCTGCTTAGAATGACCTTGAGTAGTCTTTGATAGATATCTGCGACTATTATAGGTGACTCTGCTGCGACATATTGATTTGGCGGTGGTTTTATTTGAGAAGGTATGTGATTCTTCCTAAAGCATGATATTTTACAATATATAGTACGGTAGACGTACGTGTGTTAATCGGATAATAACTATGGCAATGTCTTTGACTTAAGCTCGAATAATACTTACGGCAATGCCTCGGCTTAAGCACGAATAATACTTACAGCGATGCCTGGCTAAGCTGAATAATAAAGAATCGAAACCATTTCAAAGACTCTGAATCATATTATGAAGAGTACTAATTGGTTTTTAAAACAGAAGCTTAAGAGTTATACTAGCTTTATGGGAAGTAAGTATAACCACTTAAGATTGATAAAAGAAACAAGTTTGCCTATGTGTTTATAACAGACTTATATTGTGAAAAGAATAATAAGATGGTTTGATAAGTAGACATGATATGATGATATGTGTGTTAGTATCTTGTAACGTTTGTATAGGTGAGTATCATTGTTGTGCTTATGTTGTTTAAAGATAAGTTGTTATGTTAGTATACTATCACTCACCTCTTGAGATGATAGGGGTTGTCGCCCTCCGTCTGGGGTAGACTCGGTGATGCAGGACCATGATTCGAGAATACCTCATGCGGGTCCAGGGCCTATGCGGAGCTACGAGAGTTCGAGTTAGTATGCGGGGTTATGCCTCATGCGGTCTATGTGGCCATGCGGACGGCGAGTCGGGGCGATGCGAGAGTAGCTACCACCGACGCGGGGTTATACCTCATGCGGGCCCGTGTGAGTGGCCTATGCGGACTCGGGAGTTCAAGATTAGGCTTGCGAGAATGATAATACGGGCGAGTGGCCTGCCGAATCATTCGCAGCCTAGAAAAGACCTATTACAGTTTACCTATTGTTGCTCTTGTTTGTGATGTGGCACTATGTGCGGTTTCCTTGATTTTCTTCATACATACTTGTAAACTGGTTTTAAAAAGGGTTATGATTTCATTTAAGTACTTTCTGATTTCACATACTTAGTACTGTTGCTTGACCTCCTTGGGCTGCGTTCATGCCGCGGTAAGGGCAAGCAGTTGCTAGATCCTCATCCTTAGGATCTCTACGTTGGGGTCGGGAGCTCCATTCTCTTCAGGAGGCTCTACTTTTGGTATGATCTCCCTGTTGTAGATAGTTTTGTACAGTAAGGGTATGGCGGTGCCCTGTCCCGCCATAGTTGTATATATCCTTCGAGTGCTGTAGTCATGTTATGCGATTGTCGGATGTAGCGCTAAACCATGATTATATATATATGCCGAAAGCGATGTTTTCTCACATAAAGCGTGTCTTATTTTATAAATCGTTTCATGTCTTGCTTTATATTTCCGCGATTACTACGATGTATGACTACTTGGGTGCCGGTGAGCACGATCCACGGGCCGGGCAGTCGTGACAACTTCCATCTCACACTATCCATGGAATTTTCACACAAATACACCACGTCTGAGTACTTGACAAAGACCAACCGTAAAATCATCCACGTGGCGGCCTTGCATCCAAGGTCCCAACTGTTATAAATTCTAAGGCTCCCCATTTTCTCATCCCCAGACTTACCCTTTTCAACTACCCATGTTTTCTAATCACAACTTACACAATGCTAACCGAACATAGCACTCCACATGTATCTACCATAACGACCTAAACAAGTCTCTCAAGGGCTGAAGATATCTCTGTAACTACCATCTTACTTTCCTTTTGCCGCTCTAATCAAATCCTGCTCTACTGGGCGCATAACTACAGACGGTGATGAACCAGCCACTGATCCCGAAGGCTGAGTCGTAACATCCGCGCCACCTCTGGTTGGACAATTTCGCATAAAATGGCCGCTGGCAAAGCATAACAAGTCATTGAAGAAGTCGACACTCCCAATGACACTATCATAACGGCCACACCGGTGGGGTGGCCTCTCTAGCTAACACCCCTTCCTCTCGAACCATCAATCATGAATCGACACAGTAGGCTGAGTCATCCCACCTGTACCCCTCCTACTAGGACAGTCTCTCATCACATGGCCCTGACGGCCGCTGGTAAAACAAGCATTAGTAAAAGACGACATTCCGGGATGACGCTGTCGCAATTGAACACCGAGGAAATCGAATCGGGCTAGAACCCATGCAAATCTGAACTGGAGACCGGAGTTCGACCAACTCCTAAATACCCGAACGTCACGAAGTGCGCGGAGGACCACTCTATCTTGGCGGAGGCGCATAACGATCTGCTGGCGAGAAGGTCCGCCTCGAAAGTTACGAAAGGACCTGCTTTGTTTTGGCCTCTTCGCTGATTTTGGTTACTCCGTCGATCTCTACGTTCCTCGATGCTGCGGCGTAAGCTTTGTCTGCGGGCAATGTCCATGTTCGATGAAGAGCTACTCTTGTACAACTCTCGCTAGGTAATCGCCATGTCCGTGACATATCGGTGCACTTCATCCTCCGTATGCGCCACTAACGCGGGGACATAACGAGTCAATAAGTCAAACTCTATCGTATTCGAACCGTCCGCCCGTTACGCCTCTGTTATACCCGTAGTTCCGTGGTATGTATGCGAGGGCGTGCGTGCGAGAATCTGCAAAGATTGGAAAGGAAGAAAGAGGTGATTTTCCACGGAAAAGTTTCGGTTTTGTGAAGGAAAAAGGTTCGTTAATGGGAATTGGATTCCCAGTTTGGTATTCGGACTTCTGGAATATTAGAGAATTATGGAATTTTATTTTGGAAATGGTCACGTGGGGCCCACGGGAGAAATTCTGGTTTTGTGGGGCCCACTTTGTTTTCGAGATTTTGGCCATTGTGGATATTTTCGGAAGATGTTTTATTTTGGGCCAATAGGAGGGTGACACGTGTCACCCCCGCCTAGGTGGCTTGGCCGAATGACATTTGTGCACAACACCCGGTTAGAGTCGTTTTTCGACGAAACGTTTTACATAAATTGCGAGGGGAAAATTACGGCGATGTCTTTTCTTATTTTTGCGGATTTTTACGAGAGACGGAACATCTTGGACCAACGGGAGGGTGACATGTGTCACCCTCACATTGGAAGCAAGTGGGCGTGACAGACGATTTGGGGTGTCAAGTGGGTAGATATTTTTGGTAGATATTTGTGAGGGTTTTAAGGAGTAGGGACTAGGGGGCACTTGGGCATATCTTGGCCCTACACTTGCCTAGCACTTGGCTAGATCTTGGCCATTGGTTGGCCTTTGCTTGACCTATAAATACCCCTCCCTTGTGAAGACTTCTTCATCCCAAAATCTCTAAGTCTTGAAAGCTTCTTCCTCCCCCTTAGTGTAGTGTCTTGGCGAGAGTCCTCCCCTTTGTGAGGCCTTTGGCGAGCACCCTCCCCTCGGCGAGAGTTTCCCCTAGTGGGGGTAGGCGAGGGTATACACACCCCCTTGTTGTTTTGTATCGTATAAATACACCCCTCTTGGTAGAAATACTCTCAAAAGTATTATTACTATACCCAAATTAACTTAGCCGTATACCTTGTAGTATTCCAAAGAAACCTCTATACGTAGAGCAGGAAATACTCAGTATGTCCTTTTGTCTCAAACCGAAACCCAAGGAAATCTTCATTGATTGATTGAAGTATTTAAGTAGAAGTTGGTTAGAACTTCAAGGGTTGTTTGGAGTGGGTTGGAGCACGGAGTAGGAGTTAAGCGTTGCTAAGGATCAGCATTTATACTTGGATAATTATGGGCTTATCGAGGTAATTATCTTGTCCTCTAATTGTAATTGGAAATTACATGTTGTTAGAATATATAGTTGAAGCATACTATATATAGAACTAAGCAATCTTTATGCAATGTCTTTTGACTTAAGCTGAAGAATAAAGAAAAGAAGCGAATTGTATGTACATAGGGTGTATTGCGATAGACTTATGTAGTATTCTGAGTAGAATTGTACGTCCGGTTAGGCGTATAAACCCCCTGGTTGGCTTGGTGGCGGCCTCGATAGAGGAGAGATTTCTGTTGTTGCGAGGAGAAGTCTGCCGAATTTTACGTAGAAATGGAACCTTGTGTTTTGAAGTTAATGAGCGTTTGTGACCTTTTTAGGTGAAAGTACTAAGAGTAGCGTATTCTACTTGAGGAGTGGAAAGGGCTAGCAAGGTTGTAGTACTTGGAGCATTTTGCTTATTGTCGATACTGTCGCGAGGTATGTGAACCTCTTCCTATCTCTTCTAGCATGATATGTGTGAACTATGTAGTACGGTGAGCGTCATGTGTTAACTGTGTTTGATTGTTTTTAAAAACATAAAGTGTTATAACAGCTTTATGTAGGTAAGAAAATACTTTGTGGTTTTAAAAGGTAACTGATGTGAATTATAACTGGCTTGTTATAATAAAGAACTTGATGTATTTCAAAAGATTTATAAATCGTTTTGAAGGGAGAGTAATACTTGGTTTTTGAAAACATAAGAGTTATACTAGCTTTATGGGAAGTTAGGTATAACGGCTTAAGAATGTTTTACTGATTTCGGAAATCAGAATGTGTATCGCCAAACCACTGCAGCGTTAATAAAGGAAAATGTACTGACTAATGAGTTGTATTATTAAAACCAGTAGAAACCTCCATCTGCATAGAAACTAAGATGAGACAAAATGATATTACATTTTCTAGGTCATGGCTGCTGTAGTAAGATTATTATAAACAAGAATAACCTATTCACTCATAAGACTTATGTTACTCAAATGTTTTAAAAGAGATTAAGACTATGAGTTATGAAACCTTTCTAAAATAAGTAACTTGAGCATTTTTGAAATTAGGCAAACTTGGACGTTTGGAAAATAATGTTGTTACTTGATTTTACAAAGGTAAGTGTTTTGGGTTTACTTAAAAAGACAGTCACTCTATTTTATACTACGGGTATTGTGTGACTTATGTGGAAGGAACGGATCTTTTAAAGATTTAATGTATGAAGTACTTTGGGGATGGATACCCGAACTTGTTAATAGAAAGTACCTTGTGTGAAAAACTTGATTGTATTGGTTTGTGATAGCCTTGTAATACTTTCTTGTTGATTTGATAAGTAAACATGTTAGGATGCTACGTGTGTTAGTATCTTGTGATGTTAGTGTAAAGGGGTTTCCTCATCGCGCTTAAAGTTGTTTGACTATCAACCGTTATGTTGGTATTGTACCACTCACCTTGACTTGTGTCGGAGGTTGGCGCCTCCGTGCGGGGTAGACTTCGGTGATGCAGGACCGTGATTCGAGAATACCTCATGCGGGTCGAGGATCCATGCGGAACTACGGGAGTTCGGGTTAGTTTACGACCGCGTGGTCACGCGGTCCTTTGTGGCCATGCGGTGCGAGTCGGGGCGATGCGGGAGTAGCTACCCTCGATGCGGGGTTATACCTCATGCGGGCCTATGAGGTTGGCCTATGCAGAGCTGCGGAGAGTTCCAGGGCTAGACGCGCACATTTGATACTGCGGGCGAGTGACCAGCTTTCATCATGTGATGCAGAAGCAGATATCATGACACGGTTTATGACCTTGTTGATGCTGTAGGTTTTAGTAGTCGGCTATGCCTTCGTACTTACCCGTACAGTTTTATTATAACACAGGTGGGACCTGGTGTTCATGTGTGTTCCTTGGTGCTTTCATATCATAGACTGGCAGTGAGGAATGTGTTCCACGGGCACGATTGATGTTGTGGGCGTGAGACCCGTTGTTAAATTTGAGTGATGACTTGAGGCGTGAGTCACGACTCGACATGGCTTATTTATTGTGAATCGTAATTTGGTTATCATACATGTCTCTGCTTTGTATAGACTACTATGATTTCATTCTGATTTATTTTCGATTTCACATACTTGGTACTGTTATGCGACCTCGCCCGGGCTGCGTTCATGCCGCGGTAAGTACACGATCATTGATCCTCGCTCTTGGAGTGCGATTCAGCGTTTGAAAGCTCCGTTTCTCGGAGGCTTATCGATGGTATAGTCCCGTTGTTGTAGGTATTTACATTCGGGGTATGGCGGGACTGTCCGCCATTGTTGTCATATCATTTCTTAGAAGTGCAGTAATCTTGTTGCAGGCGGGGTTTGTAAAAAGATTAAAGCGTTGCATGTTGAAAAAGTTGTTATTTATATATACGAAAGGCAAGTTTTCCTCAATTCTGTTTGTACTTCATTTGTTTCATGTATGTGTTTTATGTTCTGATTACTCGATGTTGTATCACTAGGGTGCAGGGTAAGGCACGATCCACGGGCCGGGCAGTCGTGACAAAAGTGGTATCGAGCGATTAATCCTCGGAAAGTGTCTCTGACCGTATCCGATGAAGTCTTGATTATCGGTGTGTTGTGCACCACACCAATAATCGAGAGGCTATAGGATATTTAGGATTGGTTTCTATTCTTCTCACTCGAGATCGTGCCTTAGAGTGTGTTGTAAGTTGGACCCTCTGAAATTCTTTCCCTGTCGTTATGCCTCGCGTAGGGCAACCGGGCCCGGGAGGGCAAAGCGGCGAGGAGGCGCGAGTAGAGTTCAGAGGGTTACGTGGCACAGCCCAATCATTACCTAGGGTAATGCTTCATTCGAGGATTTCTGCGGCGTCACTAGCCCGATAAAGTTTAGCACGGCGGCGGTTCCTCTGCGGCCATGATATTTGAACGCGGTTCCACGACCGAGAGCAGAGAATATGGATTACAAAGAGGCGACCTGTTACTAGATATGGATTTGGCTACGGAGAGTATCTGGATGTCTGCGAGTCTTGATGGCTATCTAAGAGAGGTCGTGCAAGAGTAATTCTTGATTGAAGCGAGCATGGCACGTATGCGGGCTTATGCGCATCAGGAGAACATAGAAATCATGGTGGGTTAACCGAGTAAGATTTTGGGGATAGAGAAGGTGTGAGCCTTAGAGTGTTATACGTAGAGACCTTAGAGGTGAGGCCCGTCTCAAGAAAGGTGTAGTGTTATGTTTGATCCTTATCAGTGCATAGTGCACGTGAGCTATGTGTGGGATAGGTCCTAGTAGTGTGGAATGAAGGGGTAGTTGAGCTAAGAAGACCGCTAGGTTTTCGAACGTGATTAGTGAGATTGTTCCTTGAGGAACTAGTGTTTCTTGGCGTTAGGGTCGAGGTTGAGGCCACGTCGCGGGTCAACCGCGACTTTGTTTTATGGTGGTCGGTTTGTGGTGGTCGCCTTGTGTTAGGGTCATGAGGTGTTAGGCCCATGTTTAGTTAACCAGTCTGAGTTCGTGGATGCGTTCGACCGGTGGTCGGGCGATGAAGCGACCATCCGTGTTCTTGATCGGACCGTTCACTCGGCGATGTTGATTTTATCGAGAAGGTTGTAAGGCTGCAGGGTGCCTACCTTCACCTTATGGCGACAGTGGAGCCAGTGCGGCTGTTTTTGTTTACGGAAGTTTTACCAGCGGGTTAAGAACTCGGGTAAGTCTCGAATCGCATTCGCCCTCGGGCGGTGCTTGGATTTCGAGGATAGTTGTGGGGATTGTTGTCTCTGTGGAGGAGTGTTTAAGCTACCATTTCGGTGTTCGGATGTCACCTTTTGAAGCCTTGTAGGGCGGAAGTGTAAAGTTGCGGTCGATTGGTTCAATGTTGGCAAGGTTGACAGATTGGTTGAGCTTGTTCCGGTGTGTGGATAGTGAGAACCTTGTCTAGAAGAAGTTACAGCGGCTCGGAGGAATCGTGCGGATAATCGGCGGCAGCGCTTAGAGTTCAGTTGTGGTCGGTCTTCTTGAAAGTACCACCGGGCGGTGTGACGAACTTTGGAAGCAGAGAAACTTAGCCCGAGTTACTTTGGGCCTTTTTGAGTTGGTGAGAATAGGCGGGTTGCCTATATGTTAGCATTTGCCGTCCGACGTAGGAGGCGGTCGTCGGTCTTCGTATTGTTATGTTCGAGAAAATCGGAGATCCATCAGTATCCCCGATTAATGATGACCACGTTAGGGATAGTAACCGAGTTTTAGGCGAAGCGATGTCGAGAATGTGGTAAGAGTTCGTGTACGACATCCTCGGGGATCATGGCGGCCGGTACCATTTGTTGGGTCGTCGGAGCAAGGCTCGCGACAAAGTGACAAAAGTGGTACCATTTGTTGGGTCGCCTGAGAAGGTTAATGCCTCAGGCAAAGTGACAAAGTGGTATCTACTGCGAGTAAAGAGAGAAGCGAGCATGTATGGCGAGCATAGATGTGATCTTTTCTTTTGTAAAGAGAAGGTGCGAATGAAGTATATTTTAGACCCCGGTGAGAAGTGATTTGTGATTATGTAGAGGTGTTTCCTCGTGGACTTGGATGTAAGTTTTTGCGCAGGTGTTTCCATGGCCAGGTGTGGCAGGATTGTTCCCGTAAGTATAGTAGTAGAGACTATATCGGCGCTTGTATGTTTGGGGACTTAGAAGGAACATTCGGGACGAATGTTTCTAAGGAAGAATGTTATACCCGTAGTTCCGTGGTATGTATGCGAGGGCGTGCGTGCGAGAATACTAGTAAAGATTGGAAAGGAAGAAAGAGGTGATTTTCCACGGAAAAGTTTCGGTTTTGTGAAGGAAAAAGGTTCGTTAATGGAATTGGATTCCCAGTTTGGTATTCGGACTTCGGAATATTAGAGAATTATGGAATTTTATTTTGGAAATGGTCACGTGGGGCCACGGGAGAAATTCTGATTTTGTGGGCCCACTTTGTTTTGAGATTTTGGCCATTGTGGATATTTTGGAAGATGTTTTATTTTGGGCCAATAGGAGGTGACACGTGTCACCCCGCCTAGTGGCTTAGTAGAATGACATTTGTGCACAACACGGTTAGAGTCGTTTTTCGATGACGTTTTACATAACTTACGAGGGAAAATTCCGGCTATGTCTTTTCTTATTTTTGCGGATTTTTAGAGGCGGAACATCTTGGACCAACGGGAGGGTGACATGTGTCACCTGCATTGGAAGCAAGTGGGGCGACTTGGACGATTGGGGTGTCAGTGGGTAGATATTTTTGGTAGATATTTGTGAGGGTTTTAAGGAGTAGGGACTAGGGGCACTTGGGCATATCTTGGCCTACACGCCTAGCACTTGGCTAGATCTTGGCCATTGGTTGGCCTTTGCTTGACCTATAAATACCACTCCTTGTGAAGACTTCTTCATCCCAAATCTCTAAGTCTTGAAAGCTTCTTCCTCCCAGTGTAGTGTCTTGGCGAGAGTCCCTCCCCTTGGCCGAGAGTTTCCCCAGTGGGGTAGTGGAGCATATACACCCATGTGGTGTTGTCTCGTATAAATACCCTCTTGGTAGAAATACTCTCAAAAGTATTGTTCTTATACCCAATTACCTTAGCCAGTATACCTTGTAGTATTCAAAGAAACCTCTATCGTAGAGCAGGAAATACTACAGTATGTCCTTTTTGTCTCAAACCGAAACCCTAAGGAAATCTTCATTGATTGATTGAAGTATTTAAGTAGAAGTTGGTTAGAACTTCTAAGGGTTGTTTGGAGCGGGTTGGAGCACCCGGAGTAGGAGCTAAGCGTTGCTAAGGATCGACATTTATACTTGGATAATTATGGGCTTATCGAGGTAATTATCTTGTCCCTCTAATTGTAATTGGAAATTACATGTTGTTAGAATATATAGTTGAAGCATACTATATATAGAACTAAGCTTAATCTTTGCAATGTCTTTTGACTTAAGCCTGAAGAATAAAGAAAAGAACTGAACTGTATGTACATAGGACTGTATTGCAGTAGACTTATGTAGTATTACTGAGTAGAATTGTACACATCCGGTTAGACGTATAAACCCCCCTGGTTGGCTTGGTGGCCGGCCTCGATAGAGGAGGAGATTTACGCTGTTGCGAGGGGGGGAGGTGCTGCCGAATTTTCTGTAGAGAAATGGAACCTTGTGTTTTGAAGTTAATAGACGTTTGTGACCTTTTTAGGTGAAAGTACTAAGAGTAGCGTATTCTACTTGAGGAGTGGAAAGGGCTAGCAAGGTTGTAGTACTTGGAGCATTTTGCTTATTGTCGATACTCGTCGCGAGGTATGTGAACCTCTTCCTATCTCTTCTAGCATGATATGTGTGAACTATGTAGTACGGTAGACGTACATGTGTTAACTGTGTTTGATTGTTTTTAAAAACATAAAGTGTTATAACAGCTTTATGTAGGTAAGAAAATACTTTGTGGTTTTAAAAGGTAACTGATGTGAATTATAACTGGCTTGTTATAATAAAGAACTTGATGTATTTCAAAAGATTTATAAATCGTTTTGAAGGGAGAGTAATACTTGGTTTTTGAAAACTTAAGAGTTATACTAGCTTTATGGGAAGTTAGGTATAACGGCTTAAGAATGTTTCTTGATTTGAAATCGAATGTGTATCGCCAAACCAACTGCGGCGTTAATAAAGGAAAATGTCTTGACTAATGAGTTGTATTATTAAAACCAGTAGAAACCTCCATCTGCATAGAAACTAAGATGAGACAAAATGATATTACATTTTCTAGGTCATGGTCTTTGTAGTAAGATTATTATAAACAAGAATAACCTATTCACTCATAAGACTTATGTTACTCAAATGTTTTAAAAGAGATTAAGACTATGAGTTATGAAACCTTTCTAAAATAAGTAACTTGAGCATTTTTGAAATTAGGCAAACTTGGACGTTTGGAAAATAATGTTGTTACTTGATTTTACAAAGGTAAGTGTTTTGGATTTACTTAAAAAGACAGTCACTCTATTTTATACTACGGGTATTGTGTGACTTATGTGGAAGGAACGAATCTTTTAAAGATTTAATGTATGAAGTACTTTGGGGATGGATACCCGAACTTGTTAATAGAAAGTACCTTGTGTGAAAAACTTGATTGTATTGGTTTGTGATAGCCTTGTAATACTTTCTTGTTGATTTGATAAGTAAACATGTTAGGATGCTACGTGTGTTAGTATCTTGTGATGTTAGTGTAAAGGGGTTTTCCCCATTGCGCTTAAAGTTGTTTGACTATCGGTAGTTATGTTGGTATTGTACCACTCACCTTGACTTGTGTCAGGAGGTTAAGCCGCCTCCGATGCGGGGTAGACTCGGTGATGCAGGACCGTGATTCGAGAATACCTCATGCGGGTCGGGGATCCATGCGGAACTACGGGAGTTTCGAGTTAGTTTACGGCCTTGTGGTCATGCGGTCCTTGTGGCCATGCGGTGCGAGTCGGGGCGATCGGGAGTAGCTACCCTCGATGCGGGGTTATACCTCATGCGGGCCTATGAGGTTGGCCTATGCGAGCTGCGGAGAGTTCGGGGCTAGACGCGCACATTTGATCTGCGGCGAGTGACGGCTTTCATCATGTGATGCAGACAGATATCATGACCTGATTTATGACCTTGTTGATGCCGTGGGTTTTAGTAGTCGGCTATGCCTTCGTACTTACGTGCAGTTTATTATAACACAGTGGGACACAGTGTTCATGTGTTCCTTGGTGCTTTCATATCATAGGCTGCGGCGGTGAGAATGTGTTCCACGGCACGATTGATGTTGTGGGCGTGAGACCCATTGTTAAATTTGAGTGATGACTTGAGGCGTGAGTCACGACTCGACATATCGCTTATTTATTGTGAATCTGTAATTTGGTTATCATACATGTCTCTGCTTTGTATAGACTACTATGATTTCATTTCTGATTTATTTTGATTTCACATACTTGGTACTGTTATCGACCTCGCCCGGGCTGCGTTCATCCGCAGTAAGGTACACGATCATTGATCCTCGCTCTTAGGGTCACGATTCGGCGTTTAGGAAAGCTCCGTTTCTCGGAGGCTTATCGATGGTATAGTCCCTGTTGTTGTAGGTATTTACATTCGGGGTATGGCGGGGCCTGTCCGCCATTGTTGTCGTATCATTTCTTAGAAGTGCGTAATCTTGTTGTGGCGGGGTTTGTAAAAGGATTAAACATTCATGTTGAAAAAGTTGTTATTTATATATATCTTGAAAAGGCAAGTTTTCCTCAATTCTTGTTTGTACTTCATTTGTTTCATGTATGTGTTTTATGTTCCGCTGATTACTCTGATGTTGTATCACTAGGGTGCCCGGGGTAAGGCACCAGTCACGGGCCCCGGAACGGGTCGTGACAGCCTCAACCTCATAACCCTACCTGCCCGAGCTCTCCTCATCTGCGAGGGCAAGAAGTGTGTACGAAATGCCTCTAAGGTTTTGATCACTTCCATGATCCGCTGCAACTGTCGAATAAACTCCTGATGATCTTCCTCAGTCCTCAATCCATAGGACTCGGGTGGACTGCAACTCAAGAAGTCCTGAAGTCTCAACTATCGGATCTAGGGTGAACTATTGGTACTTCCGGAACCACCGGCTCCCATCCGTCCTCATTCCCAGCCACCAGACTAGCTAGTAACTGGGCCATCTCCTTGTAACTCATATCCTCTGTTCCTGGCCGTGAGACTAGAGGCTCAGGTATCGTGGTCTCGGTGGCTCCGCACGCTCTAAACTCTCACAGGGCTAGCGGCGTCGCAGAACTCCCGAATGAAGCTGTCTCGGATAATGACGGGCGTGCCACAGGTAACCCTACGTGCTCTACTCGCGACTCCTCTCGCCACGCCGCTTCGGGCTCTTGTTGCCTTGCTTAGAGGCATAACAGGTGAAAAGAATACGTCAGAGGGAGTACAACTTATAACTCAGCTCTAAGGCACGATCTCAGAGTGAGAAGAATGGAAACCAATCCTAAATATCCTGCGACCTCCGATTATAGGTGTGGTGCACACACACCGATAATCAAGACTCTACTAGATACGGTGCGTATACACTTTCCGAGGATTAATCGCTCGATACCACTTTTGTCACGACCGAACCGGGCGTGGTAGTGCCTTACGGGCACCCAATTAGACATACATCGTAGTAACGCGGAATATAACACAAGACATGAAACAATATGAAGTGAGAAAGCGGTTTATTCGAGAAAAGTTGCCTTCGGCATATATATATATATATATATATATAAACTTGAGCGATTACATCCCTTTTACAAACTCGCCACAGCGATTACTACAGACCTCTAAGAATGTTATAACAACAATGGCGGGACGGGGCCATACCATACCACGAATGTAAGTACTCTACAACGAGGGGACTATACGAAAGATAAGCCTCAGGAGACACGGAGCTTCCCAAAATCTTTGACGTGACCACATGAGAGAGGATCAACAATGGTGTACCTCTACTGCGGCATGAACGCAGCCCGAAGGAGTCGATTACAATGGTACCAAGTATGTGGCGAAAATCGTAAATGAAATCATAATAGTCTATATAAAATAGAAGACATATATGATAACCAATTTACGATACCTGATATGTAGCAATATGTCAAGTCGTGGACTCACGCCTAAAGTCATCACTCAAATATAACCATGGGTCTCATGCCAACAATATCAATCATGCGTGGAATTCCTTTCTCATGCCGTGATCCATGATATAAAAGCGCGAAGAATACACATGAACACGAGTCCCACTGTGTCATAATAAAGCATGCGGGGTAAATGCGAAGGCATAGCGACTACTAAAACCCACGGTACCAACAATGCTATAAAAATGTATCACGAGGTCTTTCTAGGCTGCGCCACGTGATCGCGGTGGCCTCGCCCTCGAGATCAATATGCGCGTCAAATCCGAACTCACGCGACTCGCATAGAGCCACCCAGGCCGCGTAGGTATTCCGCATCGAGGGTAGCTACTCCTCGGCATCGCCCCGGACTCTCGTAGTCCGCGTGGCCACATAGACCGCATGAGGTATTCCCCGCACTAACACGGAACTCTCGTAGCTCGCATAGGTCCCTGGACCCGCGTGAGGCATCCTCCGCGACGGGGCAACTTAACCCCGGTATATCATGTCAAGGTGAGTGGTACAATACTAACATAATGGCTTATCGTTAAACAACATAAGCACAACAAGGAAACCCTTTACACAAACATCACAAGACACTAACACGTAGCATCCTAACATGTTTACTTATCAAACCATCTTACTACACTTTCCAGAAATCAATACAAGACTTTCATAAACAAATAAGTAAACCGTTCCTTCTCTCTTCCTTAAGTCGTCATACCTAACTTCCCATAAAGCTAGTATAACACTTAAGCTTTTGAAACCAAGTACTTCTTTTCTTTCAAAAATGGTTAATAACTCTTTTGAAATACTTCAAGATTCTTATTATTTAAAACTCAAGTCAAAAGACATCAAAGTAAAACCCAAACAATTTCCATACCTTCTTTTAAAACAAAGTCACTTTTCCTTTAAAAGTCAAGTAGCAATATACTTTTTAAACCAAGGGTCTTACTCTTTTAAAAACAAGTAACCTATCAAGTTACTTCTCCTTTCCCAAAATCAAGTTGTTTATAAGTCAAGTTATCATTTTAAATCCAATGATAAAACCATTCTTATTTTCGAAATTAAGATAACTTTATTCTTTGAAAGACCACACACCCATTACTCACGAGTGAGGTTTTACAACTTTTTAACATAATTCAAGTCCTTAATATTTCATAACAAGTCACCTAACTTTGGAATCAAGTCAAGGACACAAAAGGAAAATCAATTTCCTTTAAACACACGCGTCGTCTACCGCACTAAATATATTTCACAAATATCATGCTAGAAAGGATAGGAAGAGGTTCACATACCTCGCGACGATTATCGACAATTAGCAAAGCGCTCCAAAGTACTCTAACCTTGCTCGCCTTTTCCATCCTTCAAGTAGAATACGCTCTCGTAGTACTTCAACCTATAAAGGCCACAAGCGTCTATCAACCTCTAGATTTCTTCGTATAATTCTAGATACAAGATTCCTTATTCTACCAAAAATTCGGCACCTCCCCATGACCACATAAATCTCCTCCTCTAACGAGGCCTGCTACCAAACCAACAATCCCAGGGGGGGTTACACGTCTAACCGGACGTGTACAATTCTACTCCACAATAATACTACAAGTCTACTGTAAATACAGTCCTATGTAAATACAATTCAATTCTTATCCATATTCATTCTACATATAGTATACTCAACTATACATTACTACAACATGTAATATCCAATTACAATAGGGGGACAAAGATCATTACCTCGATAAGCCCAAAATTATCCAAGTTTATAAGTCGATCCTGAGCAACGTTTAGCTCCAATTCCTTACGTTCCAACCCGCTCCAAGCAACCCTTAGAAGTTTCTAACCAAATCCTCTTCAAGATCCAACTCCAAAAAGTGAAGAACACTTAGGCTACAACACTACCAACTTTCGGCCAAGGGGGTGTATTTAGGCTAGGGGTGTGAAATCTTTTCCAACTCTTGGTACACAATCTTCCTAACACCCTAAGGAAGAACACTTAAAACTTTAAGAATTTTTTTTGGACAAGTTTTGCTCACAAAATCAGCCCATGGCCGAGAGCACACAAGAGGAAAGGGAGGGAGTTTTCAAGACTTTGAAATTTCTAAGTGTTGATGAAATTATGTCTAGCATAAAGGGGTATTTATAGATAAATCAATGGCTAGGATTAAGGCAAATATAAGGTGAGGATGGGGTACATGTGTGTGGGTAGTTGGTCAACCATTTGTTCACCACAAAAATGGGACAAGTGGCCACCACAAAAATGGGCCACTTGTCCACCTAAAAAACGTCCACTTGCCCTTCTCCAATTCGGCCAACATGGCCACACGGGGGTGACACGTGTCGCCCCCCTACTCGTCCTAAATATTTCATCTTCCGAAAATATCCGTAATGCCAAAAATCCGAAAATAAAGTGGGCCACAAAATCAGTAAATTTTCGTGGGCCCACGTGACCAATTTCGGAAATAAAATCTCATAATACTCAAATATTCTAAAAAGTCCAAATACCAAATCTGGGAATCCAATTCCCATTAACGAACCTTTTTCCTTCACAAAATCCGGAAACTTTTCCGTCGAAAAATCACATCTTTCTTCCTTTCCAATTTTTATGTCGTATTCTCGTACGTACGTCCTCATATACATACTCTGGAACTACGGGGTGTAACAAACCCCTTGTGCATATGCCTGAATACGGGTGCACTTTATCCATCAGTCAGATAGTGGTCCAGCCCCACCACGTAGCGGTGCACTTTATCTGCCATGTCCGCTACTATAGTGGGTGCATACCGAGCCAGTGAGTCGAACTCTAGGTGTTACACCCCGTAATACCAGGGCTACTAATTGAGAGCGTGATTAAGGATTTAAGATTTGAATTTTAGAAGGAAAGAATAATTACATTTTCTTAAGAAAAATTTTGGAAATCTGTCACGCCCCAAATCCCGGGCCCTTGACTGGTGCCCCTACCTGGGCACCCTTCTACCCATACAACATAAATAAACCGCAGAAGATAAATAGCACTCATTTTTAAAAAAAACAAAGGCAAAGCCGGAAAGACTTCCTTATAAATATAAATCACCCGAAAGAGTCTACGTTGTACAACAATGTAAATACAACTTACACCAGTCCAACCCACATATGAATACAAACCTCTAAGAAGGTGACAACAACTATGACGGGACAAGGCCCCTCCGTACCCCTGAATATACCTAGCCATAATGACAAACTCTACAACTTGGAGCCATCTCAAAATGCTGAACAAGGATCCTAAGCTCGCGGATCCACAACTGTGTACCTAGACCTGCGGACATGAACGCAGCCCCCCTAAGGGGGTCAGTACAACAAGTACTAAGTATGAAACAGAAATAAAGTACATTAAACAAGATCATAACTATACAAAAGAATGACAGGGGCAAGTATAAAAATTAAAATACCAGATCCTACCGTGCCATTTTAACTCATGAAATCAATCGTACATTAATCATTCTTTTCCTTCTTTCAATAAGAATTAACATCATATTCTTACATACATACTTAAGAATTCGATCAAGTTTTTCCACATAACTTACATATCTTACATAACATAATCCGACCCTTTATGGAGGGACTCCTTATTTGAGAGCTTACTTTGATTATCCATACGTGATAACGTAATCCGGCCCATTTGCGGGACACGGTGTATTGATGAATCATGTGGCATAATCCGACCCGTCTGTGGGGCTCGGTGTACGGTGGAATCATGTAGCATAATCCGGCCCGCCTGTGGGGCTCGGTGTACTGGGGAATCATGTAGCATAATCCGGCCCGCCTGTGGGGCAAGGTGTACTGTGGAATCATGTAGCATAATCCGGCCCGCCTGTGGGGCTCGGTGTACTATGGAATCATGTAGCATAATCCGGCGCACCTGTGGGGCTCGGTGTAAGATAACGTAACCCGGCCTATGTGTAGGCTCGGGGTAATATGGCGTAATCCGGCCTATGTGTAGGCTCGGTGTATCTGTCCACGACGACCGGACGCGGCGGTGCCCTACACAGGCACCTGTTGAGTATACATCAGAGAATAGCAGCGGAACATACGCAACATATAAACATGTTTAGACAGTAAAGATCACAGGCTAGCCGATAAGGTCGCCTTCCATAAAATATACATAATCAAGAGTAAAACAACACAACTTTGTTCTTACAGGCCAAACCACAAAAATGTGACTACAGACCTCTAGGAATAACAACTGTGGCGGGACAGGGCCCCGCCATACCCCTGAATGTACATAATACCTACAATATCAGGGAAAATCTACCAAAAGATAAGCCTCCGGAGAAATGGAGCTTCTGACACCTGATCAGTGATCCTAAGAATGAGGATCCACCACATGCTTACCCCTACCTGCGGAATGAACGCAGCCCCCAAGGAAGGGGGTCAGTACACAATATGTACTAAGTATGTAAAACTAGAAAATACTATAATTACATCATAAGTTTAAAACAAACCCGGAGACATGTGTGATAATCAAATTACAGTACATTGTGCCTTACTAACAATGAGAGTAAATAAGAGTATACTTACTGCATAAAAATATGAGGCTCTCGATCAAAGTAGGACAACCCGCCCGCAGTATCAATAAGCAGTCCTACTCCTGGGACTATTTCACCCGCAAGGGTCGTGTGTGTCACGACACGACCCCGGGGCCGCGACTGGTGCCTTACATGGGCACCCTGTTCAGGTATACATCAGAGAATAGCAGCGGAACATACACAACATAAACACATGTGTAAACAATAAACAACACAGGCTAGCCGATAAGGCCTCCTTCCAAAATATAAACATAATCAAAAGGACAACCGTACAACTCAGTTCTTACAGCCCAACCACATATGTGAATACAGACCTCTAGGAATAACAACTGTGGCGGGACAGGGCCCCGCCATACCCCTGAATGTACATAATCTACAACATCAGGGAAAGACTGTACCAAAAGAGACAAGCCTCCGGAGAAATGGAGCTTCTGACGTCTTGATAAGTGATCCTAAAAATGAGGATCCACCACCTGTTTACCCCTACCTGCGGCATGAACGCAGCCCAGAAGAAGGGTCGATTACCTGATATGTACTAAGTATGTAAAACTGGAAAATACTGTAATTACATCATAAGTTTAAATCAAAGCCGGAGACATGTATGATAATCAAATTACAGTACACTGTGCCTTACTAACAATGAGAGTAAATAGGAGTATACTTACAACATAAAATAGGAAGCTCACGATCAAAGCAGGACCACCCGAAAACAGTATCATTACGCAATCCTACTCCTGGGACTATTTCACCCGCATAGGTCGCGTGGACCCGCGTGAGGTATTCCTCGCATGAGACTATTTCACCCGCATAAGCCCTTACAGACTCGCATGAGGTATTCCTCGCATAGGCTGGACCTGCCCGCATGGGACTATTTCACCCCCATAAGCCCTTGCAGACTCGCATGAGGTATTCCTCGCATCGTGGGTAGCAAATCCACGGAATATGAAAATGCCACAAACCCGGGGAATGACCCCGTAAAGAATAACATACCACTAGCACAAAACCGGCTATCATGTAATACATAAGCAAGTTAAGAATCCCCTAACTTCTTATTATTCTTGTTCACATACACTCTCATTTTAGTTAACTTAAGGCACTAACATATCTTTTTAAAGATCCGGGAATTTAACCCAAAGTACTACCTACTTCTACTCTTTAAAACAAATGACTCTTTTTCACATAAAACTTACAAGATACTATTAACCATAGTATCAAGTCCAAATTACATTTCAAGGCAAGTCACAATTGTTAAACCCCGTAAGTCCAGGACATGTATAAGAGAATGTACGTAAGGAATCAAGACTTGGAAATTAGTACGAAAGAAAGAATTGTTTTTCCGACAGAAAATCTTCCGAACGTCGGAAAGGAAAAATGTTTGTTAAGGAGAATTAGATTCTCAAAATGCATTATTTGGGAATTATAGAACTTTTAACATTATGGAATTTATTTTTACGGATTTGGTCACGTGGGGCCCACCCGAGGAATTTTACGTTTTGTGGGGCCCACGAGGGTTACGGAATTTTATGGATGAATGAGAGGGAAACACGTGTCACCCCCACATATGGTCTTGGTCGAATTGTGTAAGGGTAAAATGGTCATTGACCATCTTGGAAGATAAGTCTTGCTAGCTTGAGTTTGTTGACCAAGTCAACTTGTCCACTTGGCTTTACATTAATTGTGCTTCATCCTAGCCCACAAGTGTGTTAATCTAAGCCCTCCAATATGTTTTATATACCCAACTAGTGCAAGACAAGCTCTTGAGCACTTAAAAAAAAATTAGAGAAGCCTTGTTCTTGAGATAGACCTCTCGGGTTTGACACTTTCCTCACAAGAAAAATTTGTAGTTTTGATCCATTATTCACAAGACTTAAACCCAACGTCCCTAAGGGTATTGTAAGGATATCTCAATAGAAAGATTTCGGAAAAAGCAGCGTTTCGTATTAGTCATGGCGAAACTTAAGGAGTTCTTCAACTTTGAAGTTGGAACTTGTTGATGAGTTCTTCATAGGTTTCTAAGGAGTGCTTGGAGCGGATTGGAACTTAAGGAAAGGAGCTAAGAATTGCTAAGGCGCGACTTTGAATCTTGGAAATTTTAAGGGCTTATAAAGGTATAAATCTTGTCGTTTTAGTAATTAAGATTACTTGTCATTGTAGCTATGGATATTAGCAAGCATGAGGTATATATTGTGTAGTTGGATAAGTATATTGGCTATTGGAACCCTAATCCGAAAACTAGCATGTTAGCCTTGAGATTACAATTCAAGTTGATTATTAGTTTAAGTCGTCGCATGTTGTATAAGAAGGAAATTATAGTTGTTGAGGTTGTTTATGACTATATAACATGTTAGACCTTAGAACTTGGAATTGGAAAAGGATTGGAAAAGACTTTGATTTGTTGGTTGTTGTTGGCCGAGAATGGCTAGTGAGTATTAATCTACTTGACATGCTTATACGAAGTGGGATTCCGGGGCATGTGACCAGGAGCGGGTTTGATTCCCAGATTTGTTTGTATACCCCATGGTCATGCTTATACGATGTGGGATTCCAGGCATGCGACCACGAGGGATACTCCTTGGATATGTTTATTGGTGTTACATTAAATCATGGACTGCCGGCAGTGAGGAAGGATTCCACGGGCATGATTGATATTATGGGCGTGAGACCCATAGTTATATTTGAATAGTGACTTTGAGGGCATGCGTCCCTGACTTGATATAACTGCTTATGTATTGTGTACTGTAGGTTGGCTATCATACATGTCTCCTGTTTTGTTTAGACTGTTATGATTTTACTACGATTTCATTTCACATACTTGGTACATTCTTCGTCTGACCTCGCCCGGGCTGCGTTCATCTGCAGAGTTTAGGTCTGTTGTTTGGTGATCTGCAGTGTAGGACCACCTTTCGAGTTTTGGATAGCTCCTTATGTTCGGGAGTTTATCTTTTTGGTATAAGTTCCTTCAGTACAGGCTTTTGTACAGTTATGGGTACGGCGGGGCCTTGTCCCGTCATAGTTCAGTATAAATCTTAGAGGTCTGTATTCATATGTATGATTGGACTCATGTACGGTGTAGTGTCTTTTGTTATGTATATTATGGCAGCCTTGTCGGCTTTGCCCTTGCACGTATGTTGGTTTTAAAAAAAAAGGGTGTTATTTAATTTCCGCAGTTTACTTAGTTGTTAAGGTAGAAGGGTGCGGGTAGGGCACGATCCACGTCCGGGTTGGGCGTGACAGTGGTATCGAAGCGATCGATCCTCGGAATGTCTACAAACCGTGTCTAGTAGAGTCTTGATTATCGGTGTGTTGCGCGCCACACCCATAAACAGGAGGCTACATGACTTTTAGGAGTTGGTTTCTATTCTTCTCACTCTGAGAGCGTGCCATGAGTTTGTATTAGTAAGATAATTCCTCTCGCGTAATTTTATGTTCTGATTATGCCTCGAGAGGCAACAGCGCCCTGAGGCAAAGGAGTAGCGAGAGCTACTAGTCGGACTCATAGAGTTGTTAGGGCTTATACCTGTGGTATCTGGATGTTATCTGCGATCGGCGAGTCCTTGCGCCAGTTTTGAGACCCGACACGGGGCCTCGGTTTCTCAGTTAGGAGAAGACTATAGGGTCATGAGGGAAGCAGTTATGTTATTGACCAAGATAGCGGTGCTACAGTTTCATCAGCAAGAGGTTATTCGGCCAGTACAGACAGGTGTACAGAGGGTAGAGGGCCAACGCGGAGATCAGCGTAAGAGGGCTAGACCGGTTGGTTATCCCGGTGAGTTTTTGGATGAGCAGCCTCAGCAGCAAGTGAGATATTCGTCCCAGCCTACCCAGTACATACCCCCGCAGCTCACAGGTGGGAGATTTGACTCCACAAGGTATTTAGGAGCCGGTCCAAGCTCCAGGGGTCGAGGTTCTCAAAGGAGCAGAGGATTTTCTCAGTCGAGGCCACATATTCCTCAGTGTTTCCATTGTAGTAAGCGTCATTTGGGGAAATGCCGTCATGGCACAGGTGTTTGTTATTATTGTGACCGTCCGGGCCACAAGAAGTGGGAATGTCCTGTTAGAAAGAGCACCGGTAAGGTGGCTCAGCCTATGAGGCCGATGGTTGGTTACCTTTCCTCCACGGTGTCGTCCCCGAGCGGTGTTGGATGTCACCACCGTGGTAGAGGTCAGGGTGGAGTTTATAGTTCTGGCGGTCCTTCGAACCGCATAGATGACGTGACTACTGGACAGGATCAAGGGGCGACATCGCATGGGGTTACAGGTATATTTCGATTCTTTTGAATCATACGTGCATTGTTAGATTCAGATTTTGCCCTAGCATATATGTCTTCACTGTGTTACTAGCAGTTGTAAGCGATAGTACCCCCAGAGGTAGGAATAATTTGATTAGTAAAGTGAGAAGTTAAGAATATTGACAAGAATGGTAAGTGAACTGAGACTATAGTTGTGTAGAGTTCACACGTAGTAATTGCCCCATGACAGTGTAAGACCAATAGGGAAGATTGTACAGTAGAAATACTTTGGCTTATGTGACGAACCTCTAGTGAATAGGGGGATAGGGTGAGGAGTACCTTGAGGTAAGAGAGAAGATTTATTTTAGACCAAGAATGAGAAGTTGAGTGTGACGATGAGTCGGGTTATGGACTCATTTCGGGTCAGCCGATAGTATGGAATGGGGTGATGTCAGTTGGTAGTGGTCCCGCTATGTGATAGGGTCACGAGGATGCAAGGCTCAAGTATAGTTGATCGTTGTACGAGTTCGTGGATGCGTTCCACCGGAACCAGGTCGTAAGGACCGAGAAAAGCCTTAACGGGAATGTAAGTAACAATATGGCCAAGTTTGGTTAGTAACTTCAAGGATTAGGGAACATAAACAATATTGAGATGTTGTACGTTTACTAATTAAGTTTGGAAGTATGAGAAAGTATGACAAGTAAGGAAAGAAAGGAACCTTTAAGGATCCCGTGTTTGAGAAGACTGTAACCTTCGAGTTTTGTGAGAAGGGACCACGGACGGAAGGTCCATTGTTATGTTTACGTATGTTATGTGGTGGCCATGTGTGGCATCGTTGGTCTTGTGCAGTTTTGATTGTTAGGCATAGTATAGAGTTTATGCCGGAGTTTGTATAGCATGACAACCGACTAAGAACATTTGGGGACGAGTGTTTCTAAGGGGGGAAGAATGTTACACCCCGTAAGTCCAGGACATGTATAAGAGAATGTACGTAAGGAATCAAGACTTGGAAATTAGTACGAAAGGAAGAATTGTTTTTCCGACAGAAAATCTTCCGAACGTCGGAAAGGAAAAATGTTCGTTAAGGAGAATTAGATTCTCAAAATGCATTATTTGAGGATTATAGAACTTTTAACATTATGGAATTTATTTTTACGGATTTGGTCACGTGGGGCCCACCCGAGGAATTTTACGTTTTGTGGGGCCCACGAGGGTTACAAAATTTTATGGATGAATGAGAGGGCAACACGTGGCACCCCCACATATGGTCTTGGTCGAATTGTGTAAGGGTAAAATGGTCATTGACCATCTTGGAAGATAAGTCTTGCTAGCTTGAGTTTGTTGACCAAGTCAACTTGTCCACTTGGCTTTACATTAATTGTTCTTCATCCTAGCCCACAAGTGTGTTAATCTAAGCCCTCCAATATGTTTTATATACCCAACTAGTGCAAGACAAGCTCTTGAGCACTTAAAAAAAAAATTAGAGAAGCCTTGTTCTTGAGATAGACCTCTCGGGTTTGACACTTTCCTCACAAGAAAAATTTGTAGTTTTGATCCATTATTCACAAGACTTAAACCCAATGTCCCTAAGGGTATTGTAAGGATATCTCAATAGAAAGATTTCGGAAAAACGACGTTTTCGTATTAGTCGCAAGGCGGAAACTTAAGGAGTTCTTCAACTTTGAAGTTGGAACTTGTTGATGAGTTCTTCATAGGCTTCTAAGGAGTGCTTGGAGTGGATTGGAACTTAAGGAAAGGAGCTAAGAATTGCTAAGGCGCGACTTTGAATCTTGGAAATTTTAAGGGCTTATAAAGGTATAAATCTTGTCGTTTTAGTAATTAAGATTACTTGTCATTGTAGCTATGGATATTAGCAAGCATGAGGTATATATTGTGTAGTTGGATAAGTATATTGGCTATTGGAACCCTAATCCGAAAACTAGCATGTTAGCCTTGAGATTACAATTCAAGTTGATTATTAGTTTAAGTCGTCGCATGTTGTATAAGAAGGAAATTGTAGTTGTTGAGGTTGTTTATGACTATATAACATGTTAGACCTTAGAACTTGGAATTGGAAAAGGATTGGAAAAGACTTTGATTTGTTGGTTGTTGTTGGCCGAGAATGGCTAGTGAGTATTAATCTACTTGGTATGAATTGTGGGGCGGAATTTTACACGTATTGTAAGGCGTGTAATCCCCTTTGTTTGGTTGTTGTTTGGAGCCTTAAATGTGGCGTGTTGGTTATTGTATTCGACCTTGAAAAAGGTGGCAAAGTGAGTGGAAACAAAGGAAGTGCTGCCCGATTTTCCGTAGAATTAGAGACCGCTTACTTAGTATTATTCTACGTTAGAGACTAGAAGTTGATAGTCTTGTTGTGACCATTATAGGTTGACAATTCTACGTATGGCGTATTCGGCTTATCTTGTGGATTTAGCCGAAAAGGTATGTGAACTATCTCCTCTTCTAGCATGATTCCTTAAGATAAAGAAAGTATGTCCTACTCCTTAAATGATCCATTCCTTGGTTGTATTTGGATGGCCTAAAATAGAATTTGTTCTATGTACTTCCTTGATTGTACTTTGATGTTTAAATTGTAAGTTGTATAATCCATTGCCTTAGTGAAGTTGAATTCTTAAAAGTGAAAGTATTTTACTTAAAGTACATAGAGTCTTGAAAAGGAAGTGGTTTCCAAATATTTTGGCTAGTGTCCTAGTTCTAAAACCTAAGGGTTGTTGTAATGACTTTAGAGGAGTCAAAGGAGTGATTTACGTAATTGTTTTAAGAGAGGAGAAATGACATGATTTAAGAGAAGTAACTTGTTTTAAAGGTGTGAGTTACTTGAGGTTTAAAAGTAGAAGAAACTTGTTTTCTAAATATTAAGAGACTTGAAGTATTTTGAAAGTTAAGAAACTTGATTTATAAGTATTTGATACTTGGTTTTAAGTATAAGTCTCTTGGTTATAAAAGGAATGGATATGTCTAAAACCATAAAGGGTTATAACGGCTTTATGGAAGGTTAAGAAAGTTGTCTATTTTGATTAATGGGCATAATTTGCCTAGTTTGTGAAAAATTTGAAGTTACTTGATTTCAAGCTTTGAAAAGAGTTTCCTAAAAGTATAGTATCTTACTTTGAAAAATAGACATACATTGATACTACGGGTGTTAGTATCTTGGGGTTTTACATAAAAAGGAGTCTTTGGAAAAGAATGTACGTACGTAGTACTTTGGCTTGTTTAATTGAGAATTATTCTATGTGTGCCTTGATAAGTACTTTGGCCTGTTTAATTGAGAATTATTCTATGTGTGCCTTGATAAGTACTTTGGCCTGTTTAATTGAGAATTATTCTATGTGTGCCTTGATAAGTACTTTGGCTTGTTTAATTGAGAATTGCCAATGTGTGCTGGTGATAGCATTTGAGTACAAGTATTATGTTTTATTACGTTGCCGCGACTCTCGGTTGGAGGGTCGGCTGCCTTGTTGTAAGTTTACTTGGACGTACCGACAGTGAGGTGGGATTCCACGGGTATGCTTCCATTATTTGTATTACCCCATGGTCATGCTTATACGATGTGGGATTCCGGGGCATGCGACCACGTGGGATATTGTTACTCCTTGGACATGCTTATACGATGTGGGATTCCGGGGCATGTGACCAGGAGTCGGGTTAAATTCCCGGATTTGTTTGTGTTACCGTACGGTCATGCTTATACGATGTGGGATGCCGGGGCATGCGACCGCGAGGGATACCCTATGGTCATGCTTATACGATGTGGGATCTTGGGCGTGCGACCATGAGGATACTCGCGGACATCTTATACGATGTGGGATTCCGGGGCATGTGACCAGGAGCGGGTTTGATTCCCGGATTTGTTTGTATACCCCATGGTCATGCTTATACGATGTGGGATTCCGGGGCATGCGACCACGAGGGATACTCCTTGGATATGCTTATTGGTGTTACATTATATCATGGACTGCCGGCAGTGAGGAAGGATTCCACGGGCATGATTGATATTATGGGCGTGAGACCCATAGTTATATTTGAATAGTGACTTTGAGGGCATGCGTCCCTGACTTGATATAACTGCTTATGTATTGTATACTGTAGGTTGGCTATCATACATGTCTCCTGTTTTGTTTAGACTGTTATGATTTTATTACGATTTCATCGCTTCACATACTTGGTAAATTCTTCGTCGACCTCGCCAAGGCTGCGTTCATCCGCATGAGTTTAGGTCTGCTGTTTGGTGATCTGCAGTGTAGGACCATGCTCGAGTTTTGGATAGCTCCTTACATTCGGAGTTTATCTTTTTGGTATAAGTTCCTTGATCTGAGCTTTTATGCAGTTATGGAGTGCAGCGGGGCCTTGTCCCGTCATAGTTCAGTATAACTCTTAGAGGCCTGTATTCATATGTGGGATTGGACTCATGTACGGTGTAGTGTCTTTTTGTTATGTATATTATGGCAGCCTTGTCGGCTTTGCCCTTGCACGTATGTTGGTTTAAAAAAAAAAGGGTGTTATTTAATTTCCGCAGTTTACTTAGTTGTTAAGGTAGAAGGTGCCTGGGTAGGGCACGATCCTGCCCGGTTCGGGGCGTGACAACAATACCTTTAGAAATAAAGTTAGGTTTCTAAATCAAGTGACTCCTTTTCTTATAAAACCTTAGACAATTGATGCCTTAAAATCAAATTGCCTTTTCATTAAAATAAAGTCATTTATCCTTCCATAAAGCTAATATAACCAACTCCCCATAAAGTCGTTATATTAACTTTATACCTTAGCCAAATACAATTTCCTATCCAAGGGACTTATACGTTTAAACGAAACAAGTATCACATACTTTAAAATTCTTCAAGTCCCTTAACTTTAATAAAACTTAAGACATCCTTAATCCTTTCAAAGAAGTGAGTTAATCCCCTAACTCACCCGACTTGGCCATTCATAAAACTAGTAAAGGACATCAAGATCTTGTACGTCTACCGTACTATATACGTGTAACTAGTCATGCTCAAAAGATAGGAAAAGTTCTACATACCTCTTCGGGTCAAACCACTTGCCAAGTACAATATCCCGCCCGTAGTATGTCAACCTATAATATCCACAATACGTCTATTAACGCCTTACTTCAAACGTAGAATATTATAAGTGTAAAGTCTCTAAATTCTACGGAAAATCGGACAGCACCTCCTTTGTTTCTACTTACTTTGCCACCTTTTTCAAGGCCGAATACAATAACCAAACACGCCACATTTAAGGCCCAATCAATGCAATCAACAATAGGGGATTACACGCCTACTAGACGTGTAAAATTCCGCCTCACAACAGATATCAAACTAATATAACTACTAGTCCAATTTCGGCCATATAGAGTACAACAATACCAATTCTTATCCAATTTCCATTTCAATCCAAATTGTTAGCATAACATGATATCAAGTCGCAATCGATTATACTACTATAATCTTCAAGTAAGTAACATGCGACGATTTTTGTAAACGATCAAATTGTAATCCAACTTCACATGGCTTACATTACAATTTCAGATTCTAAGGCTACAAGCAATCCATAATACTTATAAACTTCAACACATATACTTCATGCTAGCAACATGTAAAGCTAACAACAATATAAATAATCTTGTAACACTTTTAAGGGACAAGATTATACCTTAACGAATCTTAATCCAACTCCAAATTCAAGTCATTTATTATACCGTATTTTGAGTATGTATGCGTGAGGCGACGTGACAAAGTTTTTAGCCTTAAGTAGGCAAGGGTCGAAATATTTGTGCACAACTACCAAAAAGAATTGTTTTCCGACGAAACGTTTTCCAAACTTTGCGAAGGGGAAATTACGGTTGCAACATTTATTATTTTTGCGGATTTTTCCGAGAGATGAAATATTTTGGACCAACGAGAGGGCGACACTTGTCACCCTCAAGTGGACGGTTGGTGAGGGAAATCTTTGGCACGTTTTTTGTGTTTATTTTGCCTTAAACATTTGGTCAATGGTTGGTAGGATATTTATGTGGTAGATGAGTAAGTGGGACCAACACAACACTTGTCCAAATCTTCACCCTACACTTGCCCACCACTTGGCTTAATCTTGGACTTTGAATGTCCTATAAATACCCCTCTAATGCAAGACTATTTCTTCATCCTCACTTGAAATTCCAAGTCTAAAAACCCTCTCCCCCTTAGTGTAGTTTTCGTCCAAGGCTCCCCCTCCCCCTTTGAGAGGCCCTTGGCCGAACCACCCCTCCCCCTTGCCTAGTTGTTCTCGTAAAATACCCCCTCTTGGTATAAAAGTATTCTCCAAGTATTGTTACTATTCCAAATACCTTGTAGTATTCCAAGGTTACACCTATACTAAAAGCCCAGAAATACTATTATACTTCCTTTAGCCACTAAATGAAACCCTAAGGAAAAATCTTCATAGCCGGTTGAAGTATTAAGAAGAAGTTGCGTAGAACTTCTAAGGGTTGTTTGGAGCGGGTTGGAGCGCACGGAGTAGGAGCTAAACGTTGCTCAGGATCGACATTTAAACTTGGATAATTATGGGCTTATCGAGGTAAATATCTTGTCCCCCTATTGTAATTAGAGTTACATACTGTTGAAGTATAAGAATTAAGTATAAGTTATATACAAGGAAAATATATAAGAAGGGAATTGAACTGTACTTACATAGATTTGTATTCTGATGAGACTTGTGTAGTTTGTGGGTAGGGAAGTCTTTGCCCAATTTTCCGTAGAATTAGGAATCTGTATCTAGAATTATTCTGAGTAGTCTAGGCGTTGATAGACTTGTATGACCGTTATAGGTTGAAATCGCAAGTAGCGTATTCTACTCGAAGGGTGGAAAAGGCTAGCGGGATTCTGATGCTTTGGAGCTATTTGCTAATAGTCGATAAATCGTCGCAGGTATGTGATTCTTCCTATCCTCTTGAGCATGATATTTTAAAAGTATATATATATAGTACGGTGAGCGACGTGTGTTAACTGAATGTGGTTTTACTGCGATTTCTTTTGACTTGATTCTAATAATAAGAGTCTTGAAGTATTTCAAAAGAATTAAGAATCGTTTTTGAAAAAGAGTAATACTTGGTTTTAAAAGCTTAAGAGATTATACTAGCTTTATGGGAAGTTAGGTATAACGACTTAAGAGAGGTAAAAAGAATGGTTTACTGATTTTAAAAGTTAAGAGACTTGATCTTAAAAGATAAGAGACTTGACTTAATTATACTAATATGAATTTTGTTAAAAAGTGTGAAACCTCATTCGTGAGTAATGAGTACTTGGTTTTTAAAAGGAATAATGTTTTCTTGATTTGAAATCGAATAAGTATCGAACAAACCACTGCAGCGTTAATAAAGGGAAATGTATTGACTAATTAAGTATTATTAAAACCAGTAGAAACCTCCATCTGCATAGAAGCTAAGATGAGACAAAATGATATTACATTTCCTAGATCATGGCTGCTTTAATAAGATTGTTATAAACAAGAATAACCTACTCACACATAAGACATGTATTACTCAACTGTTTTAAAAGGGAGAATTATGTTATTAAAATATTAAGACTATGAACTATGAAACCTTTCAAAAATAAGAAATGTGAATATTTGAAATTAGGCAAACTTGAACTTTTGGAAAAGAATGTTGTTACTTGACTTTAAGAAGGAAAGTGTTTTGGTTTAAAAAGAAGGGCATAATGTTACCTTAGTTGTTTTAAAAGGAAAATATGGTATTACCTTAATCTGTCTTAAAAGAGCGTTTAAATGTTATGACCACACGACACCGCGTTCATGGGATGAACCGGGAATGTATTCCACCTGATTTGATACCGCGTCCATGAGATGGACCGGGAATGTATTTCACTCGATACCGCGTCCATGAGATGGACCGGGAATGTATTTCACTCGACACCGCGTTCATGGGATGAACCGGGAATGTATTTCACTCGATACCGCGTTCATGGGATGAACCGAGAATGTATTTCACTCGTCTGACGTTCATGGATGAACCGGAATGTATTTCACTCGATACGCTGCGTT
Source organism: Przewalskia tangutica (assembly GCA_029844215.1). Taxonomy (NCBI): domain Eukaryota; kingdom Viridiplantae; phylum Streptophyta; class Magnoliopsida; order Solanales; family Solanaceae; genus Przewalskia; species Przewalskia tangutica. The sequence goes on along the minus strand of CM056737.1, from coordinate 37,759,604 downwards.
CAGGATGAACCGGGAATGTATTTCACTCGATACCGCGTCCATGAGATGGACCGGGAATGTATTTCACTCGACACCGCGTTCATGGGATGAACCGGGAATGTATTTCACTCGACACCGCGTTCATGGGATGAACCGGGAATGTATTTCACTCGACACCGCGTTCATGGGATGAACCGGGAATGTATTTCACACGATACCGAGTCCATGAGATGGACCGGGAATGTATTCCATACGATTTCACCTCGAGTCCATGAGATGGGCCGAGACATGCTACACGTATCATATGACTTATACCTAGACTGCCGGCAGTGAGGAAGGAGTTCCACGGGCATGAGGGATGACCTTGAGGGCGTGAGTCCCTGACTTGACATGACTACTTTTATGTTGTGAACTGTAGTTTTGTTATCATATATGTCTTCTGTTTTATTTAGACTATTATGATTTCATTTTCAGTATTTTCAGTTTCACATACTTGGTACCTGTTGTACTGACCTCCTTCGGGGGGCTGCGTTCATGCCGCAGGTAGAGGTACACCGGTTGTTGATCCTCGCTCATAGGATCACGATTGGCGTATTAGGAAGCTCCGTTTCTCGGAGGCTTATCTTTTGGTATGTTTCCACGAGTTGTAGGTTCTTGTACATTGGGGGTATGGCGGGGCCTGTCCGTCATAGGTATTGTTACATTCTTAAGTGCAGTAATCTTGTTGTGGCGAGTTTGTAAATGGGGATATCGTTCAAAGTTTTATTATATATATGCCGAAAGGCGATATTTTAAGGTATAAACTTTTCTCATTTTATAATTGTTTTATCTCTTATTTTATTGTCCGGTGTTTACCCTGATGTATTACTACTGGGGGGCCCGGGTAAGGCACCAGTCACGGGCCCGGGTTCGGGTCGTGACAAAAGTGGTATCGAGCGATTAATCCTCGGAAAGTGTCTGACCGTGTCTAGTAGAGTCTTGATTATCGGTGTGTTGTGCACCACATCTATAATCAGGAGGCTGCAGGACATTTATGATTGGTTTCCATTCTTCTCATTCTGAGATCGTGCCTTCGAGCTGTGTTATAAGTTGGACCCCTCTGACGTATTTCGTTTTACGATTATGCCTCCGCGCAGCAACCCGGCCTGGGATGGGCAAGCGTGAGGACTTGCTAGTAGGATCTGAGAGGAATCTGACGCGAGCCGGACATTACGAGATAGTGCTTGACGGCGAGTTTTGTACGCCGCCCGGCCCAGAGAGTTTAGAGCGCGGCGATGGGCTGCTGAGACCACGATACTGAGCCTCGGTCCCACGGCTGGAGCGAGAGGAGTTGGAGTACAAAGAGATGGCCCAGTTATTGGCCAGGATAGTGGCAAGACATGAGGATAGGCTGGATCGGCGATCCATTCGATAGTACCATGGTTCACCCGAGATCGGATAGTTTGAGGCTACGGGACTTTACGAGTTGTAGCCCGTGAGTTCTACGGTCGAGGCACGAGGATGATCCGCAGGAGTTCATTCGGCGATTCTGACGGATCATGAGAGTGATCAAGGCCGGAGACCGAGTCGGTGGTCTTAGGTTCGCACCATTGCGTGATCTGCGATCGTGGTTTGATTCGTGAGGCTGTCACGGGAGAGTATGCACTTCCAGCCGTATGGAACGAGTTCTCAGGGGCATTTCTTGCACATTTCTTGCCTCCACAGATGAGAAGGGCTCGGGCCGACAGATTTTTGACGTTGAGGCAGACCGGGCGTACGGTTCGGGAGTACAATTTGGAGTTTGACTCATTAGCTCGGTACGTCCCCGCATTGGTAGCCGACATGGAGGACAGAGTGCACCGCTACATCACCGGGCTCGATGACTACTTGGCAGAGGCTTGTTCGGGAGTAGCTCTTCAGCCGGGCATGGACATTGCCCGCATACAGGCTTATGCACTTGGATGTGAGGAGCGGAGAGGTCGACGGAATGACCGAGATCAGCAGAAGAAGGCCAGGACAGCAGGGTCCTTTGGTAACTTTCGAGGCGGACCGCCTCAGTGAGCTAGTTATGTACCTCCGCCCGATGCAGTGGTCCTCCGCGATCTTGGGGCGTTCGGGTATTCGGGGCTGGTCGAGCTCCGTGGCTTCGGTTCTGAGATATACGGGTTCTAGCGGCGAGATTCATGTCCCCGGTGTGCACGATGTGGCGGCGTCATCGGGAATGTCGTTTCTTCTTGGTGCTTGTTTCACTTGCGGCCGTCGGGGCCATGTGACGAAGGCGTGCTTATAGGAGGGTACAAGCAGAATGACGCAGCCTAGGGTCGATGGCGGGATCATCGCCTTCTACTATGCGCCTGCGAGTGAGCCTATGATTAGAGTGGAGCAGATGTTACAGGTATATTCTTATCCCTCTAGAGACTAGTATGCATTGATGTTATGGTGAAGTGTTAAGTATTATGTTCAGATAGCATTATGTTAAAATTGTGATTAGAAACATGGTTAATTAGAAGGGTAAGTTTGGGGACAGGGAAAGTGTGAGCCTTAGAGTTTTATACGTAGAACCCTTAGATGCGAGGCCATCTTGAGTAAAAGATTTATGTTTGTGTTGACCTTTATCAGAGTGCATAGTATACGTGGGATATATTTGTGTGATAAGTCCCTGAGTGGTATGAAATGAAAAAAGGTAGTTGAGCTAAGAAGACCACTAGGTTTTCGTGACTTGATTTGTGAGATTGTTCCGGATCGGGGGAACAAGTGTTTAGCGCGATAGCGGGTCGGGTTGAGGACCAATCGCGGGTCAACCCGCGGCCTGAAATGTGGTGAGGTCAGTTCGGGGTGGTCCCGCCGGGTGGTAGGGTCACGAGGGTGCTAGGCCCAGGTTTAGGTAACCATCATATGAGTTCGTGGATATGTTCGACCAGAATCGGATCGTGAAGGCCGGGGATGGCCTTAAAGGAGATTGAGGCTAGTAAGATGACCAAGTTTGGAAGTAGTGACTCCAGATATTTTGGAAACTGAAGCGATGACTGAAGTATGGTACGTATACTAGAAAGAGTTCCAGTGTTCGAGAAGAGTACGACGAGTGAGGAAAGAAGAGAACGTGTGTTAGCAGAATAACAGAGATCATTTTGTTGTGAAGTGAAGATGCGAAGGGAGTATCCTTTAGACCTGGGTGGAAGCTTTTGTGATGTGGGAATGATTTCTCGTGGACTTGGGTTAAGTATTTTTCGCGTATGTTATTTTTTATGGCCAGGTGTGGCGTTGGCAACTTGTTAGAGGAACTTTATCATTATCCGTCTTGAGAAGGAACATCCGGGACGAATGTTTCTAAGGAGGGGAGAATGTTATACCCCGTATTTCCAGAGTATGTACGTGAGGGCGTACGTACAAAAGTTTTTAGCCTTAAGTAGGCAAGGGTCGAAATATTTGTGCACAACTACCAAAAAGAATTGTTTTCCGACGAAACGTTTTCCAAACTTTGCGAAGGGGAAATTACGGTTGCAACATTTATTATTTTTGCGGATTTTTCCGAGAGATGAAATATTTTGGACCAACGAGAGGGCGACACTTGTCACCCTCAAGTGGACGGTTGGTGAGGGAAATCTTTGGCACGTTTTTTGTGTTTATTTTGTCTTAAACATTTGGTCAATGGTTGGTAGGATATTTGTGTGGTAGATGAGTAAGTGGGACCCACACAACACTTGTCCAAATCTTCACCCTACACTTGCCCACCACTTGGCTTAATCTTGGCCTTTGAATGTCCTATAAATACCCCTCTAATGCAAGACTATTTCTTCATCCTCACTTGAAATTCCATGTCTAAACACCCTCTCCCCCTTAGTGTAGTTTTCGTCCAAGGCTCCCCCTCCCCCTTTGAGAGGCCCTTGGCCGAAACCCCCCCCCCCCTTGCCTAGTTGTTCTCGTAAAATACCCCCCCCCCTTGGTAGAAAAGTATTCTCCAAGTATTGTTACTATTCCAAATACCTTGTAGTATTCCAAGGTTACACCTATACTAAAAGCCCAGAAATACTATTATACTTCCTTTAGCCACTAAACGAAACCCTAAGGAAAAATCTTCATAGCCGGTTGAAGTATTAAGAAGAAGTTGCGTAGAACTTCTAAGGGTTGTTTGGAGCGGGTTGGAGCGCACGGAGTAGGAGCTAAACGTTGCTCAGGATCGACATTTAAACTTGGATAATTATGGGCTTATCGAGGTAAATATCTTGTCCCCCTATTGTAATTAGAGTTACATACTGTTGAAGTATAAGAATTAAGTATAAGTTATATACAAGGAAAGTATATAAGAAGGGAATTGAACTGTACTTACATAGATGTATTCTGATGAGACTTGTGTAGTTTGACGGGTAGGGAAGTGCTGCCCAATTTTCCGTAGAATTAGGAATCTGTATCTAGAATTATTCTACAGAGTAGTCTAGACGTTGATAGACTTGTATGACCGTTATAGGTTGAAGTACTGCAAGTAGCGTATTCTACTCGAAGGGTGGAAAGGGCTAGCGAGATTCTGATGCTGGAGCTATTTGCTAATAGTCGATAAATCGTCGCGAGGTATGTGATTCTTCCTATCCTCTTGAGCATGATATTTTAAAAGTATATATATATAGTACGGTAGACGTACGTGTGTTAACTGAACGTGGTTTTACTACGATGTCTTTTGACTTGAGTCTAATAATAAGAGTCTTGAAGTATTTCAAAAGAATTAAGAATCGTTTTTGAAAGAAGAGTAATACTTGGTTTTATAAGATTAAGAGTTATACTAGCTTTATGGGAAGTTAGGTATAACGACTTAAGAGAGGTAAAAAGAATGGCTTACTGATTTTAGAATTTAAGAGACTTGATCTTAAAAGATAAGAGACTTGACTTAATTATATTAATATGAATTTTGTTAAAAAGTGTGAAACCTCATTCGTGAGTAATGAGTACTTGGTTTTTAAAAGGAATAATGTTTTACTGATTTCGGAAATCAGAATAAGTATCGAACAAACCACTGCAGCGTTAATAAAGGGAAATGTATTGACTAATTAAGTATTATTAAAACCAGTAGAAACCTCCATCTGCATAGAAGCTAAGATGAGACAAAATGATATTACATTTCCTAGATCATGGCTGCTTTAATAAGATTGTTATAAACAAGAATAACCTACTCACACGTAAGGCATGTATTACTCAACTGTTTTAAAAGGGAGAATTATGTTATTAAAAGATTAAGACTATGAACTATGAAACCTTTCAAAAATAAGAAATGTGAATATTTGAAATTAGGCAAACTTGAACTTTTGGAAAAGAATGTTGTTACTTGACTTTAAGAAGGAAAGTGTTTTGGTTTAAAAAGAAGGGCATAATGTTACCTTAGTTGTTTTAAAAAGGAAAATATGGTATTACCTTAATCTGTCTTTAAAAAGCGTTTAAATGTTATGACCACACGACACCGCGTTCATGGGATGAACCTTATTCGACCGAACCGGGCGTGGTAGTGCCTTACCGGGCACCTAGTGATACAACATCGAGAAAATCGGAAATAAAACATAAACATGTAACAAGAGATTTGATAAACAAACAAAGCTAACAAAAACAGTTGCCTTACGTATATATACATAAAAACGACGAGTTATCCTTTTTTTTTACAAACTCGCCACAGTACTTCTGGACCTCTAAGAAAGTGATAACAACTATGGGGACGGGGCCCGCCATACCCCGAATGTACAAGAACCTCTGGACTTAGGGTAACATACCAAAAGATAAGCCTCCAAGAAACGGGGCTTCCTAACCTGTGGCTTGTGATCCATGGCGAGGATCCACAACCGATGTACCTCTACCTGCGGCATGAACGCAGCCCCCCGAAGGAGGTCAGTACAACAGGTACCAAGTATGTGAAACTGTAAAATAATGTAAATGAAATCATAATAGTCTATATAAAGCAGGAGACATGTATGATAACCAAACTACGATTCCAACATAAGCGATCATGTCAAGTCGTGGACTCACGCCTCAGTCATCCTCCGTACGTGGAACTCCTTCTCACCGCCGTGATCTAGGTACAAATTGTGTGGAATACGTGTCCCGGCCCATCCCATGGGACTCGGTAAAGGATCATGTAGAATACGTGTCCCGGCCCATCCCATGGGACTCGGTAAAGAATCATGTGGAATACGTGTCCCGGCCCATCCCATGGGACTCGGTGAAGAATCAGATGAAATACGTGTCCCGGCCCATCTCATGGGACTCGGTGAAGAATCAGATGGAATACGTGTCCCGGCCCATCTCATGGGACTCGGTAGCATAGAAATACAACACTTGCACAACAAAGGCTATCACCACAAGCATAGGCAAGTTACACACAACTCAAGGTTATTTTATGCCAAAGTCCAGGTTCTGACCCCAAAGTATTACGTACGTTAAATTCTTTTTAAAAGATCCATTTCTTTTATAAAGGTCACCCGATACCCGTAGTATTAAAATAGAGTGACTCACATTTTTAGGTAAACCAAAACACTTTCCTTTTCAATATCAAGTAACAACATTCTTTTCCATAAGTTCAAGTTTGCCTAATTTCAAGTACTTAAGTCTCTTATTTTAGAAAGGTTTCGTAGTTCATAGTCTTAATCACTTAAGAATATAATTCTCTTTTAAACAATTTGAGAAACATATGCCTTATATGTGAGTAGGTTATTATTGTTCAAAATCAATCTTATTAAAGCAGTCATGATCTAGGAAATGTAATATCATTTTGTCTCATCTTAGCTTCTATGCAGATGGAGGTTTCTACTGATTTTAATAATACTTAATTAGTCAAAACATTTCCCTTTATTAACGCTGCAGTGGTTTGTCGATACTCATTCTGATTTCCGAAATCAGTAAAACATTATTCCTTTTAAAAACCAAGTACTCATTACTCACGAATGAGGTTTCACACAAAGTTCATATTAATTCATTTAAGTCAAGTCTCTTCTCTTTTAAGATCAAGTCTCTTAACTTCAAAAATTAATAAACCATTCTTTTTATCTCTCTTAAGTCGTTATGCCTAACTTCCCATAAAGCTAGTATAACTCTTAAGCTTTTTAAAACCAAGCATTACTCTTCTTTCAAACAGGTTTCTTAATTCTTTGGAATACTTCAAGATTCTTATTATTCAGGCTTAAGTCAAAAGACATTGTCGTACAACTACGTTCAGTTAACATACGTACTTCTACCGTACTATATATATATTCTTTTAAAATACTTCCAGATTCTTATTATTCAGGCTTAAGTCAAAAGACATTGCCGTACAACTACGTTCAGTTAACACACGTACGTCTACCGTACTATATATATATATATATTCTTCAAAATATCATGCTCAAGAGGATAGGAAGAATCACATACCTCGCGACGATTATCGACTATTAGCAAAACGCTCCACGGCTATAACCCGGCTAGCCTTGTCCACCTTTTAAGTAGCACATGCTACTCGCAGAACATTCAACCTATAAAGGTTATACCAGTCTATCAAAGTCTAGACTACTCTGTAGAATATTCTAAGCAGTAGGTTCTCTATTCTACGGAAAATCGGGCAGCACTTCTCTGCAGTTAAGCTACACAAGTCTCAGTAAATACTGATTCTATGTAAGTACAGTTCAATCTTCTTCTTTAATATTCTTCTGATGTGATCTCAGTTTAATTCCCTTCTGTAATATCCTTCTATGAATCTTATATTCATTTCTATACTACAGTATGTAATTCCCAATTACAATATAAAGACAAGAGTATTTACCTCGATAAGCCCAAAATTATCCAAGTTTAAAGTCGATCCTGAGCAAGGTTTAGCTCCTACTCCGTGCGCTCCAACCCGCTACAAACAACCCTTAGAAGTTCTAACCAACTTCTACGTAAATACTTCAACCAACTATGAAGATTCCCTTAGGGTTTCGTTTAGTGACTAAAGGAAAGTATAGTAGTATTTTCCGGGCTTTTCGTATAGAGGGTACTTGGAAATACCACAAAGGTTCTGGGCTAGAGTATTTTGGCATTACAATAATACTTGGAGAGGTATTTCTCAACCAAGGTGGGGGGGTAGTATTTCGACTAGAACAACTAGAGGGTATTTCTCGGCGAGGGCCTCCGAAGGGAGGGGACTTGGACGAAACTACACTAAGGAGGGAGAGGGATTTTTAGACTTGGAAATGTCTAAGTGTGGATGAAGAAGTTCATCAACTAAGGGGGGTATTTATAGGCCAACCAATGGCCAAGATCAAGACAAGTGGTAGGCAAGTGTAGGGTGGGGATTTGGACATGTGTAAGTGGGTCCCACTTGCTCATCAACTACACAAAATATCTCACAAATATCCTACCTAACCTTGACCAATGTTTTAGGCAACAAAAATGGAAAAAACGTGTGCCCCAAATCGTCCAAGCAATCCGCCACTTGAGGGTGACACTTGTCGCCCTCTCGTTGGTCCAAAATATTTCATCTCTCGGAAAAATCCGCAAAAATAATAAATGACATAGCCGTATTTTTCCCTTCGCAAAGTTTGGAAAACGTTTCGTCGGAAAACGATTCTTTTTGGTAGCTGTGCACAAAATTTCGTCCCTTAGCCTACTTTAAGGCTTAAACTTTTGTACGTACGCCCTTACGTACATACTTTGGAATCTGGTATAACATTCTCCTCTTAGAAACATTCGTCCCGAATGTTCCTTCTCAAGACAGATAACGATAAAGTTCCTCATAACAAGTTGCCAATGCCACACCTGGCCACCAAATAACACATACGCAAATACTTAATTCAAGTCCACGAGGAATCACCTCTAACATCACAAAAAATCCCACCCAAGGGCTAAAAGATACTCGCCACGCGTTACTTTACAAAAGAATGATCACATCTATGTCCTTAACACATGCTCGCTTCTTCCCTTACTCATCGTACCCTTCTCATACACTCGAATTCTTCCTAATAACCTTACCACATTTCTGTTATTGCTTCAGTTTCCAAAATCTCATCACGCCCTTCCGGGGTGATACCTTCAAGAAGACCCACCGTCAATCTGAACTCCAAAAGTCGACGCCGATCATCCGCACGACTTCTGTTGTCTCTGAGCTGCTAAAAACCTCCTCTGGATAAGCCTCACCTTATCCACATTCTGCGGGATCAAGTAGGGACCAACTATCTGAACTTTGCCAACATCGAACAAATCGACCGGCAATCAATACTTCCGCCCATACAAGGCTTCTTAAGGTGACATCCGAATACCGAAATGGTAGCTAGTATAATACTCACTCAACAAGAGGCAAATAATCCTCACAGCTACCCCTGAAATCAAAACGCCGGCCCGTAACCTATCCTCAAACTCCTTTAAGGCCATTCCCGGCCTTCACGATCTGATTCTAGTCGAACACATCCGCGAACTCGTACGATGGTCATCTAAACTTGGGCCTAGCACCCTCGTGACCCTACCAGTGGCGGGACCCTCGCCGACCCGCCACAAAATAGGCGCGGGTTGACGTGAATGGTCCTCAACCCGACCCGCTATCGTGCCAAACACTTGTTCCCCCGATCCGGATCAATCTCACAATCATGTCACGAAAACCTAGTGGTCTTCTTAGCTCGACTACCCTCTCATTTTATACCACTCAGGGACTTATCACGCAAATATATCCCACGTATACAATGCACCCCGACAAAGGTCAACATAAACATAAATCTTTTACTCAAGATGGCCTCGCATCTAAGGTCTCTACGTATAAAACTCTAAGGCTCACAATTTCTAGGTACTCAACCTTACCCTTTACTAACCAGGCCTTTAAATCACAATTTAACATAATGCTTAGCACATCATCATAACATCAACGCATACTAGTCTTTAGAGGGGTAAGAATATACTTGTATCAGCTAACCATTTTCCTTCGTCGCTCTAACCATAATCACGCCTGCGCGCATGCTATAGAAGGCGATGAACACGCCGACCGGTAAATGAGTCATTCTGCATCCTTCCTATTAGGGCGGTTTCGTCACATGGCCTGACGCGCAGAAAAACAAGCACCGGTAATGTTATACCGTATTTCCAGTATATGCGAGGGACGACGTAGGAAATTTCGAACTTGAGAATAGGCTTGGCGAATTATTTTTGTACACAACACCCGATTAGAAGTCGTTTTTAGTAAACGTTTTCCACGACTTCGTAGGGAATTTCCGGCTATGTCATTTTTAATTTTGCGGATTTTTCCGAGAGACGAAACATTTTTGGACCAGCGGGAGGGTGACACTTGTCACCCTCATTGACTGATAAAGAGGAGGCTTGGCCTTGGCCGATTGGTTCATGGTTTTGTGCCTTGTTTTGGCCTTGTTTTGTGGCTTGTTTTGTGCCATGTTTTGTTGAGTAGTGGTTAGGGTGCACTTGGCTTGATCTTGGCCTTACACTTGCCTTGAACTTGGCTAGATCTTGGCCATTGGTTGGCCTTTGGTTTTGCTATAAATACCCCCCTTTTGTTGATGAACTCTTCATCCACAAATGAAACCTTCCAAGCCGAAAATCCCTCCTCCTCTTGTGTTGTGTTCGTCCAACACCCCCCCCTTTGAGTGGCCTTGTGGCGAGAGCCTCCTCCCTTTGTGGTGCCTTGGCGTGGGGTACCCCTAGCCTAGTTGTTTTCGTATAATACCCCTTGTTGTGGTATAGAAATACTCTCTAGTATTGTTATAATGTCCAAATACCTTGGCCCAAATACCTTGTAGTATTCCCAAGTTGCACTTATACAAAAGCCAGAAAATACGATTATACTTCCTTTAGCCACAAAACCGAAACCACAAGGAAAACCTCCATAGTTAGTTGGAGTACTATGTAGAAGTTGGTTAGAACTTCTAAGGGTTGTTTGGAGCGAGTTGGAGCACCGGAGTAGGAGCGAAACTTTGCTAAGGATCGACATTAAACTCGGATAATTATGGGCTTATCGAGGTAAATATCTTGTTCCTCTATTGTAATTGGAAATTACATGTTGTTAGAATATATAGTTGAAGTATACTATATATAGAACTGAACGTGGTTAGTTGGCAATGTCTTTTGACTTAAGCTCAAGAATGAAATCGTATTCAGATGAGACTTGTGTAGTAATCTTGTGGAGTAGAATTGTACCCGTTAGGGTTAGATGTATAACCCCTGGTTGGCTTGGTAGCGGCCGTTAGAGGAGGAGATTTCTGTTGTTGCGGGGAGGTCTTTGAATTTTACGTAGAATGTTCTACGATAAGATCTTGATGTTAATAAGCCTTGTGGCCTTATAGGTTGAAGTACTACGTGTGGCGCGTTCTACTTGGCTTAAGGAGTAGCCGACAGTTGGAAGTACTTGGAGCGTTTTGCTATTAGTCGATACTCGTCGCGAGGTATGTGAACCTCTTCCTATCTCTTCTAGCATGATATGTGTGAACTATGTAGTACGGTAGACGTACATGTGCTAAATGTATTCGATTGGTTTAAAACATAAAGTGTTATAACGGCTTTATGGGAAGTTGGTTATAACAGCTTTATGCTGGTAAGAAAATACATGTGGGTTTTAAAAGGTAACTGATTTGAACTATAACTGGCTTGTTATGTGTTAATAAAGAACTTGAAGTATTTCAAAAGATTTTTGAATCATTTTGAAAGAAGAAGTAATACTTGGTTTTTGAAAACTTAAGAGTTATACTAGCTTTATGGGAAGTTAGGTATAACGGCTTAAGAATGTTTTACTGATTTCGGAAATCAGAATGTGTATCGACAAACCACTGCAGCGTTACTAAAGGGAAATGTTTTGATTAATTAAGTATTAATAAAACCGAGCAACTTCCATCTGCATAGAAGCTAAGATGAGACAAAATGATATTTCCTAGATAATGGTTGCGGTAATAAGATTGTTATAAACAAGAATATCCTACTCACATATAAGACTTATGTTTCTCAGATTGTTTAAAAGAAATTATATTCTTAAATGAATAAGGCTATGAACCACGAAACCTTTCTAAAATAAGAAACGTGAACATTTGAAATTAGGCAAACTTGGGCGTTTGGAAAATAATGTTGTTACTTGATTTTACAAAGGTAAGAGTTTTGGTTTTCTTAAAGAATGATCACTCTATTTTATACTACGGGTATTGTGTGACTTATGTGAAAAAGCAGTGTCTTTTAAAGATTTAATGTGTGAAGTACTTTGGGGTTAGATACCAGAACTTGTTAGTAGAAAGCACCTTGTGTGAATAACTTGATTGTATTGGTTTGTGATAGCCTTGTAATACTTTCTTGCTGATTTGAGAAGTAAACATGTTAGGATGCTACGTGTGTTAGTATCTTGTGATGTTAGTGTAAAGGGGTTTTCCCCTCGACTGCGCTTAAAGTTGTTTGACTATCAGCCGTTATGTTGGTATTGTACCACTCACCTTGACTTGTGTCCGGAGGTTAAGCTGCCCTCCGATGCGGGGTAGACTCAGGCGGTCTGGGACCATGATTCGAGGATACCTCATGCGGGTCCAGGGGATCCATGCGGAACTACGGAGTTCCAGGTTAGTGTGCGGCCTTTATGGTCATGCGGTCTTTGTGGCTATGCGGATCGCGAGTCGGGGCGATGCGGGAGTAGCTACCCTCGATGCGGGTTATACCTCATGCGGGCCTATGAGGTTGGCCTATGCGGAGCTGCGGAGAAGTTCGTGGCTAGACGCGCACATTTGATCTGCGGGCGAGTGACGGCTTTATCATGTGATGCAGAGCAGATATCATGACACGCTTTATGACCTTGTTGGTGCGTGGGTGTTAGTAGTCGGCTATGCCTTCGTACCCTGTCTTGTTTTATTAGGACACAGGTGGGACACGGTGTTCTTGTGTATTCCTTGGTGCTTGTATCTTTAGGCGGTGAGGAAGGTATTCCACGGGCACGATTGATGTTGTGGGCGTGAGACCCATAGTTACATTTGAGTGATGACTTTGAGGGCGTGAGTCCCTGACTTGACATGACTGCTTACTTATTGTAACGACCCGTTCCGGGGCCCGTTACTGGTGCCTTATCCCGGGCACCCTAGTGATACAATCATCAGAGAAAAACCAGCGGAAAATAAAACTTTAAACAAGAAACAAGATATATGAACATAAAACAGGCCAACCCAACGGTTACCTTCCAATAACATAAATAAAAACAACTCTTTCAAAACGAACAGTTTAATCCTTTTTACAACCCTGCCCACAACAGTACTACAGACCTTTAAGATTTACAACAACTATGACGGAGACGGGGCCGCCATACCCGAATGTACAAGAACCTACAACTCGAGAACACATACAAAAGATAAGCCTCGGAGAAACGGAGCTTCCCAAAATCTTGGCGAGATCCTAAGAGCGAGGATCCACGGCCGATGTACCTCTACCTGCGGCATGAACGCAGCCCCCCGAAGGAGGTCAGTACAACAGGTACCAAGTATGTGAAGCTGTAAAATACTGTAAATGAAATCATACTAGTCTATATAAAGCGGAGACATGTATGATGACCAAACTACTGATTCACAACATAAAAGCGATCATATCGATCGAGGACTCACGCCTCAAGCCATCACTCAAATATAACTATGGGTCTCACGCCCACAACATCAATCATGTTCGCATCATGGCGCGTGCCCGGAATTCGCATCGGTGTAGACATGTCCATGATGCAACAATAATACCAATGCCCGTGGCCACATGCCCCGAATTCTACCTCGGTGTGAACACGTCCATGTGACATCAACAATAATATCTTGGGTGATCAACCTGCGCGCGTGCCACATGCCCCGAATTCTACCTCGGTGTAGACATGTCCATGTAACCACAATAACAATATATCGGGTAATCAACCCGACCGCATGGCGCGTGCCGGAATCTGCGTCGGTGTAGACATGTCCATGTGACATCAACAACAAGACAAGAATCAAAATGGAAACATACGTGGAATTCTCCATCACCGCCAAAGACGCGTCCAAGTAAGTTCTCGACAAGTCGAGGCCTCTATCGAGGCGGTAACACGAAATACCACACTTGCACAACAAAGGCTATCATCACAAGCATAGGCAAGTTTCACAACAACAAGCATAGGCAAGTTTCACAACAACAAGCATAGGCAAGTTTCACAACAAGCATAGGCAAGTTTCACACAACTCAAAGTACTTTCATTTTATGCCAAGGTCGGGTTTTAACCCCAAAGTACTACATACGTTAAGTTCTTTTAAAAGAGATCCATTACTTATAAAAGTCACCCGATACGTAGTATTAGAATGACCAACCCACATTCCTTTTCAAAATCAAGTAACAACATTCTTTTCCTAAGTTCGGTTTGCCTAGTTTCATTACTCAAGCTTCTCATTTTCAAATGGTTTCATAGTTCCCAAACTTAATCACTTGATTCCTTTTAGAACAATTGAGTAACATATGTCATATATGTGAGTAGTTTATTCTTGTTTATAACGATCTTATTACGTGACCATGATCTAGAAAATGTAATATCATTTTGTCTCATCTTAGCTTACATGCGGATGGAGGTTTCTCGGTTTTAATACAACATCATTATTCAATACATTTTCCTTTATTAATTGCGCAGTGGTGTCGATACGTTCGATTTCCGAAATCAGTAAAACATTATACCTTTAAAAACCAATTACTCATTACTCACGAATGAGGTTTCACACGACATCCTCATTAAAACAAATAAGTTAAGTCTCTTATCTTCTAAGATCAAGTCTCTTAACTTCTAACATCGATAAACCATTTTCACTACATAAGGTCGTTATAACTAACTTCCCATAAAGCTATTATAACACCCTATGTTTTAAACCAACCAAATCACTTAGCACGTATGCGTCACCGTACTACATAGTTCACACATATCATGCTAGAAGAGATAGGAAGAGGTTCACATACCTCGCGACGATTTATCGACAATAAGCAAAATGCTCCAAGTACTACAACCTTGCTAGCCCTTTCCACTCCTCGAGTAAAATACGCTACTCTTAGTACTTTCACCTCTAAAGGTCACAAACGTCTATTAACCCCAAAACACAAGTTTCTATCTTTCTACAGAAAAATTCGGCAAGACTCCCCACAAGCGTAAATCTCCTCTCTATCGAGTAGCTACTAAGCCAACCAGGGTTTACACGCCTACGGACGTGTACAATTCTACTCGAATACTACACAATCTCATTGTCTGATACCCTATGTAAATACTGATTGATTCGATTCTTTATTCTTCAGCTTAAGTCAAAAGACATTGCGAATACTAAGTATAGTTCCATATACGATACTTCAACTATATATTCTAACAAACATGTAATTTCCAATTACAATAGAGGACAAGATAATTACCTCGATAAGCCCAAAATTATCCAAGTTATAATGTCGATCTGAGCAAGGTTTAGCTCCTACCCGTGCGCTCAATCCGCTCCAAACAACCCTAGAAGTTCTAACCAACTTCTACTCAAATACTTCAACCAACTATGAAGATTTCCTTAGGGTTTCGGTTTGAGACTAAAAGGACAAAAGGTAGTATTTCCGGACTCTACGTATAGAGGTATCTTTGGAATACTACAAGGTACAAGGCTAAGGTATTTTGGGCATTATAACAATACTAGGAGAAGTATTTCAATACCACAAGGGAGGGGTATTATACGAAAACAACTAGGCTGTGGGGTACCCGGCAAGGCACCACAAAGGGGAGGAGGAGGCCTCGGCCAAGACTCTCAAAGAGGGGATGAGTTGACGAACACAACACAAGCGGAGGGAGGGATTTTAGGCTTGGAAGGTTTCATTTGTGGATGAAGAGTTCATCAACATAAGGGGGGTATTTATAGCAAAACCAAAAGCCAACCAATGGCCAAGATCAAGCCATGTGCAAGGCAAGTGTAAGGCCAAGATCAAGCCAAGTGCACCCTAGACCCTACTCCTTAAAACCCTCACAAATATCTACACAAATATCTTGCCCAACCTTATCTCCCAATCGTCCACGTATGCGCTACCTTGCCCACCAATGAGGGTGCCAAGCCGCTCTCGTTGGTCCAAAATGTTCCGGCGCTCGTAAAAAGCCGCAAAAATACAAAGCGACATAGCGGAATTTTCCTCGCAGTTACGCAAAACGTTTCGTCGAAAAACGACTCCAACCGGGTGTTGTGCACAAAGGTAAAATCGGCCAAGGGTGCCACATGGGGGTGACACGTGTCGCCCCCCGATTCGCCCAGAATATTTCGTCTTCCGAAAATATCCAAAATACCGGAAATCTCAAAAACAAAGCGGGCCCCACAAAATCGTAAATTTCTCCGTGGCCCCACGTGACCATTTCCGAAAATAAAATCTCAAAATTCTAATATAATCTATGAAGTCCAAATACCAAATCTGGGAATCCAATTCCCATTAACGAACCTTTTTCTTCACAAATAACCGGAAACTTTTCCGTCGAAAACTCACATCTTTCTTTCTTTTCAAAATTTTCTCGTACTCGCACGCGTCGTCCTCACATACATACCACGCAACTACGGGTATAACATTCTCCCTCCTTAGAAACATTCGTCCGAATGTTCCTTCTCAAGACGGATATCGATGAAGTTCCTTTAACAAGTTGTCAACGCCACGGCAGCGCTAAATAACACACGTTATCTTCCTTCCTTACTCGTCGTGCCCTTCTCGAACACTTGAACTCTCCCAAGACGTACCATACTTCAGTCATTACTTCCGTTCGAAAATCTGCGAGTCACAACCTCCAAACTTGGTCATCTTACTAACCTCAAACTTCCTTAAGGCCATTCCGGCCTTTACGAACCGCTCGGTCGAACGCGTCCACGAACTCATACGATGATCATACAAACTTGGGCCTAGCATCCTCGTGACCCTACCACCGGCGGGACCACCCAGAACTGACCCCACCCCAAACCGGGTACGGGTTGACCGCAAATGGTCCTCAACCCGACCCCGCGCTAAACTCTTGTTCCCGATCCGGAACAATCTTACTAATTCACATCATGAAAGCTACCACTTCCATCTCACACTACCCACGGACTTATCACACAAATAAATCCCACGTATACCACTACTCTGATAAGGGTCAAACACAAAATAAATCTTTAACTCAAGACGACCTTACCCCTAAGGTCTCAGTCGTGACATAGTCTAAGGTTCACACTTACCATGCCCCCATACGTATCCTCCCAACTAAGCATGTTTTCTAACTCACAATTAACACAACGCTATTCGTACATAGCACATAATAATGAGACCATCATAACAAGCATACCAAAACTCTAGAGGTTAAGGATATACCGAAGCTACCGCTCACTCTAATCATAGGCACGCCTGCAGGCATGCAATAGAAGGCGATGAACCACCATCGATCCGGTGAGTCGTAACATCATCCGTGCTACCCTTGGTCGGACAGTTCCTCGCAAAATGGCCTGCGCGCAAAAATAACAAGCTCCCCTGGCACCACGACACTCCCCGAAATGCGGTCTACCACATCGACCACACCGAGGTAGGGGTGACCGCATCTGGCCAACACCCTTACTTCCCTGGAAACCTGAACCCTTGGAGCCCTGACCTGCTCCCGAATACTCTGGAGGTTGTGGAGATTGTGGAGGACCACTCTGCGGGCGGAGGTACAAAACTAGTATCTTCTTGAGGCGGTCCGCCTCGAAAGTCACCAAAGGACCTGTTGTTATGGCCTCTTCGCGATCTTGGTCATTCCGTCGACCTCTCCGTGCCTCACATCCCGGTCGCATGAGCTGCGTGCGGGCAATGTCCATGCGGTGAAGAGCTACACGAACATGCCTCGACATGTAATCATCGAGCCTCAGTAACATATCGGTGCACTCGATCCTCCATACTAGCTACCAACGCTGGGACGTCGCCAGACGATGAGTCGAACTCACATTGTACTCCGACCAAACGCGCCGCTGTCTAAGCATCAAAAATCTGTCGGCACGTGCACTCCTCAACTGCGGAGGCACGAAGTGCGTGAGGAAAGCACCCTAAAACTCATCCCATACTGCTTGCGGTGCATGCTCTCCCGAAAGCTCATGAATCAAACCAATCATTGCGATATCACGCGGCCGATGCGAACCAAAGGTCACGACTCGGTCTCTGAAGCCTTGATCACCGCGTGATCCAGAATCGCCGGATGAACTCCTGCGGATCATCCTCGTGCCTCGACCCATAAAACTCGGGCGGGCTACAACTCGTAAAGTCCCGTAGCCTCAAACTATCTCGCTCGGGGTGAATCCATCGGTGCTCTCAGGCTGGAACGCTGCATCCAGCCTATCCTCATATCTGGCCACGACCCTGGCCATCAACTGGGCCATCTCCTTGTAACCCATATCCTCTGCCCCAGACTGTGGGACTGGAGGTTCAGGTACTGCGATCTCAGCAGCCATTGCTGCGGCTCTAACCTCTTTGGGGTGGCGGCGTCCACAAACCCGTCGCCTAAAGCACAACCTCAGTCATGCGGGCTGCGCCCTCGTACTCCTCTGTATCTCACTAGCGGTTCCCTCGGCTGTCTTGCCCTTCAGGGCTCTGGTTGCCTTGCGCGGAGGCATAACTGGTAAAAACGAGATACGTCAGAGGGGTCCAACTTACAACACAGCTCTAAGGCACGATCTCGGAATGAGAAGAATGGAAACCAATCCTAAATGTCCTATAGCCTCCTGATTATAGATGTGGTGCACAACACACCGATAATCAAGACTCTACTAGACACGGTCTGTAGACACTTTCCGAGGATTAACTGCTCTGATACCACTTTTGTAACGACCCGTTCCGGGGCCCGTTACTGGTGCCTTATCCCGGGCACCCTAGTGATACAATCATCAGAGAAAAACCAGCGGAAAATAAAACTTTAAACAAGAAACAAGATATATGAACATAAAACAGGCCAACCCAACGGTTACCTTCCAATAACATAAATAAAAACAACTCTTTCAAAACGAACAGTTTAATCCTTTTTACAACCCTGCCCACAACAGTACTACAGACCTCTAAGATTTACAACAACTATGACGGGACAGGGCCCCGCCATACCCCTGAATGTACAAGAACCTACAACTCAGGGAACACATACCAAAAGATAAGCCTCCGGAGAAACGGAGCTTCCCAAAACGCTGAACTGAGATCCTAAGAGCGAGGATCCACGACCGATGTACCTCTACCTGCGGCATGAACGCAGCCCCCCGAAGGAGGTCAGTACAACAGGTACCAAGTATGTGAAACTGTAAAATACTGTAAATGAAATCATACTAGTCTATATAAAGCAGGAGACATGTATGATGACCAAACTACAGTTCACAACATAAAAGCAGTCATATCCAGTCAGGGACTCACGCCCTCAAGCCATCACTCAAATATAACTATGGGTCTCACGCCCACAACATCAATCATGTTCGCATCATGGCCGCATGCCCCCGGACTTCTGCAGACGGTGTAGACATGTCCATGATGCAACAATAATACCAATGCCCGGCCACATGCCGGAATTCTACCTCGGTGTAGACACGCCCATGTGACATCAACAATAATATCTGGTGATCAACCACCGCGTGGCCACATGCCCGAATTCTACCTCGGTGTAGACATGTCCATGTAACCACAATAACAATATATCGGTAATCAACCCGACCGCACGCCGCGATGCCCGGAATACTGCATCGGTGTAGACATGTCCATGTGACATCAACAACAAGACAGTAATCAAAATGGAAACATACCCGTGGAATTCTCCATCACTGCCAGCACGTCCAAGTAAGTTCTCAACAAGTCGACCGGCCCTCTATCGAGAGACGCGGTAACACAGAAATACCACACTTGCACAACAAAGGCTATCATCACAAGCATAGGCAAGTTTCACAGCAACAAGCATAGGCAAGTTTCACAACAACAAGCATAGGCAAGTTTCACAACAACAAGCATAGGCAAGTTTCACACAACTCAAAGTACTTTCATTTTATGCCAAGGTCCGGGTTTTTAACCCCAAAGTACTACATACGTTAAGTTCTTTTAAAAGAGATCCATTACTTATAAAAGTCACCCGATAAGGGTAGTATTAGAATGACCAACCCAGATTCCTTTTCAAAATCAAGTAACAACATTCTTTCCTAAGTTCGGTTGCCTAGTTTCATTACTCAAGCTTCTCATTTTCAAATGGTTTGTTAGTTCCCAAACTTAATTACTTGATTCCTTTTAGAACAATTGAGTAACATATGTCATATATGTGAGTAGTTTATTCTTGTTTATAACGATCTTATTACAAAGACCATGATCTAGAAAATGTAATATCATTTTGTCTCATCTTAGCTTCTATGCGGATGGAGGTTTCTCTTGGTTTTAATACAACATCATTATTCAATACATTTTCCTTTATTAACGCAGCTGCGTGGTGCGTCGATACACATTCTGATTTCCGAAATCAGTAAAACATTATTCCTTTAAAAACCAAGTACTCATTACTCACGAATGAGGTTTCACACGACATCCACATTAAAACAAATAAGTTAAGTCTCTTATCTTCTAAGATCAAGTCTCTTAACTTCTAACATCAGTAAACCATTTTCACCTACATAAGGTCGTTATAACTAACTTCCCATAAAGCTATTATAACACCCTATGTTTTAAACCAACCAAATCACCTAGCACGTATGCGTCTACCGTACTACATAGTTCACACATATCATGCTAGAAGAGATAGGAAGAGGTTCACATACCTCGCGACGATTTATCGACAATAAGCAAAATGCTCCAAGTACTACAACCTTGCTAGCCCTTTCCACTCCTCGAGTAAAATACGCTACTCTTAGTACTTTCACCTATAAAGGTCACAAACGTCTATTAACCCCAAAACACAAGTTTCTATCTTTCTACGTAAAATTCGTGACACCTCCCCAACATGGCGTAAATCTCCTCCTCTATCGAGTGGCCACCAAGCCAACCGAGGGTTTACGTCTACCCTGACGTGTACAATTCTACTCAAGAATACTACACAAGTCTCATCGCAATCTGATCCTATGTAAATACGATTGATTCATTCTTTATTCTTCAGCTTAAGTCAAAAGACATTGCCGAATACTAAGTATAGTTCCATATACGATATCTTCAACTATATATTCTAACAAACATGTAATTTCCCATTACAATAGAGGGACAAGATAATTACCTCGATAAGCCCAAAATTATCCACGTTATACTGTCGATCCTGAGCAAGGTTTAGCTCCTACTCCGTGCGCTCCAATCCGCTCCAAACAACCCTTAGAAGTTCTAACAAACTTCTACTCAAATACTTCAACCAACTATGAAGATTTCCTTAGGGTTTCGGTTTGAGACTAAAAGGACAAAAGGTAGTATTTCCGGACTCTACGTATAGAGGTATCTTTGGAATACTACAAGGTACAAGGCTAAGGTATTTTGGGCATTATAACAATACTAGGAGAAGTATTTCAATACCACAAGGAGGGTATTATACGAAAACAACTAGGCTAGGGGGTACCCATGCCAAGGCACCAAAGGGGAGGAGGAGGCCTCGCCAAGACTCTCAAAGAGGGGATGAGTTGGGCGAACTCAACCTGAGGAGGGAGGATTTTAGGCTTGGCAGGTTACATTGGGGGATGAAGAGCTCATCAACATAAGGGGGGTATGTATAGCAAAACCAAAAGCCAACCAATGGCCAAGATCAAGCCATGTGCAAGGCAAGTGTAAGGCCAAGATCAAGCCAAGTGCACCCTAGACCTACTCCTAAAACCTCACAAATATCTACACAAATATCTTGCCCAACCTTATCTCCCAATCGTCCCGTATGCGCCACTTGCCCACCAATGAGAGGTGCCAAGTGCCGCCTCGTTGGTCCAAAATGTTCCGTCGCCGGAAAAATCCGCAAAAATACAAAACGACATAGCGGAATTTTCCTTCGCAGTTACGCAAACGTTTAGTCGAAAAACGACTCAATGGGTGTTGTGCACAAAGTAAAAATCGGCCAAGGGTGCCACATGGGGGTGACACGTGTCGCCCGATTCGCCTGAATATTTCGTCTTAGAAAATATCCAAAATACGAAATCTCAAAAACAAAGCGGGCCACAAATCAGTAAATTTCTCCGTGGGCCCACGTGACCATTTCCGAAAATAAAATCTCAAAATTCTAATATAATCTATGAAGTCCAAATACCAAATCTGGGAATCCAATTCCCATTAACGAACCTTTTTCTTCACAAATAACCGGAAACTTTTCCGTCGAAAACTCACATCTTTCTTTCTTTTCAAAATTTTTTGCCGTACTCTCGTACGTACGTCCTCACATACATACCCTGCAACTACGGGGTATAACACTTATTGTGAACTGTAGTTTTGTTATCATACATGTCTCCTGCTTTATAGACTATTATGATTTCATTCTGATATTTTGATTTCCGCATACTTGTACTGTTATCTTCGACCTCCTTGAAGTGCGTTCATACCGCAGTAAAGGTACACGATCATTGATCCTCGCTCTTAGGGTCACGATTAGCGTGTGGGAAAGCTCCGTTTCTCCGGAGGCTTATCAGTGGTATAGTCCCCTGTTGTTGTAGGTGTTTACATTCAGGGGTATGGCGGGGCCCTGTCCCGCCATTGTTGTCGTATCATTTCTTAGAGGTCTGTAGTACTGTTGTGGGCAGGGTTTGTAAAAAGGATTAAACTGTTCATGTTGGAAAAAGTTGTTATTTATATATATATGCCGAAAGGCAAGTTTTTCTCAGATTATTGTTTCATATTTCATAATATGTCTTGTATTGTTTTATGTTCCGCTGATTACTCTGATGTTGTATCACTAGGGTGCCCGGGGTAAGGCACCAGTCACGGGCCCGGAATCGGGTCGTGACAAAAGTGGTATCAGAGCAGTTAATCCTCGGAAAGGGTCTGAACCGTATCGATGAAAGTCTTGATTATCGATTGTGTTGTGCACACCAATAATCAGGAGGCTATAGGATATTTAGGATTGGTTTCTATTCTTCTCACTCTGAGATCGTGCCTTAGAGCTGTGTTGTAAGTTAGACCCTCTGACGTATTTCTTTCCCTTATCGTTATGCCTCCGCGTAGGGCAAACCCGGGCCCAGGAGGGCAAGGCAGCCGAGGGAGCTGCGAGTAGAGTTCAGAGGGTTACGTGGGCACAGGCCCAATCATTACCTAGGGTAATGCTTCATTCGGGGATTTCTGCGACGTCACTAGCCCCAGTAAAGTTTAGCACGGCGGCGGCAGTTCCTACTGCGGCCATGATATTTGAACCTTGGTTCGCGACCGAGAGCAGAGAATATGGATTGCAAAGAGGCGACCCTATTACTAGCTATGGATTTGGCTACCAGAGAGTATACCGATGTATCGCGAGTCTAGATGAATATCAACGAGAAGGTTGTGCAAGAGTAAGTTCTTCAGTTAGGCTTGAGCATGGCCTGTGTACGGGCTTATGCACATCAGGCCGAGAAACATAGAGATCGACGGGTTAACAAGGCGGCGAGAAGAGGGCGAGCGGCGAGGTCCTTTGGTAACTTTCGAGGCGAGTCGCCTCACCAGCAGATTAGATTATGCACCTCCGCCAGTGCAGAGTGGTCTTCCACGGAGTTCAGGACGTTCGGGGTATGCAGGAGTTGGTCAGAACTCCAGGACTTCCGGTTCACAGTGTGACAGACGTCGTCCCGGGGAATGTCGTTTTTTAGTTGGTACTTGTTGTACCTATGACCGTCGAGTGCAGTGTCGAAAAGTGTCCTTGTAGGAGGACTTAGCCTTCAGGATCGGTGGGTAGTGTGTCATCTCCCTCAGCTATGCGCCCTACGGGGCAGGTTTGATTAGAACGACTAAGGGGAGTGAAGCAGTAGATATAGATATATCTCTAACCCTCTAGAGTTCAGTATGTGTGATAAGATGGGTATATCATAAGTGCTATGTTTTGATAGCAGTATGTTAATATTGTGATTAGAAATCTTGGTTAGTTAACCAAGTAAGATTTGGGGGATAGAGAAGGTGTGAGCCTTAGAGTTTTATACGTAGAGACCTTAGAGGTAAGGCCATCTCGAGTAAAGGTGTAGTGTTATGTTGACCCTTATCGGAGTGCATAGTGCACGTGAGCTATGTTTGGGATAGGTCCCTAAGTAGTGTGAAATGAAAGGGGGTAGTTGAGCTAAGAAGACCGCTAGGTTTTCGAAACGTGATTGGTGAGATTGTTCCGGATCGGGGAGCTAGTATTGTGCGCGTTGCCGGGTCGGGTTGAGGCCACGATTGCGGGTCAACCCGCGGCATGTATGGCGGTGGGGTCAGGTTTTGGTGGTCCCGCCTTGTGTTAGGGTTGTGATGGTATTAGGCCCAGTTTAGTTAACCAAATGACGAGTTCGTGGATGCGTTCGACCGGTGGTCGGGCGATGGGGCAGCCCATCGTGTTCTTTCGGGGACCGTTTACTCGATGTGTTGAGTTATCGAAAGGTTGTAAGGCTGCAGGGTGCCTACCTTCACCTTATGATGACAGTGGAGCCTGTGTTCTGGCTATTTTTGTTCTGGAAGTTTTACCAAGCATGTGTTAAGAACTCAAAGTGAGTCTCGAATCGCATTCGCCCTGGGCGGTGTTTGGATTTCGGGGATAGTTGTGGGGATTGTTGTCTCTGTGGAGGTAGTGTTTAAGCTACCATTTCGGTGTTCGGATGTCACCTTTTGAAGCCTTGTAGGGCGGAAGTGTAAAGTTCGGTCGATTGGTTCGATGTTGGCAAGGTTCGACAGTTGGTTCAGCTTGTTCGGCAGACTATGGATAGTGAAGCTTGTCTAGAAGAAGTTACGGCGGCTCGGAGAATCGTGCGGATAATCGGCAACGACGCCAGAGTTGAGTTGACGGTCGGTCTTCTTGAAAGTACCACCGGTTAGGGTGTGACGAGTTTTGGAAAACAGAGAAACTTAGCCCGAGTTACTTTGGGCTTTTGAGTTCATGTGAAGGATAGGCGGGTTGCCTATATGTTAGCATTTGCCATCCGACTTAGGAGGCGATGCGTCCGGTCTTCGTATTGTTATATTCGGAAAGTATCGGAGAGCCATCCAGAGTGTTCCCAATTAATGATGACCACGTTAGAGATAGTAACCCGAGTTTTGGAAAGCGACGATGTCGAGAATGTGGTAAGAGTTCGAGTGTCACGACATCCTCGGGGATCAAGCGGCCGGTACCATTTGTTGGGTCGTCGGAGCAAGGCTCGCGACAAAGTGACAAAAGTGGTACCATTTGTTGGGTCGCCTGAGAAGGTTAATGCCTCAGGCAAAGTGACAAAGCGGTATCTACGACGAGTAAAGAGAGAAGCGAGCATGTATGGCGAGCATAGATGTGATCATTTCTTTTGTAAAGAGAAGGTGCGAATGAAGTATATTTTAGACCCCGGTGAGAAGTGTTTTGTGGTGATGATTAGAGGTGTTTCCTCGTGGACTTGGATGTAAGCATTTTTGCGCAAGTTGTTTCTGTGGCCAGGTGTGGCAGGATTGATTCTCGTAAGTATAGTAGTGAAGACTATACTGGCGCACGTTTGTTTTGAGACTTAGAAGGAACATTGGGACGAATGTTTCTAAGGAAGGAGAATGTTATACCGTATTTCCGGAGTATGTACGCGAGGGGCGACGTAGGAAATTTGAACGAGAATAGGCTTGGCGAATTATTTTTGTACACAACACCCGATTAAGTCGTTTTTGTGAAACATTTTCACAGCTTTCGTAGGGAATTTCGGCTATGTCATTTTTAATTTTTGCGGATTTTTAGAGACGAAACATTTTGGACCAACGGGAGGTGACACTTGTCACCCTCATTGACGATAAAGAGGAGGCTTGGCCTTGGCGATTGGTTCATGGTTTTGTGCCTTGTTTTGGCCTTGTTTTGTGGCTTGTTTTGTGCCATGTTTTGTGGAGTAGGGGTTAGGGTGCACTTGGCTTGATCTTAGCCTTACACTTGCCTTGCACTTGGCTAGATCTTGGCCATTGGTTGGCCTTTGGTTTTGCTATAAATACCCCCTATGTTGATGAACTCTTCATCCACAAATGAAACCTTCCAAGCCTAAAATCCTCCCTCCTCTTGTGTTGTGTTCGCCCAACACCCTCCCCCTTTGAGTGGCCTTGTGGCGAGAGCCTCCCTCCCTTTGTGGTGCCTTGGCGTGGGGTACCCCTAGCCTAGTTGTTTTCGTATAATACCCTTGTTGTGGTATAGAAATACTCTCCTAGTATTGTTATAATGTCCAAATACCTTGGCCCAAATACCTTGTAGTATTCCCAAGTTGCACTTATACAAAAGCCCAGAAAATACGATTATACTTCCTTTAGCCACAAAACCGAAACCCTAAGGAAAACCTCCATAGTTAGTTGGAGTACTATGTAGAAGTTGGTTAGAACTTCTAAGGGTTGTTTGGAGCGGGTTGGAGCACCCGGAGTAGGAGCGAAACTTTGCTAAGGATCGACATTAAACTCGGATAATTATGGGCTTATCGAGGTAAATATCTTGTCCCTCTATTGTAATTGGAAATTACATGTTGTTAGAATATATAGTTGAAGTATACTATATATAGAACTGAACGTGGTTAGTTGGCAATGTCTTTTGACTTAAGCTGAAGAATCGTGAGCGTATTCTGATCAGACTTGTGTAGTAATCTTGTGGAGTAGAATTGTACCGCTCGGGTTAGATGTATAACCCCTCGTTGGCTTAGTGGTAGGCCCGTTAGAGGAGAGATTTCTGTTGTTGCGGGGAGGTCTTGCGAATTTTTACGTAGAATGTTCTACGATAAGATCTTGATGTTAATAAGCGCCTTGTGGCCTTATAGGTTGAAGTACTACGTGTGGCGCGTTCTACTTGGCAGGAGTAGCCGGCGGTTGGAAGTACTTGAGCGTTTTGCTATTAGTCGATACTCGTCGCGAGGTATGTGAACCTCTTCCTATCTCTTCTAGCATGATATGTGTGAACTATGTAGTACGGTCGACGTACATGTACTAAATGTATTTGATTGGTGTAAAACATAAAGTGTTATAACGGCTTTATGGGAAGTTGGTTATAACGGCTTTATGTTGGTAAGAAAATACATGTGGGTTTTAAAAGGTAACTGATTTGAACTATAACTGGCTTGTTATGTGTTAATAAAGAACTTGAAGTATTTCAAAAGAGTTTTGAATCATTTTGAAAGAAGAAGTAATACTTGGTTTTTGAAAACTTAAGAGTTATACTAGCTTTATGGGGAGTTAGGTATAACGGCTTAGAATGTTTCTTGATTTGAAATCGAATGTGTATCGACAAACCACAGCAGCGTTACTAAAGGGAAATGTTTTGATTAATTAAGTATTAATAAAACCAGTAGCAACTTCCATCTGCATAGAAGCTAAGATGAGACAAAATGATATTTCCTAGATAATGGTTGCGGTAATAAGATTGTTATAAACAAGAATATCCTACTCACATATAAGACTTATGTTTCTCAGATTGTTTAAAAGAAATTATATTCTTAAATGAATAAGGCTATGAACCACGAAACCTTTCTAAAATAAGAAACGTGAACATTTGAAATTAGGCAAACTTGGACGTTTGGAAAATAATGTTGTTACTTGATTTTACAAAGGTAAGAGTTTTGGTTTTCTTAAAAGGACAGTCACTCTATTTTATACTACGGGTATTGTGTGACTTATGTGAAAGAAACAGGTCTTTTAAAGATTTAATGTGTGAAGTACTTTGGGGTTAGATACCCGAACTTGTTAGTAGAAAGCACCTTGTGTGAATAACTTGATTGTATTGGTTTGTGATAGCCTTGTAATACTTTCTTGCTGATTTGAGAAGTAAACATGTTAGGATGCTACGTGTGTTAGTATCTTGTGATGTTAGTGTAAAGGGGTTTTCCTCCATCGCGCTTTAAAGTTGTTTGACTATCAACCGTTATGTTGGTATTGTACCACTCACCTTGACTTGTGTCCGGAGGTTAAGCGCCTCCGACGGGGTAGACTTCGGGTGATGCAGGACCATGATTCGAGGATACCTCATGCGGGTCCGGGGATCCATGCGAACTACGGAGTTCCGTGTTAGTGTCGCGGCCTTTATGGTCATGCGGTCTTTGTGGCCATGCGGATGCGAGTCGGGGCGATGCCGGGAGTAGCTACCCTCGATGCGGGTTATACCTCATGCGGGCCTATGAGGTTGGCCTATGCGAGCTGCGGAGAGTTCGAGGCTAGACGCGCACATTTGATCTGCGGCGAGTGACGGCTTTTATCATGTGATGCAGGCAGATATCATGACACGATTTATGACCTTGTTGGTGCGTGGGTGTTAGTAGTCGGCTATGCCTTCGTGCTTACCTGTCTTGTTTTATTAGGACACAGTGGGACACGGTGTTTATGTGTATTCCTTGGTGCTTGTATCTGCCGCGGTGAGGAAGGTATTCCACGGCACGATTGATATTGTGGGCGTGAGACCCATAGTTACATTTGAGTGATGACTTTGAGGCGTGAGTCACGACTTGACATATTTGCTTACTTATTGTGAGCGTAGTTTGGTTATCATACATGTCTCCGCTTTATAGACTATTATGATTTCATTTACGATATTTTCGATTTCACATACTTGGTACTGTTATCGACCTCCTTGGGAAGTGCGTTCATGCCGCAGTAAAGGTACACGATCATTGATCCTCGCTCTTAGGGTCACGATTCAGCGTGTGGGAAAGCTCCGTTTCTCGGAGGCTTATCGATGGTATAGTCCTGTTGTTGTAGGTGTTTACATTCGGGGTATGGCGGGGCCTGTCCCGCCATTGTTGTCGTATCATTTCTTAGAGGTGCAGTAATCTTGTTGTGGCGAGGGTTTGTAAAAGGATTAAGCTATTGTTGGAAAAAGTTGTTATTTATATATATATGCCGAAAGGCAAGTTTTTCTCAGATTATTGTTTCATATTTCATAATATGTCTTGTATTGTTTTATGTTCCGCTGATTACTCTGATGTTGTATCACTAGGGTGCCCGGGGTAAGGCACCAGTCACGGGCCCGGAATCGGGTCGTGACAAGTAAAAAGACGACATTCCCCGGGATGACGTCTGCCACATCATGCACACAGAGGGAAACATGAATCCGGCTGGCTAGAACCCATGTATACCTGGGAACCAGAAGCCCTAGAGCCACGACCGGCTCGAATACCCGAACGCCCCGAAGGCGTGGGGACCACTCTGACCGGCGGAGGTACATAACTAGTCTGCTGGCGACCGCCTCGAAAGTTACCAAAGGACCTGCTATTACGGCCTCTTCGCTAATCGGCCATTCCGTCGACCTCTCCGTGCCTCACATCCCAGTGCATGAGCTTGCATGCGGGCAATGTCCATGCCCGGCTGAAGAGCTACACCCGTACAAGCCTCTGCCAAGTAATCATCTAGCCCAGTGACGTAGCGGTGTACTCTGTCCTCTATATCAGCTACTACAGCGGGGACATACCGAGCTAATGAGTCGAACTCCACATTGTACTCTCTAACCGTCCGCCCCGCCTCAACGTCAAAAATCTGCCGGCGAGCCTCGCCATCTGTGGGGGCAAGAAATGTGCAAGAAAAGCCCTGAGAACTCGTCCCATGCGGTGGAAGTGCATGCTCTCCCGGGACAGCTCCACGAATCAAACCGATCATTGCGGTATCACGCGGTGATGCGAACAATACCACCGACTACGCCTATGAGGCTCGATCACTCTCATGATCCATTGTCGAGATAAACTCCGAGGTCATCCTCGGCTCGATCCATAGAACACCGGCGGGCTACAACTCGGGAAAGTCCCGTAGTCTCAAATGCGCTCGGGGTGAACTCACGGGTGCTCTTTGGGGCTAGCTGCATCCGGCTATCTCCATATTCGCCACGACCGCGGCGATGGCCATCTCTTGTACCCATCTCATCTGCTCCGGTGTGGGGCTGAGTCTCGTCTTGTAGTCTCGGCGACCATGCTGCGGCTCTACTCTTTGGTGCTTGGCGGCGCCGCAACTCGCCGTCAAGCACTATCTCAGTAACGATCGGGCCTCTGCCTGGTAACCTCCGTGCTTACTGACCAGCCTTTCACCGCTTTGCCATTTCTTCGCTGCCGCTTGCGCGCGCGAGGCATACTGCAAAGAAAAGGATACGCCGAGGGGTCCAACTTATCACACGGCCTAAGGACTCTGAGCACGATCTCGTAATGAGAAGAATGGAAACCAATCCTAAATGTCCTATAGCCTCCTGATTATAGATGTGGTGCACAACACACCGATAATCAAGACTCTACTAGACACGGTCTGTAGACACTTTCCGAGGATTAACTGCTCTGATACCACTTTTGTCACGACCCGAACCCGGGCCCGTGACTGGTGCCTTACCCCGGGCACCCTAGTGATACAACATCAGAGAAAATAAGCGGAAATAAAACATAAACATGTAACAAGAGATTTGATAAATAAACAGGCTAACCAAAACAGTTGCCTTCTGTATATATACATAAAAACCCGAACAGTTATCCTTTTTTTTTTACAAACTCTGCCCACAACAGTACTACAGACCTCTAAGAAAGTGACAACAACTATGACGGGACAGGGCCCCGCCATACCCCTGAATGTACAAGAACCTCTGCACTCGGGATAACATACAAAGATAAGCCTCAAGAAACGGCTTCCCAACACGCCGATCGTGATCCTATGAGCGAGGATCCACAACCGATGTACCTCTACTGCGGCATGAACGCACTTCAAGGAGAGTCAAGATAACAGTACCAAGTATGTGAAATCAGAAAAATCGTAAATGAAATCATAATAGTCTATATAAAGCAGGAGACATGTATGATAACCAAACTACATTTCACAACATAAAAGCAGTCATGTCAAGTCAGGGACTCACGCCCTCAAGTCATCCCTCATGCCCGTGGAACTCCTTCCTCACTGCCGGCAGTCTAGGTACAAATTGTGTGGAATACGTGTCCCGGCCCATCCCATGGGACTCGGTAAAGGATCATGTAGAATACATGTCCCGGCCCATCCCATGGGACTCGGTAAAAAATCATGTGGAATACGTGTCCCGGCCCATCCCATGGGACTCGGTGAAGAATCAGATGAAATATGTGTCCCGGCCCATCTCATGGGACTCGGTGAATAATCAGATGGAATACGTGTCTCGGCCCATCTCATGGGACTCGGTAGCATAGAAATACAACACTTGCACAACAAAGGCTATCACCACAAGCATAGGCAAGTTACACACAACTCAAGGTTATTTTATGCCAAAGTCCAGGTTCTGACCCCAAAGTATTACGTACGTTAAATTCTTTTTTAAAAGATCCATTTCTTTTATAAAGGTCACCCGATACCCGTAGTATTAAAATAGAGTGACTCACATTTTTAGGTAAACCAAAACACTTTCCTTTTCAATATCAAGTAACAACATTCTTTTCCATAAGTTCAAGTTTGCCTAATTTCAAGTACTTAAGTCTCTTATTTTAGAAAGGTTTCGTAGTTCATAGTCTTAATCACTTAAGAATATAATTCTCTTTTAAACAATTTGAGAAACATATGCCTTATATGTGAGTAGGTTATTATTGTTCAAAATCAATCTTATTAAAGCAGCCATGATCTAGGAAATGTAATTTCATTTTGTCTCATCTTAGCTTCTATGCAGATGGAAGTTTCTACTGATTTTAATAATACTTAATTAGTCAAAACATTTCCCTTTATTAACGCTGCAGTGGTTTGTCAATACTCATTCTGATTTCCGAAATCAGTAAAACATTATTCCTTTTAAAAACCAAGTACTCATTACTCACGAATGAGGTTTCACACAAAGTTCATATTAATTCATTTAAGTCAAGGCTCTTCTCTTTTAAGATCAAGTCTCTTAACTTCAAAAATTAATAAACCATTCTTTTTATCTCTCTTAAGTCGTTATGCCTAACTTCCCATAAAGCTAGTATAACTCTTAAGCTTTTTAAAACTAAGCATTACTCTTCTTTCAAACAGGTTTCTTAATTCTTTGGAATACTTCAAGATTCTTATTATTCAGGCTTAAGTCAAAAGACATTGCCGTACAACTACGTTCAGTTAACATACGTACGTCTACCGTACTATATATATATTCTTTTAAAATACTTCCAGATTCTTATTATTCAGGCTTAAGTCAAAAGACATTGCCGTAAAACTACGTTCAGTTAACACACGTACGTCTACCGTACTATATATATATATTCTTCAAAATATCATGCTCAAGAGGATAGGAAGAATCACATACCTCGCGACGATTATCGACTATTAGCAAAACGCTCCACGGCTATAACCCGGCTAGCCTTGTCCACCTTTTAAGTAGCACATGCTACTCGAAGAACATTCAACCTATAAAGGTTATACCAGTCTATCAAAGTCTAGACTACTCAGAGAATATTCTAAGCAAAGAGGTTCTCTATTCTACGGAAAATCGGGCAGCACTTCCCTACCCGTTAAGCTACACATGTCTACTGTAAATACAGTCCTATGTAAGTACAGTTCAATCTTCTTCTTTAATATTCTTCTGATGTGATCTCAGTTTAATTCCCTTCTGTAATATCCTTCTATGAATCTTATATTCATTTCTATACTACAAGATGTAATTCCCAATTACAATATAAAGACAAGAGTATTTACCTCGATAAGCCCAAAATTATCCAAGTTTAAAGTCGATCTCGAGCAAGGTTTAGCTCCTACTCCGTGCGCTCCAACCCGCTCCAAACAACCCTTAGAAGTTCTAACCAACTTCTACGTAAATACTTCAACCAACTATGAAGATTCCCTTAGGGTTTCGTTTAGTGACTAAAGGAAAGTATAGTAGTATTTTAAGCTTTTCAGATAGAGGTACTGAAATACTACAAAGGTTTTGGGATAGAGTATTTTGGCATTACAACAATACTTGGAGAGGTATTTCTCAACCAAGGGGGGGGGGGTAGTATTTCAACTAGAACAACTAGAGGGGGGGGGGTATTTCTCGGCCAAGGGCCTCTCAAAGGGGGAGGGGGACTTGGACGAAACTACACTAAGGAGGGAGAGGGATTTTTAGACTTGGAAATGTCTAAGTGTGGATGAAGAAGTTCATCAACTAAGGGGGGTATTTATAGGCCAACCAATGGCCAAGATCAAGACAAGTGGTAGGCAAGTGTAGGGTGGGGATTTGGACATGTGTAAGTGGGTCCCACTTGCTCATCAACTACACAAAATATCTCACAAATATCCCACAAATATCCTACCTAACCTTGACCAATGTTTTAGGCAACAAAAATGGAAAAAACGTGTGCCCCAAATCGTCCAAGCAATCCGCCACTTGAGGGTGACACTTGTCGCCTTCTCGTTGGTCCAAAATATTTCATCTCTCGGAAAAATCCGCAAAAATAATAAATGACATAGCCGTATTTTTCCCTTCGCAAAGTTTGGAAAACGTTTCGTCGGAAAACGATTCTTTTTGGTAGCTGTGCATAAAATTTCGTCCCTTAGCCTACTTTAAGGCTTAAACTTTTGTACGTACGCCCTTACGTACATACTCTGGAAATACGGGGTATAACAGAACCGGGAATGTATTCCACCTGATTTGATACCGCGTCCATGAGATGGACCGGGAATGTATTTCACTCGATACCGCGTCCATGAGATGGACCGGGAATGTATTTCACTCGACACCGCGTTCATGGGATGAACCGGGAATGTATTTCACTCGATACCGCGTTCATGGGATGAACCGGAAATGTATTTCACTCGACACCGCGTTTATGGGATGAACCGGGAATTTATTTCACTCGATACCGCGTTCATGGGATGAACCGGGAATGTATTTCACTCGATACCGCGTCCATGGGATGGACCGGGAATGTATTTCACTCGACACCGCGTTCATGGGATGAACCGGGAATGTATTTCACTCGACACCGCGTTCATGGGATGAACCGGGAATGTATTTCACTCGACACCGCGTTCATGGGATGAACCGGGAATGTATTTCACACGATACCGAATCCATGAGATGGACCGGGAATGTATTCC
The DNA here is from genome assembly GCA_029844215.1 of Przewalskia tangutica. Taxonomy (NCBI): domain Eukaryota; kingdom Viridiplantae; phylum Streptophyta; class Magnoliopsida; order Solanales; family Solanaceae; genus Przewalskia; species Przewalskia tangutica. Next base: position 37,725,656 of record CM056737.1, on the reverse strand, counting down.
ATACGATTTCACCTCGAGTCCATGAGATGGGCCGAGACATGCTACACGTATCACATGACTTATACCTAGAATGCCGGCATTGAGGAAAGAGTTCCACGGGCATGAGGGATGACCTTGAGGGCGTGAGTCCTGACTTGACATGACTACTTTTATGCTGTGAACTGTAGTTTTGTTATCATATATGTCTTCTGTTTTATTTAGACTATTATGATTTCATTTTGATATTTCGATTTCACATACTTGGTACTGTTATCGACCTCCTGGGCTGCGTTCACGCCGCAGTAGAGGTACACGGTTGTTGATCCTCGCCATAGGATCACGGTTCAGATTAGGAAGCTCCGTTTCTCGGAGGCTTATCTTTTGGTATGTTTCCTCGAGTTGTAGGTTCTTGTACATTCGGGGTATGGCGGGCCTGTCGTCATAGGTATTGTTACATTCTTAGAAGTGCATGCTAGTTGTGGGCGAGTTTGTAAACGGGGATGTAATCGTTCAAAGTTTTATTATATATACATGCCGAAAGGCGATATTTTCATGGATAAACTGTTCTCATTTTATAATTGTTTCATGTCTTATTTTATATTCCGCTGATTACTCTGATGTATGACTATTTGGGTGCCCGGGTAAGGCACCAGTCACGGGCCCGGGTTCGGGTCGTGACAGTCGCTCCTTAGAAACTTAGAGCCTCTTCAAGACACTTCAATCTGCTACTTGAGACCCTTAGAACAACACCAGCAAATTTCCTTCAAACTTCCAAACAAAACCTAGAAAGACAACTAGGTTTTCGCTTTGCGACTAAACCGAAAACTATCTTTTTCCGAGATTTTTCTATTGAGATATGCTTACTATACACTCAAGAACCCTTGTTTAAAGTGTGGAGCTTAATGAACAAGAAACAAATTTTTTTTCTTTTCAAATGGGAGTGAACCCGAGAGCTCAAGCTTGAGTTCTTCAAATTTTTGTGAAATTTTGGCTAAGTGTTAAGCTTGTCTTGCACTACTAGTATTATATAGTGTAATAGAGGGTCAAGATATAAAAAAATGGGTGGTTTGGATGAGCTCTTAACAAATATCAAGCCTTGTGGGTCCTTTGACTTAGTCAAGAATCTCAAGCTCTCAAGTTGCAAGACTTGTCTTGCTAACAAAGGTCCAATGACCCTCTTGCCCTTGCAAAATTCGTCCAAGACATCATTAAGGGGGGTGACACGTGTCGCCCTCCCATTCGTCATAATAATACGTTTTCCGATAATTTCATAATTCCGATAAATTTTTACAAGACTCAAATCTTAACACTTGTGAGTTCTTACGTACATTCTTTAAAGATGTCCTGTAAATACGAGGTGTAACATTCTTCCCCCCTTAGAAACATTCTTCCCCGAATGTTCTTTCGGAGTCAAACTTATAATTAGCGACATAGTTTCCTTTCACAACCCCGACATACCAATACTGCCACACATGGCCACATAATAGCATTTACACAAAACAAATGCTTCAATTAAAACTTGACAAGTAAAGGAAAACGAATTACCTGAAGGTGTAGGGAATAAGTGAGGATACTTCCTCAACATGTCCTCCTCCGCTTCACAAGTCATCTCCTCTCGGTTATCATTCATCCACAAGACTTTGACGGAAGCCACCTCCTTGGTCCGCAGTCGCCTGACCTGGCGATCGAGTATCGCTATGTGTCACGACCCGAACCCGGGCCCGTGACTGGTGCCTTACCCCGGGCACCCTAGTGATACAACATCAGAGTAATCAGCGGAACATAAGACGATAACATGAAATAACCAGAAGTATGAAACAATAGTCTGAGAAAACTTGCCTTACGGCATATATATATAAATCAATTTAAAACCAACGCTTACATCCCATTACAACTCGCCCACAACAGCATTACATGCACTTCTAAGAATGATACGACAACAATGGCGGACAGGGCCCGCCATACCCCGAATGTAAATACCTACAACGCATGGGACTATACCACCGATAAGCCTCCGAGAAACGGAGCTTCCCATACGCTGAATCGTGACCCTAAGAGCGAGGATCAACATCGTGTACCTTTACTGCGCAGATGAACGCAGCTTCAAGGAGGTCGCATAACAGTACCAAGTATGTGAAATCGAAAATATCAGAAATGAAATCATAATAGTCTATAAAGCAGAGACATGTATGATAACCAAACTACGATTCACAATAAATAGCGATATGTCAAGTCGTGGACTCACGCCCTCAAAGTCATCAATCAAATGTAACTATGGGTCTCACGCACATAACATCAATCATGCCCGTGGAATACCTTACTCACTTTCGGCAGTTTATGATATAAAAGCACCAAGAATACACATGAACACCAGGTCCCACTGTCCTAATAAAACAAGACAGGTAAGTGCGAAGGCATAACCGACTACTAACACCCATAGTACTAACAGGGTCATAAATCAGATCATGATATCTGCTCTGCACTGGCCACATGATCAAAGCCGGTCACTGCCCGCAGATCAAATGTGCGCTGCCTAGCCTCGAACTCTCAGTAGCTCGCATAGGCCAACCTCATGGCCCGCATGAGGTATTCCTCGCATCGAGGGTAGCTACTCCCGGCATCGCCCCGACTCGCACCGTATGGCCACAAAGACCGCATGACCACAAGCGGCCGCAAACTAACCCGAACTCCCGTAGTTCGCATGGATCCCCGACCCGCATGAGGTATTCTCGAATCATGGTCCTGCATCACCGAGTCTACCGCGACGGAGGCGCCTTAACCTCCGAGACAAGTCAAGGTGAGTGGTACAATACCAACATAACGGTGAGAGTCAAACAACTTTAAGCGCAATGAGGAAAACCCCTTTACACAAAACATCACAAGATACTAACACACGTAGCATCCTAGCATGTTTACTTATCAAATCAACAAGAAAGTATTACAAGGCTATCACAAACCAACACAATCATGTTATACACACAAGGTACATTCTAATATATGATTAACAAGATCGTATCTATTCCCAAAGTACTTCATACATTATCTTTTAAAAGATACGTTACGTTTACAAAAGTCACACAATACCCGTAGTATATGAAAATAGAGTGATTATCTTTTGAAGTAAATCAAAACACTTACCTTTGTAAAATCAAGTAACAACATTATTTTCCAAACGTCCAAGTTTGCCTAATTTCAAATGTTCACGTTTCTTATTTTAGAAAGGTTTCGTAGTTCATAGTCTTATTCATTTAAGAATATAATTCTCTTTTAAACCATCTGAGAAAACATAAGCCTTATATGAGTAGGATATTCTTGTTTATAACAATCTTATTACAAGACCATGATCTAGGAAATATCATTTTGTCTCATCTTAGCTTCTATGCGGATGGAAGTTTCTCGGTTTTAATAATACTTAATCACAAAATATTTCCTTTTATTAACGCTGCAGTGGTTTGTCGATACACATTCGATTTCCAAATCAAGAAAACATTCTTAAGCCGTTATACCTAACTTCCCATAAAGCTAGTATAACTCTTAAGTTTTCAAAACCCAAGATACTTCTTCTTTCAAAATGATTCAAAAATCTTTTGAAATACTTCAAGTTCTTTATTATTACCTAACCAATGCTTATAGTTCAAATCGGTTACCACTCTTTTAAAAACCACAAGTATTTTCTTACCTACATACAATGTTATAACCAACTTCCCATAAAGCCGTTATAACACTTTATGTTTTAGACCAATCAAATACATTTAACACACGACGTCTATCGCACTACATAGTTACACACATATCATGCTAGAAGAGATAGGAAGAGGTTCACATACCTCGCGACGAGTATCGACTAATAGCAAAACGCCCAAGTACTTCCAACCGCGGCTACTCCTTAAGCCAAGTAGATCGCGCCACACGCAAGATTTCAACCTATAAGGCCACAAGGCGCTTTATTAATATTTAGATCTCTTCGTAGAACATTCTACGTAAAATTCGCAAAGACTCTCCCGCAACCGCAGAAATCTCCTCCTCTATCGGGGCCGACTACCAAGCCAACCAGGGGGGGGGTTATACGTCTAATCCGGACGTGCACAATTCTACCTCACAGAAAAGCTACACAAGTCTACTGTAATACAGTCCTATGTAATTACAGTTCAGTACTCTTCTTTCGAAAAGGTTTCTTATTATTCAGGCTTAAGTCAAAAGACATTGCCGCAATACTATGATCAGTTCTACGTATAGTATACTCAACTATATATTCCTACAACATGTAATTTCCAATTACAAATGGAAGGACAGTAGTGTTTACCTCGATAAGCCCAAAATTATCCAAGTTTAAATGTCGATCCTGAGCAAGGTTTAGCTCCTACTCTGTGCGCTCCAACCCGCTCCAAACAACCCTTAGAAGTTCTACGCGACCTCTACTTAATACTCCAACCAACTATGGAGATTTTCCTTAGGGTTTCGTTTAGAGGCTAAAGGAAAGTATAATAGCATTTTCCGGGCTTTTCGTTTAGAGGGTACTTTGGAATTACTACAAGGTATTTGGGCTAAAGTATTTGGGTATTATAACAATACTTGAAGAGTATTTCTCTACCAAGGGGGGTAGTATTTCGACTAGCACAACTAGGCTAGTGGGGTTGCTCGCCAAAAGGCCACTCAAAGGGGGAGGAGTTGACGAGACAACTACAAGGGAGGAGTGTTTTGAGTCTTGGAATTTGCTCAAGTGTGGATGAAATAACTCATCAACTAAGGGGGTATTTATAGGGCACTCAAAGGCCAAGATTGAGCCAAGTGGTAGGCAAGTGTAAGGTGAAGATTAAGCCATGTGTTGTGTGGGTCCCACTTGGTCATCCACTCCACAAAATATCTCACAAACATTGACCAAACATTTTAGGCACAAAAGATGAAAAACGCAAGCCTAGAAGCTTCCACCAAGGAAATTTCGTCCAACCTTGGACACCTAAGGGTGACACATGTCGCCCTCCAATTGGTCCAAAATGTTTCGTCTCTCGGAAAAATCCGTAAAAATAATAAATGACATAGCCGGAATTTTCCCTACAAAAGCTGTGGAAACGTTTCGCCGGAAAACGACTCTTTTCGGCACTTGTGCACAATTTCGCCACTTTGCCTACTTAAGGCTTTAAACTTTTATACGTACGCCCTCACGTACATACTCCAGAAATACGGGGTATAGCATTCTCCCCTCCTTAGAAACATTCGTCCCGAATGTTCCTTCTAAGTCTCAAAACAAATGCGCCAAAGATAGTCTTCACTACTATACTTACGAGAACAAACCTGCCATACCTGGCCACAGAAACACCTGCGCAAATACTTACATCCAAGTCCACGAGGAAACACCTCTAACATCACCAAAGTAATGATCACAACTATGCTCGCAATACATGCTCGCTTCTTTCCTTACGCTGCCGCACTTCTCTCGTACACTCGAACTCCTTCTTACCATATTTCTGTTACCGATTCAGTTTCCAAAATCTCTGGGTGGATCTCCGATGCTTTCCCGGACATAACAACACAAAAGACTGGACGCACTGCCTCCTAAGTCGGACGACAAATGCTAACATATAGGCAACCTGGCCTATCCTTCACACGAACTCAAAAGGCCCAAAGTAACTCGGGCTAAGTTTCCTCTGCTTTTTCCAAAACTCTACACACCCTATCCGGGGTGGTACCTTCAAGAAGACCGACCGTCAACCTGAACTCTAAGCGTCGTCGCCGATAATCCGCACGATTTCTCTGAGCGGCCAAAAACCTCTTCTGGATAAGCTTCACCCTATCCACATCCTGCTGAACACGTATGAACCAACTATCTGAACCTTGCCAACGTCGAACCAATCGACCGGCAACTTACACTTCCGCCCCTACAAGGCGTCACAAGGCGATATCCGAACACTGAAATGGTAGCCGTAAAACGCTTCCTAACAGGAGGCAACGATCCTCACCGCTACCCCTGAAATCCAAATACTGGCCCGAGGGCGAATATGATACGGAGACTCACCTGAGTTCCTAATCCTGCCTGGTAAAACTTCCAGAAAAGGAAACAGCCGTAACCTGGGCTCCACTGTCTGACATAAGGTGAAGGTAGGCACCTCGTGCAGCCTTACAACCTTTCTGATGTAACATCTCGCATAACCCTCTGCCGAGTAAACGGTCTTGACTGAAAGACACGACGGGCTGACCCCATCGGCCCGACTACTGGTCGAATGCATCCACAAACTCGTACACTGGTTAACTAAACATGGGCCTAACACCCTCATGACCCTACCACAAAGCGACCACCACAAACCGACCTCACCACCAAATGTCGCGGTTGACCCGCAACATGGCCTCTCAACCCGCCCCAAGCAACGCGCAAAAACACTAGCTCCCGATCCGGAACAATTTCACTAATCACGTTACAAAAACCTAGAGGTCTTTTTTGCTCTACTACCCTGTTTCATTACTGTCTACTAAGGGTCTTATCTCTCAATTTATCTCACGTGCATTATGCACTCTGATAAGGTTCAAAGATATAATAAATCTTTATCTCAAGATTGCCTTGCCTCTAAGGTCTCCACGTAAAAGCTCTAAGGCTTACACTTTTCCTATCCCCCAAATCTTACTTTTATCACTTTGCCGCGAGGTAACACCTTCTCCGGCGACCCAACAAATGGTACCGGGCTGCATGCGATCCCTGAGGCATGAACCATCTCAGGATGTGCCATACGGAGAGCCACGGCCGGTCTGCTCTCGTGGTAGGCTCGCCTTTTATACGCCACTTCCGAACTTACTCCTACATTAACCATGATTCTAATCACAACTAACATCTGCGATCAGAACATAGCACTTATGATATACTCATCTCTGAGGGTTAAGGATATATCTATATCTCTTCGCCTCACTCCCTTAGTCGTTCTAATCAAACTCGCCCGTAGGCGATACTAGGGAAGATGACGAACTACCCACCGATCCTGAAGGTTACGTCCCCCTACTTGCATCCATCCTACTAGGACATCCTTTCGACACATGGCCCTGACGGCCGCCGGCAAAACAAGCATCAACAAAAGATAACATTCCCCGGGACGACGCCTGTCACACATGTGAACACCGGGAAAATCAATCCGGGCCGGAGCCTACGTAGTTGTGGAATCGAAAACTCTGGAGTTCTAACCAACTCCTGCACACCCCGAACGTCCTGAACCCCGTGGAGGACCTCTCTGCACTGGTGGATGTGCATAATCTAATCCGCTGGTGAGGTGACTCGCCTCGAAAGTTACTAAAGGACCTTGCTGCTCTGGCCCTCTTCTGCTGTCCTTCGTTAACCCGTCAATCTCTACGTTTCTTGGCCTGCTGCGCACAAGCCCGTACTCAGGCCATGCTCAAGCCTAAATGAAGAATTACTCTTGCACAACTCTCTCCTAGATAGTCATCAAGACTCGCGGTACATCGGTATACTCTCTGGTAGCCAAATCCAAAGATAGTAACAGGGTCGCCTCTTTGCGATCTATATTCTCTGTTCCCGGTCGTGGAACTGAAGGTTCAAATGTCATGGCCGCAGTAGGAATCGCCGCCGTACAAACTCATTGGGGCTAGTGACGTCGCAGAACTCCCGAACGAAGCACCTAACTCGGTGATGGTTGGGCTCGTGCCTCGTAACCCTCTCAGATTTACTCAGCCTCCTCGGCCGCTTTGCCCTCCCGGGCGGGTTGCCTACGCGGAGGCATAACGGTAAGGGAAAGAAATACGTGAGAGGGTCCAACTTACAACACAGCTTTAAGGCACGATCTCAGAGTGAGAAGAATAGAAACCAATCCTAAATATCCTATAGCCTCTTGATTATTGGCGTGGTGCACAACACACCGATAATCAAGACTTCATCGATACGGTCAGACACTTTCCGAGGATTAATCGCTCGATACCACTTTTGTCACGACCAACCTGCTCGTGGATCGTGTCTTACCGGGCACCCTAGTGATACAACATCGAGTAATCGGAACATAAGGCGATAACATGAAATAACCGTAAGTATGAAACAATAGTTCGAGAAAACTTGCCTTACGGCATATATATATAAATCAATTTAAAACCAGCGATATCCCATTACAACTCGCCACAACAAGATTACTGCACTCTAAGAATGATACGACAACAATGGCGGATGTGCCCCGCCATACCCCTGAATGTAAATACCTACAACGACATGGACTATACCACTGATAAGCCTCCGGAGAAACGGAGCTTCCCATACGCTGAACTGTGACCCTAAGAGCGAGGATCAACACTACACTGGTGTACCTTTACTCGCGCATGAACGCACTTCGGGCGAGGTCGCATAACAGTACCAAGTATGTGAAATCAAAATATCAGAAATGAAATCATAATAGTCTATAAAGCAGAGACATGTATGATAACCAAACTACGATCACAATAAATAGGCAAATATGTCAAGTCGTGGACTCACGCCTCAAAGTCATCACTAAATGTAACTATGGGTCTCACGCCCATAACATCAATCATGCCCGTGGAATACCTTCCTCACCGCCAGCTTTATGATATAAAAGCACCAAGAAATACACATGAACACCAGTCCCACTGTGTCCTAATAAAACGATGCAGGTAAGTACGAAGGCATAACCGACTACTAACACCCATAGTACTAACAGTGGTCATAAATCAGATCATGATATCTGTCTGCACTGGCCACATGATCAAAGCTGGTCACTCGCCCGCAGTATCAAATGTGTGCGTCTAGCCCTGGAACTCTCCGTAGCTCCGCATAGGCCAACCTCATAGGCCCGCATGAGGTATTCCTCGCATCGAGGGTAGCTACTCCCCGGCATCTTCCTGGACTCGCAGTCCGCATGGCCACAAAGACCGCATGACCACAAGGGCCGCAAACTAACCTAGAACTCCCGTAGTTCCGCATGGATCCTCGGACCCGCATGAGGTATTCTCGAATCACGGTCCTGCATCGCTCGAGTCTACCCCGACGGAGGGCGCCTTAACCTCCAAGACAAGTCAAGGTGAGTGGTACAATACCAACATAACTACCGAGAGTCAAACAACTTTAAGCGCAATGAGGAAAACCCTTTACACAAAACATCACAAGATACTAACACACGTAGCATCCTAGCATGTTTACTTATCAAATCAACAAGAAAGTATTACAAGGCTATCACAAACCAACACAATCATGCTATACACACAAGGTACATTCTAATATATGATTAACAAGATCGGCATCTATTCCCAAAGTACTTCATACATTATCTTTTAAAAGATACGTTACGTTTACAAAAGTCACACAATACGTAGTATATGAAAATAGAATGATTATCTTTTGAAGTAAATCAAAACACTTACCTTTGTAAAATCAAGTAACAACATTATTTTCCAAACGCCCAAGTTTGCCTAATTTCAAATGTTCACGCTTTCTTATTTTAGAAAGGTTTCGTAGTTCATAGTCTTATTCATTTAAGAATATAATTCTCTTTTAAACCATCCGAGAAAACATAAGCCTTATATGTGAGTAGGATATTCTTGTTTATAACAATCTTATTACAAAGACCATGATCTAGAAATATCATTTTGTCTCATCTTAGCTTCATGCAGATGGAAGTTTCTACCGGTTTTAATAATACTTAATCACAAAATATTTCCTTTTATTAACGCCGCAGTTGGTTTGTCGATACACATTCGATTTCAAATCAAGAAACATTCTTAAGCCGTTATACCTAACTTCCCATAAAGCTAGTATAACTCTTAAGTTTTCAAAACCCAAGATACTTCTTCTTTCAAAATGATTCAAAATCTTTTGAAATACTTCAAGTTCTTTATTATTACCTAACCAGCCAGTTATAGTTCAAATCAGTTACCCTTTTAAAAACCACAAGTATTTTCTTACCTACATACAGCTGTTATAACCAACTTCCCATAAAGCCGTTATAACACTTTATGTTTTAGACCAATCAAATACATTTAACACACGTACGCCTATCGCACTACATAGTTACACACATATCATGCTAGAAGAGATAGGAAGAGGTTCACATACCTCGCGACGAGTATCGACTAATAGCAAACGCCCAAGTACTTCCAACCGCCTACTCCTGCCAAGTAGATCGCGCCACACGCAAAGATTTCAACCTATAAGGCCACGCGCTTTATTAATATTTAGATCTCTTCAGAGAACATTCTACGTAAAATTCGGCAAAGACCTCCCGCCCCGCAACCGTAAATCTCCTCTCTCTATCGGGCCGCTACCAAGCCAACCAGGGGGTTATACGTCTAATCCGGACGTGCACAATTCTACCTCACGTAAAAGATACACAAGTCCATCAGAATACACCCCATGTAATTACGATTCAAGAATCTTCTTTCAAAAGGTTTCTTATTATTCAGCTTAAGTCAAAAGACATTGCCGCAATACTATGATCGATTCTACGTATAGTATACTCAACTATATATTCCTACAATATGTAATTTCCAATTACAAATGGAAGGACGATAGTGTTTACCTCGATAAGCCCAAAATTATCCAAGTTGAATTGTCGATCCTGAGCAAGGTTTAGCTCCTACTCCTTCCGCTACAACCAGCTCCAAAACACCCTTAGAAGTTATACTCGACCTCAACTTAATCCTCCAACCCACTATCGAGATTTTCCTTCGGGTTTCGTTTAGAGGCTAAAGGAAAGTATAATAGCATTTTCCGGCTTTTCAGATAGAGGTACTTTGGAATTACTACAAGGTATTTGGGCTAAAGTATTTGGGTATTATAACAATACTTGGAGAGTATTTCTCTCCACAGGGGGGTAGTAGTTCGACTAGCACAACTAGGCTCGGGGGGGTGCCCTCGGCCAAAAGGCCACTCAAAGGGGGAGGGGGAGTTGGACGAGACAACTACAAGGGAGGGAGTGTTTTGAGTCTTGGAATTTGCTCAAGTGTGGATGAAATAACTCATCAACTAAGGGGGTATTTATAGGGCACTCAAAGGCCAAGATTGAGCCAAGTGGTAGGCAAGTGTAAGGTGAAGATTAAGCCATGTGTTGTGTGGGTCCCACTTGGTCATCCACTCCACAAAATATCTCACAAACATTGACCAAACATTTTAGGCACAAAAGATGAAAAACGTGCAAGCCTGTGTTCCACCAAGGAAATTTCGTCCAACCTTGGACACCTAAGGGTGACACATGTCGCCCTCCAATTGGTCCAAAATGTTTCGTCTCTCGGAAAAATCCGTAAAAATAATAAATGACATAGCCGGAATTTTCCCTACAAAAGCTGTGGAAACGTTTCGCCGGAAAACGACTCTTTTCGGCACTTGTGCACAATTTCGCCACTTTGCCTACTTAAGGCTTTAAACTTTTATACGTACGCCCTCACGTACATACTCCATAAATACGGGGTATAACACTATGGGACTCTCCTCATACGATAACCCCTCTGTCACCTGGACCTCACTAGTAGGGAAAACTCTCGCTGGATCTCCGATACACTTTCGCAACATAGAAACATGGAAGACCGGATGTACCGCCTCTAACTCTGATGGCAGATCCAACTCATAGGCAACCTTGCCTACTCGACGGACGATCTGGTAGGGCCCAATGTACCTTGGGCTGAGTTTCCCCTTCTTACCGAATCTCATCACACCCTTCATGGGTGACACCTTCAAGAAGACCCAATCGTCTACCTGAAACTCCAAATGCCGACGCCGATTATCCGCATATGACTTTTGCCGACTCTGAGCTGCTAACAGTCTCTCTTGGATAAGCTTCACCTTATCCACAGCCTGCTGAACCAACTCTGGGCCAACTAACTGCACCTCGCCCACGTCGAACCAACCAATCGGCGACCTGCATTTCCGCCCATATAAAGCCTCGTATGGCGCCATCTGTATACTGGAATGGTAGCTGTTGTTATAAGAAAACTCCACAAGAGGCAAATGATCCTCCCATCTACCCCTGAAATCAATCACGCAGACTAGCAAAGATATCCTCGTTGTCCGATAGTACGCTCCGCTCGCCGTCACACCGAGGATGAAATGTTGTACTGAGACTCACCTGTGTCCCTAAACCCTTCTGGAAAGACCTCCAGAAGTTAGCCATAAACTGGGCTCCCCTATCAGATATAATCGACACCGGGACACCGTGCAGCCTTACAATCTCTCTGATGTATAATCTGGAATAGTCCTCAGCCGAAAACGTCGTCCTGACTGGAAGGAAATGGGCTGATTTCGTCAGCCTGTCAACGATAACCCAAATGGAATCGTACTTCCTCTGAGTATGAGGTAACCCTGTAACAAAGTCCATGTTGATCACCTCTCACTTCCAAGTCGGAATCTCAATAGCCTGCAATAATCCACTGGGCCTCTGGTGCTCGACCTTGACCGCCGCAATTAGGACATCTGGCAACAAAACTCGCCACGCCCCTCTTCGCACATCCCACTAATATAAACATCCGAGGTCATGGTACATCTTGGTCGACCGGATGAATAGAATAACGAGCACCGCGCGCCTCCCAAAATCTGCCGACGGTCCTCGCTACATCGGGAACACACAACCGGCCCTCAAATCTCAGCACCCCATCAGGCGCTACCTCGAAAAGACTCTTCTCCTCCCGAAGAGTTGCATCACGATACCGCACTAACATCGGGTCCTCAAATCGCGCCTCTTCACCTCATCAATGATGGAAGACTCAGAACCTCACGAACCCGCACCCACTATCATCCAGATCGACCAAACGAACCCCAAGGCTCGCTACCGGTGGATCTGACGACCATGTCCTCGCTCTCTAAGGCCGTACCTCGATGTGCTCCCCATCGATCAACGACTCAAGGCATCAAGAACTACGTTGGCCTTCCCGGATGGTATAGAATATCAACATCATAATCTTTCAACAACTCTAACCACCGCCTCGCCGCAAGTTCACTCCCTATGCCTCAAGATATACCGAGGATCTTGTAGTGCGTATAAATATCCACATGAACCCCATACAAATAATGTCTCCAAATCTTCAAGGCATGAATAATCGCTGCAACTCTAAGTCATGGGTAGGGTAATTCCTCTCATGCTTCCAGAATCGCGGAAAGCATAGGCTATAACCTTGACGCTTTGCATCAAAACACACCCTAGCCCGATACCCGAGGCATCACAATAGATCACGTACTGCCTAACCTCGGGAAGAGTAAGAACCGAGTTGTAGTCAACCTTTCCTTCAAGAATCGGAAACCCTTCTCGCAAGCCTCGTCCATCGGAACTTGGCCGCTTCCGAGTCACCTAGTCAGCGGTGCTGAAATCAAGCAACCGCCTCCACGAACCTACGATAATAACTCGTCACCCTAAGAAATGCGCACCTCGGCCGGAGTAGTAGGTCTCGCCAAGACTTGATCGCTCAATCTTTGCCGATTCCACCAACACCATCACCCCAATAATATGCCCCAGAATGCCACCGAGGCCAACCAAAACTCACACTGAGAACTTGGCGAATAATCGCGGCCCGAGGACCCTGGCACCGCCTCGTGACCGTGATGCTCCTCGCTCGTCCGCGAATAAACCAGATGTCATCAATGAATACTATCACAAATGTATCCAAAATGGCTTGAACACGATTCATCGATCCATAAATACCGCTGAGCGTTGGTCAAACCGAAAGACATAACCTCGAACTCATAGTGCCCATACCGGGTCCCGAATGCGCCTTGGGATATCCGCCTCGACTCGCACTGATGATAACTGCATCAAGGTCTATCTTGAGAAACACTCGCACTCGCAGAATCGGTCAAAGAAATCATCAATCCCGGGAGGGTACCTATTTTTGATGGTTACCTTATTCACCGTCAGAATCAACACACATACGCAGCTGGCCCCATCATTCTTCTTCACAAACAAAACCAGCGCCCTGCGGAGATACACTAGGCCCGATAAAGCCTTTCTCCAAAGAAATCTTTCACTGGTCCTTCACCTCAACTCAAGAAAGCATCTGTATGGCGGAATGGAAATAGGTCGAGTGTCCGCAACGTGTCAATACAAAACTCAATCTCCTCTCGGAGGATACCCTAAGATCATCCGGGAACACATCCGAAACTCCCTAACCTCCGCACCGATCAAGAGCTGGCACCTCACCACGTATCAAATACCGAACGGATGATAGATGTACCCTTTCTGCACCATCTTCCTAGCCTTGAGGTAAGAAATAAACCTACCTCTCGGCGACGCTTGGTTGCCCTTCCACTCGATAATCGCTCGCCAGAAACCGAACCGAACCAACTGTCCCTACAATGACGTTGGCATAACACGGCCAACTACCCATACCCATAATGACATCAAAATCGTCATCTCTAACTCTATCAAGTCCGCAAGTGGTCCGACATCGAATATATACCGACAACCTCTATACACCCGCCTAATACCGAATCACCCATCGCGTAGCTACCTCAAAAGGCTCTATCGACTCCGCCATATCCCGATTCTACTCGCACAAGAGGGGACACATAGGACAAGGTAGAACTCGGATCTATCAAAGCATAAACGCCACAACATGAAATCAATAATGTACCGTGACGACGCTGTGGAAGCCTCCCGATCTCGGCGGCTTAGAGAATATATGCGATTACGTGGACCGCTAGAATCGAACCACCACCACGACCTCTACCGTCCGCCGGCCTCGAGTACTCGCCTCCGGCGCATAACCACCGGCGAGAGGAAGACCCATCAATCGATCCCGCTTACTGCACCGTATCACCCATACTGCCTCTAGACGGGCAATCTCTCTTCAAATGGCCCAGCTGGCCACAAGAGTAACAAGCTCCTGCAGGGACACGACACACGCCTGGGTGAGATCTACCGCATCGAGCACACCGAGATGTGGGTGGTCTCGATCGGCGACGATCTCTCGCCTCCTGAACCTCAAGTCCCGAGCCACGACTCGCCTCGAATGACTGGCTGATCATACCTCCGCCGTAAAACCGTGACGAGCACTCGTGTTGGCCGGAATGTGGACCTAGTTCGCCGCCGAGGCCGTCCGCCTCGAAACGCCCCGAGACTCGATGTCCCGGCCTCGGGCTAGCTCGAGTCAATATGGTCCTCCCTCTCTCTATCTTCTATCCCCTACGCATAGGCCTGCATCTTGGAAATGTCCATACCGGGCTGAAGAGCCACCCCCAAGCATGCAGTAATCATATGACGGTCTAGCCCCATCACATAACGATGAACTCTATCCGTCATGTCAGCTACAATAGTGTGCGCATGTCTGGCCAAGGAGTCAAACCTGTGTCAGACTCCCGATAGTCCTCCCGCTCGCCTCAAGGTCAAGAATCTATCTACCCGGCTCTCTCATCTCGTGAGAGGCAAAAATGATCCATGAAGGCCTCTCAGAACTCCTCCTGCATACCGGAAGAGCATCCTCACCTCTCGAAGCAACCACGACTCAAACCAGCTTCAACGCAATATCGCAGAACGGTAGAGAGGCTAGCGTAATGCCTCTCAAGCCCTAAGAACTCGCATAGTTCTGTAGCCGCCGAATGAACTCCTCGCGATCCTCCTCGGACCTCGAACCATAAAACCCGATGGCGTAAAAATCCTGATCCGCAAACCGCCACTGGGTTTGCCGCTCGATCCCGTGCCGCCGCTACTACTATATCGTCAATAAACGGACCGCTTCCCTCGTAGTTCTATACTCGCCTCGGCCGTGGATCGAGGCTCGTACCGTAACCTTCGAGCTACTGCCGCCTCGGCTCCTCTAATACTGTCGGCGTGGCTGAACTCGCCGACCCGCCTACTACCTCAGGTATAGTCTGCTTCGAGTCCGTAACCTCTCGAGTACCGCTAGCGCCTCGCCGCCGCTTTGCCATTCTCGGCCCTGGTCGCCTTCCGTGGAGGCATAACTATTTCATAAGCATAGGTCAGAGAGGATTCAACCTAAAAAGACAGCTCTATTGCACGATCTCAGAGAGAGAAGAATGGAAACCAATCCTAAATGTCCTGCAGCCTCCTGATTATAGATGTGGTGCACAACACACCGATAATCAAGACTCTACTAGACACTGCCTCAGACACTTTCCGAGGACTAATCGCTTCGATACCACTTTTGTCACGAACCGACCGGGGCGCGATCGGTGCCCTACCCGGGCACCTGCTCGTATACATCGAGAATAGCAATGAACATACACAAATATAAACACATGTGTAAACACAACAACACAAAGCAATGATAGTGCCGCCTTCCATAATATAAAAATAATCAAAATTACAACCGCATAACTCTTCTTATAGCCCAACCACATATGTGAATACAGACTATAGAATAATAAATCGTATGGACAGGCCCCGCCATACCCACGAATGTACATAATCTACAACATCGTGGAAATATCAGACCAAAAGAGACAAGCCTCCGAGAAATGAGCTCGACGTCTTGATAAGTGATCCTAAGAATGAGGATCCACCACCTGTTTACCCCTACCTGCGGCATGAACGCAACCCCCGAGGAAGGGGGTCAGTACACAATATGTACTAAGTATGTAAAACTGGAAAATACTGTAATTACATCATAAGTTTAAATCAAAGCCGGAGACATGTATGATAATCAAATTACAAAGACATCGTGGCCTTACTAACAATGAGAGTAAATAGGAGTATACTTACAACATAAAATAGGAAGCTCACGATCAAAGCAGGACCACCCGCCCGCAGTATCATTACGCAATCCTACTCCTGGGACTATTTCACCCGCATAGGTCGCGTGGACCCGCGTGAGGTATTCCTCGCATGGGACTATTTCACCCGCATAAGCCCTTACGGACTCGCATGAGGTATTCCTCGCATAGGCTGGACCCGCCCGCATGGGACTATTTCACCCGCATAAGCCCTTGCGGACTCGCATGAGGTATTCCTCGCATCGTGGGTAGCAAATCCACGGAATATGCAAATGCCACAAACCCGGGGAATGACCCCTTAAAGAATAACATACCACTAGCACTAAACCGGCTATCATGTAATACATAAGCAAGTTAAGAATCCCCTAACTTCTTATTATTCTTGTTCACATACACTCTCATTTTAGTTTACTTAAGGCACTAACATGTCTTTTTAAAGATCCGAATTTAACCCAAAGTACTACCTACTTCTACTTTAAAACAAATGACTTTTTCACATAAAACTTCACACGACACGACCCTCGATCGCGATCGTGCCCTACCCGCACCCTTACAGTAAACATCGAGAAAATCAGCGAACATACATGAAACTTATAAATAAAACATCGGAAGTAAAGCAACAAAGTTAGCCGACAGTGGCTACCTTCCCGAACAAATATAAATACAACCGGCAGCTTGCCTCATTTCTTTTACAAATCGACCACACATGTGACTCTGCACTCTAAGAGTTTTAACATAACCATCGTATGGACAGGCCCCGCCATACCTCAATATACATGAACGTGACAACTCCGAACACCGAGCCATCTCAACTTGCTTAACCGGATCCTAAGCTCGCGGATCCACAATCGTACCTAAACTCGCGAAGATGAACGCAGCTTCAAGGGGTCGCATAACAAAATTAATATGGAATGTAATATAACATACAAGAAACAAATCATAATCAGCATAAAAGAATGACAAGGACAAGTATAAAAATACATACCAGCTCCTGCCGTGTCATTACCACTTATGAACTTAATCGCACCTTATTATCTTTTTTCCATTCCATTAAGAGTTATAGTCACATTCTTACGTACATACTTAGGAGAAGTCATTAAGTTCATTTCTGTCTAACTTACTTATCTTTCATAACATAGTCCGGCCCACTACGGAGGGACACATATACTACCCTACCAAATCGACGCGATCAAGTCACACCAATATCACAAGCACCGTGGAATCCCCATCACCGCCGATACAAGTGTAAAATATAATCATGTGTCGCGCCCGTGGCATCCCACCTCACCGTCGGCGTACACATACACAACACATATATATATCCCCTGCCCGTGGAATCCCACATCACTGTCGGTACGTCCAAGTACTTACAACAAGACAGCCGGCCCTCCAACCGAGAGTCGCGGCATCGTAATAAAACATAATACTTGCACTCAAAGGCTATCACCAACACACATAGGCTAATTCTCAATTAACAAACCAAAGTACTTATCAAGGCACATTTAGACTAATTCTCAATTAATCAAGCCAAAGTACTTATCAGGGCACAAATAGAATAATTCTCATTTAACAAGCCAAAGTACTTATCGGGGCACAAATAGAATAATTCTCATTTACAAGCCAAAGTACTTATCGGGGCACAAATAGAATAATTCTCATTTACAAGCCAAAGTACTTATCGGGGCACAAATAGAATAATTCTCATTTACAAGCCAAAGTACTAATCAAGGCATCACATAGAATTATTCTCAATTAACAAGCCAAAGTATCACGCACGACATTCTTTTCAAAAGACTCCTTTCCAAATAAAACTTCCCGATACTAACAACCGTAGTATCAAGTCCTATTCACCTTTCAAGACAAGTCACAATACCTTTTTAGAAATACAATTACCGACTTCTAAATCAAGTGACTTCCTTATTTAAAACCTTAAGCAGTTGGTACCTTTAAAACAACTTGCCCTTCATTAACACAAGTTATTCCTTTGATTACTTTACTAGAGAAAACCATTCTCTTAACCTTCCATAAAGCCGTTATAACCAACTTCCCATAAAGTCGTTATAACCCTTTATGGTTTAAACCAATACGTTCCCTTTTATAATCAAGAGACTTCTACTTTTGAAACCAAGTATTATATACCTTCAATCAATTCTCTTAACTTTCAAAAATACCATTTGTCTCTTGACCTTTAGAAAACAAGTGACTCTTTTTATTATAAAACCTTAGGCAATTGATGCCTTAAAAACAAGTTGCCTTTTCACTAAAATCAAGTCATTTGTCTTTCCGAAGCAAATATAACCAACTCCCATAAAGTCGTTATATTTACTTTATACCTTAGCCAAAATACAATTTCCTATCCAAGGACTTATACGTTTAAAACGGAGCAAGTATCACATACTTTAAAACTCTTCAAGTCCCCTAACTTTAAAATCAACTTAAGACATCCTTACTATTTTCAAAGAAGTGAGTTAATCTCCTAACCCACCCGCCTTGGCATTACATAAAACAAGTACAGAATGTCATAGTTCAGACGCTCACCGTACTACATACGTGCAACTAGTCATACTCAAAAGATAGGAAAAGTTCTACATAGAGTAAATCACACAACTACCTCTTAACTTCTAAGAGTAGAAGGAACATGAAATGATACCACAAGTATATTCCATACATAGAATCATGCCAAAGGAAGGAAGAGGTTCACATACCTCGACGATTGTCGACAAATAGCAAAATGCTCCAAAGTACACCAACCTTGATAGCTATTCCACTCTCCAAGTAGGATACGCTATACTTAGTACTTCAACCTATAATGGTCACAATATGTCCATTAACCTTTCACTTCTAACGTAGAATATTCTAAGTGCTAAGTCGCCAAATTCTACGGAAAATCGGACAGCACTTCCTTTGTTTCTACTTACTTTGCCACCTTTTTCAAGGCCGAATACAATAACCAAACAGCCCCAATTGGCTCACAATTTCTATAAGGTACTCCAATACAAATGACTAACTAAACAGCCCCAATTGGCTCACAATTTAGAAAGTAGTCCAATACAAATGAAAAACAAACTAAAAAGTCCAAATTCGGCCACCTTGAGTTCAACCTTACCAATTCTTATCAAATTTCCATTTCAATCCAAATTAGTAACATAACATGATATCAAGTCGTATTTTATTATAACAATCCATAATCTCTAAGTAGGTAACATGCGACGATTTCTAATAACGACTAAATTGAAATCCAACTTAACATGGCTTATATAACATTCCGGATTTCCAATGCTACAATCAATCCACAATCCTTATAAACTTCTACTAATCAACTTCATGCTAGCAACACGTAAAGCTAACAACAACAATATAAACATATAATCTTGTAACACATTAAAGGACACAATTATACCTCAACGAATCTTAATCCAATTCCAATCCGAAGTCACTCCTAGTAGTTTAGAACCTCTCCAAGACACTTCAATCCGCTTGTTGAGACCCTTAGAACAACACCAACAATTTCCTTCAAACTTCCAAACAAAACCTAGAAAAGCCACTAGGTTTTCACTTTGCGACTAACCCGTAAACTATCTTTTTCCGAGATTTTTCTATTGAGATATGCTTACAATACACTTAGGAACCTTGGTTTAAAGTGTGGGGCTTATTGGACAAGAAACACAATTTTTTTCTTTTCAAGGGACATGAAGCCGAGAGCTCCATAGTTGCTCATCCAATTTTTCTTCAATTTTCTCTAAGTGTTGGACTATGTATCACTACTAGTAGTATAATAAAGCACATTGGAGGGTCATGATACAAACATTTGGGTGGCTAGGATAAGGTCTTCACAATATCAAGACTAGTTGTCCCCTTTGACTTAGTCAACATTGTCAAGCTACACTTGCAAGACTTGTTCATCCAAGACTTATGGTAAATGACCATTATGGCCATGCCTAATTTCGTCCAAGGCATTCTAAGGGGGGGTGACACGTGTCGCCCTCCCATTCGTCACAATAAAACGTTTCCGACAATTTCATAATTCCGATAAAATTTTACAAGTCTCACTTCTTGACACTTTAGAGTTCTTTCAGACGCTCTAAAACATGTCCGTAAATACGGGGTGTAACATTCTTCCCCCCTTAGAAACATTCGTCCCCGAATGTTCTTTCGGAGTCAATCTTTATAATAAGCGACATAGCTTCTTTTCACAACCCCGACATACCAACAATGCCACACATGGCCCTAATACCTCGCACACGCATATCTGTCCATCATACGCCCAAAAGAGATTTTCTTTTCGTACTTCCAACTCCTTCTAACATACATACATAACTTCCATACCGACTCTGGCCTCAAATCTTTGGAGTCACTCTATAAAACAATAAAAGGCCATTTCCGGCTTTCACGACCTGGTTCCGGTGGAACGTGTCCACGAACCCGTAAAACAATTAACTAGACTTGGGCCTAGCGCCCTCGTGACCGGCCACGTGGCGAACTACTACCAACTGATCCCACTCCATTCCAGATATGGGAGACCCAGAATGTGTCCTCGACCCTACTCGTCGCACTTAACTCTTATCCTCGTCCGACTTAAAATCTTATTGCGAGAAAGCCTTATACATCTAAAGTCTCGGCTTATCAATATTCTTAGGCTCGCAATTTCCATGCTCCAAGCCTACCTTACCAATCCCCAATAACTGTATAAAAACTTCTCTTATTACCACAATCGTGTCGCTCGATCACAACAACCATTACTTACTCTATACCTGACCTCATCCGCACAATTCTCTTAAGCCTACTACGAGCCTAATACATTAACATGGCATTCCGTTAAGTTCCTTAACATGGCTCCTGGCGGTTCACTACCCTATCGCATACCTCATCCTTTCCCAATTATCTCAAATAAAACACAAAACCTTGGCGAAAATTCAATAACTATCCCATACCTTCCCAGATCTAGTTAGTCTTTACCGACTCACGGTAATATAAAATCATTCTAGGCAACACGCTGCCCGACTTCATACATAACTCCGTATAGATGTATGTCACAATACCAACTATACTATAATCATTACCAACCCGGATATGCAATCCACATAGTCATTCCCGGTCATCGCTTTCTCGTAATGCAATCAACATAACTCGTTAGGAGAGACGACCCTAACAACACGCCTCTATGGCACGATCTCAGAGTGAGAAGAATGGAAACCAATCCTAAATGTCCCGCAGCCTCCTCGATTATAGATGTGGTGCACAACACACCGATAATCAAGACTCTACTAGACACCGGTCAGACACTTTCCGAGGACTAATCGCTTCGATACCACTTTTGTCACGACCACCTCGATCGCATCGTGCCCTACACGGGCACCTTACTGTAAACATCGAGAAAATCAGCGAACATACATGAAACTTATAAATAAAACATCGGAAGTAAAGCAAAGTTAGCCGATAGGCTACCTTCCCGAACAAATATAAATACAACCAAGCGGTTGTCTCATTTCTTTTACAAATCGACCCACACATGTGACTACGCACTTAAGAGTTTTAACATAACCATCGTATGGACAGGCCCCGCCATACCTCGAATATACATGAACGTGACAACTCGGAACACCGAGCCATCTCAACTTGCTGAACCGGATCCTAAGTCGCGGATCCACAATCGTACCTAAACTCGCGAAGATGAACGCACTTCCGGGCCGCATAACAAAAATTTAATATGGAATGTAATATAACGCATAAGAAACAAATCATAATCAGATAAAAGAATGACAAGGACAAGTATAAAATACATACCACTCCCGCCGTGTCATTACCACTTATGAACTTAATCGCACCTTATTATCTTTTTCCATTCCATTAAGAGTTATAGTCACATTCTTACGCATATACTTAGGAGAAGTCATTAAGTTCATTTCGCCTAACTTACTTATCTTTCATAACATAGTCCGCCCACTACGGAGGGACACATATACTACCCTACCAAATCGACGCGATCAAGTCACACCAATATCAAAGCATGCCCGTGGAATCCCCATCACCGATAGCCTACAAGTGTAAAATATAATCACGTGTCGCGCTCGTGGCATCCCACCTCACCGCCGGCGCACACATACACAACACATATATATATCCCCGCTCGTGGAATCCCACATCACCGCCGATACCTGTGATATAATAATACGTCAATAGGCATACATGAACACCAAGTCCCACCTGGTATAGCGTCTTGGGGTCTACCTCACTTATACTCTTACCCCGGGAGAAGTTGGTAAAGCGGTGGTATAGCATCTGGGGTCTACCTCACTTATACTCTTACCCCGAGAAGGTGGTATAACGTCTGGGCTTGCCTCATTTATACTCTTACCCTATCTCAACCGACCATTATACAAAACAAGCAGGGTATAATGTCTTGGGGTTTACCCTCACTTATACTCTTACCCCGAGAAGGTGGTATAGCATCTTGGGGTCTACCCTCACTTATACTCTTACCCTATCTCGACCTGGCCACAAACAATGTAAGCACTACCATGTCTTCTATAAGAACTGAATTTAACCCAAGTACTACAAATAACTAAGCATACCCGTGGAATCCCACATCACCGCTTGCAGACGCCCAAGTACTTACAACAAGACAAATACTTCTCCAACCGAGAGTCGCGGCATCGTAATAAAACATAATACTTGCACTCAAAGGCTATCACCAGCACACATAGGCTAATTCTCAATTAACAAACCAAAGTACTTATCAAGGCACATTTAGACTAATTCTCAATTAATCAAGCCAAAGTACTTATCAGGGCACAAATAGAATAATTCTCATTTAACAAGCCAAAGTACTTATCGGGGCACAAATAGAATAATTCTCATTTACAAGCCAAAGTACTTATCGGGGCACAAATAGAATAATTCTCATTTACAAGCCAAAGTACTTATCGGGGCACAAATAGAATAATTCTCATTTACAAGCCAAAGTACTAATCAAGGCATCACATAGAATTATTCTCAATTAACAAGCCAAAGTACTACGTGACGCATATCTCTTTCAAAAGACTCCTTTCCAAATAAAACTTCCCCGATACTAACAACCGTAGTATCAAGTCCTATTCACCTTTCAAGACAAGTCACAATACCTTTTTAGAAATACAATTACCGACTTCTAAATCAAGTGACTTCCTTATTTAAAACCTTAAGCAGTTGGTACCTTTAAAACAACTTGCCCTTCCTTAACACAAGTTATTCCTTTGATTACTTTACTAGAGAAAACCATTCTCTTAACCTTCCATAAAGCCGTTATAACCAACTTCCCATAAAGCCGTTATAACCCTTTATGGTTTAAACTAATACGCCTTTTATAATCAAGAGACTTCTACTTTTGAAACCAAGTATTATATACCTTCAATCAATTCTCTTAACTTTCAAAAATACCATTTGTCTCTTGACCTTTAGAAAACAAGTGACTCTTTTTATTATAAAACCTTAGGCAATTGATGCCTTAAAAACAAGTTGCCTTTTCACTAAAATCAAGTCATTTGTCTTTCCAGAAAGCAAATATAACCAACTCCCCATAAAGTCGTTATATTTACTTTATACCTTAGCCAAAATACAATTTCCTATCCAAGGGACTTATACGTTTAAAACGGAGCAAGTATCACATACTTTAAAACTCTTCAAGTCCCCTAACTTTAAAATCAACTTAAGACATCCTTACTATTTTCAAAGTGAGTTAATCTCCTAACCCACCCGCCTTGGCATTACATAAAACAAGTAAATAATGTCATAGTCTTGTACTTCTACCGAAATACATAAGTGAAACTAGTCATACTCAAAATATAGGAAAATTTCTACATAGAGTAAATCACACAACTACCTCTTAACTTCTAAGAGTAGAAGGAACATGAAATGATACCACAAGTATATTCCATACATAGAATCATGCCAAAGGAAGGAAGAGGTTCACATACCTCGCGACGATTGTCGACAAATAGCAAAATGCTCCAAAGTACACCAACCTTGATAGCTATTCCACTCTCCAAGTAGGATACGCTATACTTAGTACTTCAACCTATAATGGTCACAATATGTCCATTAACCTTTCACTTCTAACGTAGAATATTCTAAGTGCTAAGTCGCCAAATTCTACGGAAAATCTGACAAAGACTTCCTTTGTTTCTACTTACTTTGCCACCTTTTCAAGGCCGAATACAATAACCAAACAGCCCCAATTGGCTCACAATTTCTATAAGGTACTCCAATACAAATGACTAACTAAATTTCCCAATTGGCTCACAATTTAGAAAGTAGTCCAATACAAATGAAAAACAAACTAAAAAGTCCAAATTCGGCCACCTTGAGTTCAACCTTACCAATTCTTATCAAATTTCCATTTCAATCCAAATTAGTAACATAACATGATATCAAGTCGTATTTTATTATAACAATCCATAATCTCTAAGTAGGTAACATGCGACGATTTCTAATAACGACTAAATTGAAATCCAACTTAACATGGCTTATATAACATTCCGGATTTCCAATGCTACAATCAATCCACAATCCTTATAAACTTCTACTAATCAACTTCATGCTAGCAACACGTAAAGCTAACAACAACAATATAAACATATAATCTTGTAACACATTAAAGGACACAATTATACCTCAACGAATCTTAATCCAATTCCAATCCGAAGTCGCTCCTAGTAGTTTAGAACCTCTCCAAGACACTTCAATCCGCTTGTTGAGACCCTTAGAACAACACCAACAATTTCCTTCAAACTTCCAAACAAAACCTAGAAAAGCAACTAGGTTTTCACTTTCATGACTAACCCGTAAACTATCTTTTTCCGAGATTTTTCTATTGAGATATGCTTACAATACACTTAGGAACCTTGGTTTAAAGTGTGGGGCTTATTGGACAAGAAACACAATTTTTTTTTCTTTTCAAGGACATGGCTCGAGAGCTCCATAGTTGCTCATCCAATTTTTCTTCAATTTTCTAAGTGTTGGACTATGTATCACTACTAGTAGTATAATAAAGCACATTGGAGGGTCATGATACAAACATTTGGGTGGCTAGGATAAGGTCTTCACAATATCAAGACTAGTTGTCTCCTTTGACTTAGTCAACATTGTCAAGCTACACTTGCAAGACTTGTTCATCCAAGACTTATGGTAAATGACCATTATGGCCATGCCTAATTTCGTCCAAGGCATTCTAAGGGGGGGTGACACGTGTCGCCCTCCCATTCGTCACAATAAAACGTTTCCGACAATTTCATAATTCCGATAAAATTTTACAAGTCTCACTTCTTGACACTTTAGAGTTCTTTCGTACGTTCTTAAAACATGTCCTGTAAATACGGGGTGTAACAACTTCTAAGATACTATTAACCATAGTATCAAGTCCAAATTACATTTCAAGGCAAGTCACAATACCTTTAGAAATAAAGTTAGGTTTCTAAATCAAGTGACTTATTTTCTTATAAAACCTTAGGCAATTGATGCCTTAAAATCAAATTGCCTTTTCATTAAAATAAAGTAATTTATCCTTCCATAAAGCTAATATAACCAACTCCCCATAAAGTCGTTATATTAACTTTATACCTTAGCCAAATACAATTTCCTATCCAAGGGACTTTTACGTTTAAACGAAACAAGTATCACATACTTTAAAATTCTTCAAGTCCCTTAACTTTAATAAAACTTAAGACATCCTTAATCCTTTCAAAGAAGTGAGTTAATCCCCTAACTCACCCGACTTGGCCATTCATAAAACTAGTAAAGGACATCAAGATCTTGTACGTCTACCGTATTATATACGTGTAACTAGTCATGCTCAAAAGATAGGAAAAGTTCTACATACCTCTTCGGGTCAAACCACTTGCCAAGTACAATATCCCGCCCGTAGTATGTCAACCTATAATATCCACAATACGTCTATTAACGCCTTACTTCAAACGTAGAATATTATAAGTGTAAAGTCTCTAAATTCTACGGAAAATCGGACAACACCTCATTTGTTTCTACTTACTTTGCCACCTTTTTCAAGGCCAAATACAATAACCAAACACGCCACATTTAAGGCCCAATCAATGCAATCAACAATAGGGGATTACACGCCTACTAGACGTGTAAAATTCCGCCCCACAACAGATATCAAACTAATACAACTACTAGTCCAATTTCGGCCATATAGAGTACAACAATACCAATTCTTATCCAATTTCCATTTCAATCCAAATTGTTAGCATAACATGATATCAAGTCGCAATCGATTATACTACTATAATCTTCAAGTAAGTAACATGCGACGATTTTTGTAAACGATCAAATTGTAATCCAACTTCACATGGCTTACTTTACAATTTCGGATTCTAAGGCTACAAGCAATCCATAATACTTATAAACTTCAACACATATACTTCATGCTAGCAACATGTAAAGCTAACAACAATATAAATAATCTTGTAACACTTTTAAGGGACAAGATTATACCTTAACGAATCTTAATCCAACTCCAAATCCGAAGTATCTCCTTAGCAACTTAGAGCCTCTTCAAGACACATCAATCCGCTACTTGAGACCCTTAGAACAACACCAACAAATTTCCTTCAAACTTCCAAACAAAACCTAGAAAGACAACTAGGTTTTCGCTTTGCGACTAACCCAAAAACTATCTTTTTCCGAGATTTTTCTATTGAGATATGCTTACTATACACTCACGAACCTTGGTTTAAAGTGTGGAGCTTAAAGAACAAGAAACAATTTTTTTTCTTTTCAAATGGGAGTGAACCCGAGAGCTCAAGCTTGAGTTCTTCAAATTTTTGTGAAATTTTGGCTAAGTGTTAAGCTTGTCTTGCACTACTAGTATTATATAGTGTAATGGAGGGTCAAGATATAAACAAATGGGTGGTTTGGATGAGCTCTTAACAAATATCAAGCCTTGTGGGTCCTTTGACTTAGTCAAGAATCTCAAGCTCTCAAGTTGCAAGACTTGTCTTGCTAACAAAGGTCCAATGACCCTCTTGCCCTTGCAAAATTCGTCCAAGGCATCATTAAGGGGGGGTGACACGTGTCGCCCTCCCATTCGTCATAATAATACGTTTTCCGATAATTTCATAATTCCGATAAATTTTTACAAGTCTTAAATCTTAACACTTGTGAGTTCTTACGTACGTTCTTAAAACATGTCCTGTAAATACGGGGTGTAACAGTGTGGACCCGCATGAAGTATTCCTCGCATCATGGGTAGCGAATCCATGGAGTGGTATAATGTCTTGGGGGTTCACCCCTCAATCATACTCAGAAGGTGGTATAACGTCTTGGGGGTTTACCCCTCATTTATACTCTTACCCTAGATAAGGTGGTATAACGTCTTGGGGGTTTACCCCTCATTTATACTCTTACCCTGGAGAAGGTGGTATAACGTCTTGGGGGTTTACCCCTTATTTATACTCTTACCCTAGCTCAAACGGCCATCATACATAACATAAGCCCTACCGGCTTATCATACATAACATAAGCACTACCGGCTTATCATACAATATATAAGCAAGTTAAGAATCCCCTAACTTCTTATTAGTCTTGTTCATATACACTCTCATTTTAGTTTACTTAAGGCACTAATATGTCTTTATAACGATCCGGGAATTTAACCCAAAGTACTACATACTTCCACTCTTTTAAAAATGACTTTTTTTCATATAAAACTTCCAAGATACTAATAACCGTAGTATCAAGTCACAATTTCTTTTCAAGGCAAGTCACAATACCTTTAGAAATAAAATTAGACTTCTAAATCAAGTGACTTCTTTTCTTTTAAAACCTTAGGCAATTGATGCCTTAAAATCAATTTGTCTTTCATTAATTCAAGTCATTTATTTTACTGAGAGTAAATCCCTCTTTTTATCTTTCCATAAGGCTAATATAATCAACTTCCCATAAAGTCGTTATATTAACTTTATACCTTAGTCAATTACAATTTCCTATCCAAGGGACTTATACGTTTAAAACGATACAAGTATCATATACTTTAAAACCCTTCAAGTCCCTTAACTTTGAAAACTTAAGACATTCTTAATACTTTAAGGAAGTGAGTTAATCCCCTAACTCATCCAACTTGGCCATTCTTAAAACAAGTAAAGGATATCAAAGTCTAGTACCTCTACCGTACTATAAGTCAACTATTCATGCTCAAAAGGTAGGAAAGTTCTACATACCTCTCCGGGTCAATCCACTTGCTAAGTACAATATCCGCCCGTAGTATGTCAACCTATAATGTCCACAATACGTCTATTAACGTCTTATATCAAACGTAGAATATTATAAATGCAAAGTCACTAAATTCTCCGGAAAATCGGACAACACCTCCTTTGTTTCTACATACTTTGCCACCTTTTTCAAGGTCGAATTCAATAACCAAATACGCCACATTTAAGGCCCAACAATGTAATTAACAATAGGGGATTACACGCCTACTAGACGTGTAAAATTCCGCCCCACAATTGATATCAAACTAATACAACTACAAGTGTAAATTCGGCAACTTGAGATACAACAACACCAATTCTTATCCAATTTCCTTTTCAATTCAAGTTGTTTAGTATAACATGATATCAAGTCGCAATCGATTATAACCACTACAATCTTCAAGTAAGTAACATGCGACGATTCTAATTAACGACCAAATTGTAATCCAACTTCAAATGGCTTATATGGCATTTCGGATTTTAGGCTACAACAATCCATAACACTTATAAATCTTCAACACATATACTTCATGCTAGTAAAATGTAAGGCTAACAACAATATATAATCTTGTAACACTTTAAGAGAACAATATTGTTACCTCAACAAGCCTTAGTCCAACTTCAAATCTGAAGTCGCTCCCTAGAAACTTAGAGCCTCTTCTAGACACTTCAATCCACCACTTGAGACCCTTAGAATATCACAAACAAGTTTCCTTTAATCTTCCAATCAAAACCTAGAAAAGCAACTAGGTTTTCACCTTGCGACTAATACGAAAACGCTATTTTTCCGGGATCTTTCTATTGAGATACCCTTACAATACCCTCATGAACCTTGGTTTAAAGTGTGGAGCTTATTGGAAAACAAACAAAAAAAATTTCTTTTTTGGACAAGTGAACCCGAGAGCACACCCTTGTGTTCTTCAAATTCTTGAAATTTTTTCTAAGTGTAGAAGTTAGTCTTGCTACTAGTACTACTATATAGTAACATGGAGGGTCAAGATGTGCACAAATGTGTGGCTTGGATGAAGTTCTTTTAAATATCAAGACTTGTGGCCCCATTGACTAAGTCAATTTTATCAAGCTCTTCAACTTGCACGACTTTGTCATCCTAACAATGGTCAAATGACCCTTTTGGCCATGCTTATTTTCGTCCAAGACTACATAAGGGGGGTGACACGTGTCGCCCTCCCATTCGTCACAATATTACATTTTCCGACAATTCCATTATTCCGATAAATTTACAAGTCTCTAATCTTAACATTTGGGATTCTCACGTACGTTCTTAAAACATGTCCTGTAAATACGGGGTGTAACATTCTTCCCCCCTTAGAAACATTCGTCCCCGAATGTTCTTCCGGAGTCAAACTTATAATTAGTGACATAGTTTCCTTTTACAACCCCGACATACCAATAATGCCACACATGGCCACATAATAGCACTTAAACAAAAATGCTTCAATTAAAACTTGACAATTAAGGGGAAAAATGAATTACCTGAAGGTGTAGGGAATAAGTGAGGATACTTCCTCAACATGTCCTCCTCCGCTTCCCAAGTCATCTCCTCCCGGTTATCATTCCTCCACAAGACTTTGTGGAAGCCATCTCGTCCGTCATGATCGCCGACCGCGATCGAGTATCGCTATGGGACTCTCCTCATACGATAACCCCTCTGTCACCTGGACCTCACTAGTTGGGAAAACTCTCGATGGATCTCCGATACACTTCCGCAACATAGAAACATGGAAGACCGGATGTACCGCCTCTAACTCTGATGGCAGATCCAACTCATAGGCAACCTTTCTTACTCTACGGATGATCTGGTAGGGCCCAATGTACCTTGTGCTAAGTTTTCCATTCTTTCTGAATCTCATCACACCCTTCATGGGTGATACCTTCAAGAAGACCCAATCGTCTACCTGAAACTCCAAATGCCGATGCCGATTATCCGCATATGACTTCTGCCGACTCTGAGCTGCTAAAAGTCTCTCCTGGATAAGCTTCACCTTATCCACAGCCTGCTGAACCAAGTCTGGGCCAACTAACTGCACCTCGCCCACATCGAACCAACCAATCGGCGACCTGCATTTCTGCCTATACAATGTCTCGTATGGCGCCATCTGTATACTGGAAT
This sequence comes from Przewalskia tangutica, assembly GCA_029844215.1. Taxonomy (NCBI): domain Eukaryota; kingdom Viridiplantae; phylum Streptophyta; class Magnoliopsida; order Solanales; family Solanaceae; genus Przewalskia; species Przewalskia tangutica. The sequence goes on along the minus strand of CM056737.1, from coordinate 37,694,662 downwards.
GGTAGCGGTTGTTATAAGCAAACTCCACAAGAGGCAAATGATCCTCCCAGCTACCCCTGAAATCAATCACGCAGGCTCGCAGCATATCCTCAAGTGTCTGGATAGTACGCTCTGCCTGCCCGTCAGTCTGAGGATGAAACGCTGTACTGAGACTCACTTGTGTCCCTAATCCCTTATGGAAAGACCTCCAGAAGTTAGCCGTAAATTGGGCTCCTCTATCTGATATAATCGACACAGGGACTCCGTGCAGTCTCACAATCTCTCTGATGTACAATCTGGCATAGTCCTCAGCCGAAAACGTCGTCCTGAGTGGAAGGAAATGGGTTGATTTCGTCAGCCTATCAACAATAACCCAAATGGAGTCGTACTTCCTCTGAGTACGAGGTAACCCTGTAACAAAGTCCATGTTGATTACCTCCCACTTCCATGTCGGAATCTCAATAGCCTGCAATAGCCCACTAGGCCTCTGGTGCTCGACCTTGACCTGCTGGCAATTAGGACACTGTGCAACAAAACCTGCCACGTCCCTCTTCAGGCCATCCCACCAATACATATATCTGAGGTCATGGTACATCTTGGTCGACCCTGGATGAATAGAATAACGAGCACTATGTGCCTCCCCCATAATCTACTGACGAAGTCCTGTCACATCGGGAACACACAACCGGCCCTCAAATCTTAGCACCCCATCAGGCGCTACCTCGAATAGACTCTTCTCCTCCCGAAGAGCTGCATCTCGATACCGTACCAACACTGGGTCCTCATACTGTCACCTTTTCACCTCGTCAACGATGGAAGACTCGACAACCTCACGAACCCGTACCCCACTATCATCGGTATCGATCAATCGAACCCCAAGGCTCGCTAGCTGATGGATCTGACGAACCATGTCCTGTCTCTCCGCCGTACCGGCGGACTCCCATCGATCTACGACTCAAGGCATCAGCAACCACGTTGGCTTTCTCCGGATGGTATAGAATATCAACATCATAATCTTTCAACAACTCTAACCACCGTCTCGCCGCAAGTTCGACTCCTCTGCTGAAGATATCTTTGGAGGCTCTTGTAGTCAGTATAAATATCCACATGAACCCCATACAAATAATGTCTCCAAATCTTCAAGGCATGAATAATCGCGCCAACTCTAAGTCGTGGGTAGGGTAATTCTCTCATGCTTCAGAATCGCCGGAAGCATAGGCTATAACTTTGCCGTGCTGCATCAAAACACACCCTAGCCCGATACGAGGCATCACAATAAATCACGCATCTGCCTAACCTCCGGAAGAGTAAGAATCGAGTCGTAGTCAACCTTTCCTTCATGAATCGGAAGCCCTTCTCGCAAGCCTCGTCCATCGGAACTTAGCCGCCTTATGAGTCACCTAGTCAATCTGCAAATCGAAGCAACCGCTCCACAAACCTACGATAATAACATGTCACTCTAAGAAACGCGCACCTCGGTCGGAGTAGTAGGTCTCGCCAAGACTGAGCGCCTCAATCTTTGTCGTATCCACCGACACCATCGGCCCAATAATGTGCCCCAGGAATGCCACTGAGGCCAACCAAAACTCACACTTGGAGAACTTGGCGAATAACTGCCAGCTCCGGAGGACCCCAAGTACCGTCCTCAAGTGATCTGCATGCTCCTGCTCTGTGCGCGAATAAACCAGGATGTCATCAATGAATACTATAACAAATGTATCCAAAAATGGCTTGAACACCTACCATCAAATCCATAAATACCTGAGCATTGGTCAAACCGAAAGACATAACCACGAACTCATAGTGCCCATAAGGGTCTGAATGCAGTCTTTGGGATATTGCCTCTCGCACTCGCACCTGATGATAACCAGACCGCAGGTCTATTTTGGAGAAACACCTCGCACCCTGCAACTGGTCAAACAAATCATCAATCCTGGAGAGGGGGTACCTATTCTTGATGGTTACCTTATTCACCGCTGTAATCAACACATACGCAGCTGGCCCCATCCTTCTTCTTCACAAATAAAACGGGCTCCCTAGGGAGAAACACTAGGCACGATAAAGCCTTTTTCCAAAGAAATCTTTGGTGGTCCTTCAGCTCCCTCAACTCGGAAGGTGCCATCCTGTATGGCGGAATAGATATAGGTCGAGTGTCTGGCAACGTATCAATACAAAACTCAATCTCCCTCTCAGGAGGGATACCCGGAGGATCGTCTGGGAACAAATCTGGAAACTACCTAACCACTGACATCGATCAAGAACTCGCACTCACCAGATCGAATACGAACGGATGATAGATGTACCGCTTCTCGCACCATCTTCCCGCCTTGAGGTAAGAAATAAACCTACCGCCGGCAATTTGTGTTGCCGCTTCCACTCGATAATCGGCTCACCCGAAATCGAACCGACCAACTGTCTCTACATAACGCTGGCATAACAAGAAGCCAACCAGTCCATACCCATAATGACATCAAAATCTGTCATCTCTAACTCTATCAAGTCTGCTAGGGTCTGACGACTGTAAATAAACACTGGACAACCCTTGTACACCCGCTCCGCTAATACTGAATCACCCACTGGCGTAGCTACCTCAAAAGGCTCAATCGAAACCGGATCTATCCCTATTCTACCAGCAACAAGAGGGGACACATAGGACAAGGTAGAACCTGGATCTATCAAATCATATACGTCACAACATGAAATCAATAATGTACTGCGGACGGCGTGGAAGCCTCACGATCTGGCGGTGGCTAAGGAATAAATGCGGTTCTGTGGACCGCTAGAACTAGAACCACCACCACGACCTCTGCCGCGGCCTGCCGGTCCGTGAACACCACGCCCGGGCGATAACCACGAAGAGGAAGACCCAAAGAATCGATCCTCGCTTGCTGCACCATACCACCCCCGCCGCCTCTGGACGGACAATCTCTCCTAAAATTGCCCTGCTGGCCACAAGAGTAACAAGCTCCTGAAGCCATACGACACTCGCCTGGGTGAGACCTACCGCATCGAGCACACTGAGATGTGGGTGGTCTCGATCGGTGACGGTTTCTGCATCCCTAAAACCCCGAAGTCCTGGAGCCACGACCGCTTCCCGAATGACCGGTGATCAAACCTCACGCGGAAGGCCGAAGGAGCACTCTGGCTTTGGCTGAAATGTGGACCTAGTTCGCCGAGGTTGTCCGCCTCGAAATCGCCCGAGACCTGCTGCCCGGCCTCTTGGGCTGGCCGGCGTCAAGCTGATCCTCCCTCTCTCTGTCCTCTATCCCCTGCGCATAGGCCTGCATCCTGGCTATATCCATATCGGGCTGAAGAGCCACACCCAAGCATGCAGTAATCATATGATGGTCTAGCCCCATCACATAACGATGAACTATGTCCGTCATGTCAGCTACAATGGTGTGCGCATACCTGGCCAATGAGTCAAACTCGGTGTACTGCGATAGTCCTCTCATTACGCCTCAAGGTCGAATCTATCTCTGCGGCTCTTCTCATCTCGGAGGCAAAAAGTGATCCGGAAGGCCTCGTGAACTCCTCCCAAACACCGGAAGAGCATCCTCACCTCTCGGCAGCTCCCATGACTCAAACCAGCCAACGCAATATCGGCGAATCCAGAAGAGGCTAGCATAATCGACTGTCTCAAGCCCTAAGAACCTGCATAGTCCGCTGTAACTGCTGAATGAACTCCTGCGGATCCTCCTCAGACCTCGAACCATAAAACTCGGGTGGATGACAACCCAGAAAATCCCGAATCCACAAACAGTGGGCTCTAGGGTTAGCTACATGTTCCTGTCGGCGCTGCCCCGCTACTATGCTGGTCAATAACCGGATCTGCTCACCGTAGTCTCTATACTCAGATCCTGGCTGTGGAACTGGAGGCGCTGGTACCGGAACCTCTGGAGCTACTGCCGCTCTCGGCTCCTCTAATACCTTGGCGTGGTGAACTTGCCGACCACTTCTGCAACCTCGTGCATAGTCGTGCACGAGTCCTAGTAACTCTATGCACCGCTAGCGACTCCGCCGCTGCCTTGCCCTTCAGGCCACGGTCGCCGTGGAGGCATAACTGTTACATAAGAATAGGTCAGAGAGGATTCAACCTAATAAGACAGCTCTACTGCACGATCTCAGAGAGAGAAGAATGGAAACCAATCCTAAATGTCCTGCAGCCTCCTGATTATAGATGTGGTGCACAACACACCGATAATCAAGACTCTACTAGACACGGTCTGTAGACACTTTTCGAGGACTAACTGCTCTGATACCACTTTTGTCACGACCCGACCCCGGGCCGCGACTGGTGCCCTACCTGGGCACCCTGTTTAGGTATACATCAGAGAATAGCAGCGGAACATACGCAACATATAAACATGTTTAGACAGTAAAGATCACAGGCTAGCCGATAAGGTCGCCTTCCATAAAATATACATAATCAAGAGTAAAACAACACAACTTTGTTCTTACAGCCCAAACCACAAAAATGTGACTACAGACCTCTAGGAATAACAACTGTGGCGGGACAGGGCCCCGCCATACCCCTAAATGTACATAATACCTACAATATCAGGGAAAACCGTACCAAAAGACAAGCCTCCGGAGAAATGGAGCTTCTGACACCTGATCAATGATCCTAAGAATGAGGATCCACCACCTGCTTACCCCTACCTGCGGCATGAACGCAGCCCCCGAGGAAGGGGGTCAGTACAAAATGTACTAAGTATGTAAAACTGGAAAATACTGTAATTACATCATAAGTTTAAAACAAAGCCGGAGACATGTGTGATAATCAAATTACAGTACATTGTGCCTTACTAACAATGAGAGTAAATAAGAGTATACTTATTGCATAAAAATAGGAGGCTCTCGATCAAAGCAGGACAACCCGCCCGCAGATCAAAGCGCCCTACTCCTGGGACTATTTCACCCTCAAGGGTCGTGTGGACCCGCATGAGGTATTCCTCGCATCATGGGTAGCAAATCCATGGAGTGGTATAATGTCTTGGGGGTTCACCCCTCAATCATACTCAGAAGGTGGTATAACGTCTTGGGGGTTTTGTTACACCCCGGAAATTCTAGGACATGTTTATAAGAACATACGTAAGAACTCGAAAATGTTAATATTTGTGACGAGTAAAAATTTATCGGAATTTTGGAATTTGTCGGAAAACGAAATATTGCGTCAAATGGGAGGGCGACATGTGTCACCCCCCCTTTGTGGTCTTGGGCGAAATGGCGTGGGTAGGATGGTCATTTGACCATTAGTAAGATGACCAAGTCTTGCAAATGACTTAGCTTGACATTGTTGACTAAGTCAAAGGGCACTTGGACTTGATCCATGTGAAGCTCATCCTAGCCACCCAATTGTACTAATCTTGACCTTCAATCTTGTTATATATGTATGCTAGTGCAAGACAAGCTCCACACTTAGCAAATTTTCAAAAGAAAACTTGAAGGGCTCTTATGTTGCTCTCGGCAATGAGGTTTTTTTCCAAGAAGAAATTTTGCAATTTTTGTCCAATAATTCCCATACTTTAAACCAAGGTTCCTAAGAGTATTGTAAGGTTTTCTCAATAGAAACATTTCGAAAAAGAGGCGTTTTTATATTAGTCGCAAGGCGAAAACCTAAGGGGTTATTCAACTTTGAAGTTGAAACTTGAAGATGAGTTATTCATAAGCTTCTAAGGGTGGCTTGGAGTGGATTGGAACGTCGAAAGGAGGAGCTAAAGGTGCTAAGGATCGACTTGTACTCTTGGATCATATTTGGGCTAATTGAGGTATAACCTTCATTTTACTTTTGTAATTGAAGATTTCATGTTATGATAGGTTATAAGTGATCATGTGATATGTGTTATGAAGTTTGATAAGTGTATGGAAATTTGGAAGCTCAAAATCCGAAAATGACATGTTGAGTCATTTGAAATTGAATTACAATTTAGTCGTTTATTAGAATCGTCGCATGTTACTTACTAGAAGATTATAGTAGTTATAATCGATTGCGACTTGATATCATGTTATGCTAACAACTTGGATTGAAATGGAAATTGGATAAGAATTGGTATCGTTGCATATCAATGTGGCCGAATTGGACTAGTAGTTTGTATTAGTTTGGTATCTTTAGTGGGGCGGAATTTTACACGTCTAGTAGGCGTGTAATCCCCTATTGTTAATTGCATTGATTGGGCCTTAAATGTGGCGTGTTTGGTTATTGAATTCGGCCTTGAAAAGGTGGCAAAGTGAGTAGAAACAAAGGAGGTGCTGTCCGATTTTCCGTAGAATTTAGAGACTTTACACTTATAATATTCTACGTTTGAAGTAAGATGTTAATAGACGTACTATGGTCATTATAGGTTGACATACTACGTACGGCGAATTGGACTTAGCAGGTGGATTAAACCGAAGAGGTATGTGGAACTTTCTTATCTCTTGAGCATGAATAGGTTGTAAATGTATAGTACGGTAGACGTACAAGATTTTGACAATCTAGGTCTATTTGATATCCTTGGCTTATTTTAAGAATGTCCAAGTTGGTTGAGTTAGGAAGTTAACTCACTTGTTTAAATATTAAGGATATATTGGGTTTCAAAAGTTAAGAGACTTTAAGTATGTTGAAAGTGTTATTGATACTTGTTTTGTTGGAAAGTTTAGGTCTCTTGGTTATAAAGAAGTATGTAAGTTGCTAATGTATAAAGCTAGTATAACGGCTTTATGGGAAGTTGGTTATAATAGCTTTATGGAAAGTTAAAAAGAGTGGTTTACTCTAAGTAATATAAGTATGATAAATGACTTGATAATGAAAGGCAAATTGATTTAAAGGCATCAATTGCTTAAGGTTTTAAAAGGAAGAAGTCACTTGATTTAGAAGCCTGAAAATGTATTTTCTAAAAGGTATTGTGACTTTTCTTAAAATGTAGTTATGACTTGATACTACGGTTATTAGTATCTTGGAAGTTTTATATGAAAATGAGTCATTTAAAAGAATAGAAGTACGTAGTACTTTGGGTTAAACTCCCGGATTTATAATGACATGTTAGTGCCTTAAGTAAACTAAAATGAGAGTGTATATGAATAAGGCTAATAAGAAGTTAGGGGGATTTCTTAACTTGCTTATTTATTGTATGGTAAGCCGGTAGTGCTTATGTTATGTATGATAAGCCGGTAGGGCTTATGTTATGTATAATGGCCAGTTGAGATAGGGTAAGAGTATATCTGAGGGGTAAATCCCCAAGATAGTTATACCACCTTCTCCAGGGTAAGAGTATATCTGAGGGGTAAATCCCCAAGATAGTTATACCACCTGCTTCAGGGTAAGAGTATAATTGAGGGGTAAATCCCCAAGATAGTTATACCACCTGTTTCCGTGGACTTGCTACCCACGTTGCGAGGAATACCTCATGCGAGTCCTTATGGGCTTATGCGGGTGAAATAGTCCCATGCGGGCGGATACAGCCTATGCGAGGAATACCTCATGCGAGTCCTTATGGGCTTATGCGGGTGAAATAGTCCCATGCGGGCGGATACAGCCTATGCGAGGAATACCTCATGCGGGTCCGTACGACCTATGCGGGTGAAATAGTCCCAAGAGTAGGGTTGCTTAATGATACTGCGGGTGGGTGGCCCTGCTTGATCGTGAGCTTCCTATTTTATGTTGTAATCATACTCCTATTTACTCTCATTGTTAGTAAGGCACAGTGTACTGTTATATGAGTTATCATACATGTCTCCGATTTTATTTTAGACTTATGATTTCACTACTGATTTTCAGCCACATATTTGGTACATGTCAGATGCGACCTCTTCGGGCTGCGTTCATGCCGCAGGTAGAGTATAGGTTGCTGATCCTCGCTCTTAGGATCACTGTTCAGCTGTTGAGAAGCTCCTTTTTCCGGAGGCTTATCCCTGGTATTGTCGGTCGTTGTACATTCAGGGGTATGGCGGGGCCCTGTCCCTTGAGTTGTTATTCTTAGGTGCAGAGTCATATTTGTGGATTGGGTTGTAAAGAAAAAAAATGTACTGTTTTATTGCGTATATTGTACGGAAGGTGGCCTTATCGGCTAGCCTTTTATTATTTTATGTTTAAGCATTTTATAAGTTGTGTATGTTCCACTGCTATTCTCTGATGTATCAGAAAGGGTGCCCGTGTAGGGCACGATGCCCTGGCCTGGTCGTGACAAAAGTGGTATCAGAGCAGTTAGTCCTCGGAAAGTGTCTACAGACCGTGTCTAGTATAGTCTTGATTATCCGTGTGTTGTGCACCACATCTATAATCAGGAGGCTGCAGGACATTTAGGATTGGTTTCCATTCTTCTCACTCTGAGATCGTGCGATAGAGTTGTATGGTTAGGGTCGTCTCTCCCTAACAAGCTATGATTGTTTGCAGCTACGAGAAAGGCAGCAGTGACCCAGGAAAGATTATGAGGATTGCGTATCCTAGTTGGTAATGTTTGTAGTATAGTTGGTATTGTGACATACAACTATACGGATTTATGTATGAGGGTCAGACGCGTGTTGCCTAGAATGATTTTAGAGTACCAGGATTCGGGAAGGACTAAATAAATACCGGGGAGGTATGAAACAGTTTAATGAATTCTCATCAAGGTTTTAAGTGCTAATTTGAGATAATTAGGTGATGATGAGTTGTGTGAGAATGTAATGGACCCTTAAGAGGTTATAATTAAGGGTCTAAATGGAAGACTACGTTAATAGGTTAAGCAACGTGATATGATTAAGAGAATGGTACGGGTGAGATTCGTATGGTTGTTATGGTCAAGACAACACGATTGTAGTATATTGAGAAGTTTTTGGTACCCATTTACGAGGGGACTGATAAGTTAGGCTTGGAGCATGGAAATTGTGAGCCTAGGAATGTTGATAACCACCGAGACCTTAGATGTAAGGCCTTCTCGGGTAGTAAAGTTAAGACAGACCAAGGAAAAGAGTTAAATACGACGCCGAGTTGGGTTAGAGATCTATTAAGGGTCGCCCCATAGCTTGAAATGAAATGGGATCAGTTGGTAGTAGTCCCGCTACGTGACAGGGTCACGAGGGTGCAAGGCCCAAGTTTAGTTAATCATTTTACGGGTTCGTGGACGTGTTCCACCGGAACCAGGTTGTGAGAGCCAGAATGAGCCTTATGTTGTTTAATTTTGTAACTCCAAAGAGAGGAGGCCAGAATTAGTATGGAATTTATGTACGTATGCTATTATAAGTTTGGAAGTACAGAAAGAGTACGACCAGTGAATTATCATTCCTTCTTTGACATTGTTTTTCCTTCTAAGTCTGTGTGACTTGTTCTCTTGAGGTATATTGACGCAGGAAGTAAGTAATAATTGAATTTGAAGGAATTTATGTTAAGTGCCCTAGTAGGTACTTGGAGTTGGTTTGGTGTGGCGGTCAGGACCACGACCTTCCGGATAATTTCAGGAAAACGTGCAAGGCAAGAATAAAATAAGTACGAGTGCTGCCGGCGGAAGGCTGAGGGCATCTTAGGTAGATTTTGAAAATCTATACGATTAAGGTGGCGCTTGATGATTTATATTTTGTTAGAGAGATAAGTTCTCTCCCCCTCGAAAAAAGACAGTTTTACGTATTATGGGGTTGTGTGTACCCATGTTGTTAGACGAATGATGGGAGACTGGTAAGGTCGTTCGAATCGTCATGCCATAGGTTACAATTTTAGGTAACCGTGGGAAAAGTGTTGTGTTGGGGTAATTAAGAACGATGTACGAATTGATCGAGGAAGTATCGTAAAGATATAAATGTAGGTAGTTCGCATATATGAAATTGTACGATTATGAACCAAGATAGAAATACTTTTGCTGATAATAAGCATAAGGTAAGGTTATGACCAGAATGATAAAGGAGAATACGACTATGGTTATGGAAGTTGCATGAGATATGATTACCCCAGACTAGTGTAAGACCATTAGTAAATAATGGGCAGTAAGAACACCTTGAGGAAATGTGGTAGCATCGGGTTACTACTTGGCGAGGTCAAGGAAACCTCCCCCCCCCACTAAATTGTGATTGACAGGAAGTCTTAGCCAGGAGGCAAGCAAAGGAATCAAATCTAAGTTTAATGACCAAGTTTGGTTGCAATAGAGAAAAGGAAACATGAACCATGATTGAGGTTAAGGATACCCGAATATTTCGCAAAAATGAGAAAGGTTTCCGGTTATTGGAAGATAAGTTGACTCGACTACAGTTCTAACTCCTCCTGAAAGACTAGAGGGTTAGGTTATTATGATAACACGTTGGGTGTTGGGCTAGGTTGTGTGCTGACGCAACCCGATAAAGATAGAGCCTATGTTTTCCCGGTAGTTAGGGAAGCAGGAAATGAAATTACGCCCCTTCCGATTTAGAGCGGGCGGCAGTTTAAATCATGCCTTGAAGATTTGGGGGCATGACGTATATTATAGACTTCATGTGGATATTTGTGCAAACCACAAAAGCCTCCGGTATATCTGCAGACTGAGGCAGTAGAGTTTGCGACAGCGATGGTGGTTAGAGTTACTCAAGGATTGTGATATTGATATCCTATACCATCCGGGGAGCCAAGACAGTTACAGATACTCTTTGTCGTGGATCTAAGGGTAGTCTGCCAGATGATCAGCCAGTTAGACAGGACGTGGTCCGTGAGATTCTTCAGTTACCGAGCCTAGGGGTTCGATTATTTGTTTCCAAGGTTAATGAAGTTTAGATCCGAGAGGTTGCCGAGTCTTCCGTCGTTGAGGAGGTAAAGTGGCGGCGATGAGGATCCATTATGATCTGATCGAAATACGGCTCTCCGAGAAGAGAAGAGCCTGTTTGAGTAGCACCGGATGAGGTGCTGTGATATGAGGATAGATTGTGTGTACCCGGTGCTGCAGGACTAGTCAGCAGGTTTTAGGGGAGGCATATAGTGCTTATTGTTCTAAATTGTTCGGGGTCGACTAAGTTGTGTCGTGACCTCAGATGTATGAATGGGTAAGATGACCGAAAAAGGGACATAGCGGAGTTTACTGCTTAGTGTCCGAGTTAGTAGTAGGTCATGGTTGTGCACCAGAAGCCCAGTGGGCTATTGTAGGCGATTGAAATCCCAACCTAGATATGAGAGGTATTTAATATGGATCTTGTTACAGGGTGGCATCGTACTCAGAGGAAGTGCGACTCCCTGGGGGTCATGGTAAATGGGCTGGCGAAACCAGCCGTGTTCTTTCGGATTGGGACCACTTACTCGGTTGAGGTTTATGCTAGCTTGTATAGCAGGGGGATTGTGAGACTGCACGGGGTCCCTACGTTTATGATGTCAGACAGATGATCTCGACATGATAACTCGGAGGTTTTTCGAAGGGTTTTAGGACACAGTGAGTCTCGGTGTTGCATTACACCCTGCAAGCGACGACAGGCAGAGCGTACTATCCAGGCACTTGAGGATAGGTTGCGGGCATGTGTTCTTGATTTCAGATATAGCCGGGAAGGTTAACTGCCTCTTGTTGTGTTACGTACGATAACAGATACCCTTCCAGTTTTTAGATGACCCTATATGATGCCTTGTATGTAAGAAAGTGTAGATCGCCGGTTGGATGGTTCGACATAGGCGAGGTTCAGTTATTTGGTCCAGACTTGATTCAGTGGGCTGTGGATAAGGCAAAGCTTATCCGGGAAAGATTATTAGTAAGCTTAGAGTCAGCAGAAGCTTTATGCAGATAACCGACATTGACACATGGGGTTCAGCTTGACAGTTTATGTCACGACCCGATCCCCGGCCTGTCACGACCGAACCGGCCCGTGGATCGTGCCTTACCGGCACCCAAAGAGTCATACATCGTAGAAAATCAGGAACATAAATCAATAACATAAAATAACGAAGTATAAACAATAACTCAGGAAACTTGCCTTTCGGCATATATATAAACAACAACTCTTTCAACTCGAACAGTTTAATCCATTTTTACAAACCCCGCCACAACAAGATTCATGCACTTACGATCGATATGACAATAACGACTTTAGCAGGCTTCGCCATACCCCGAATGTAAGCACCTACAACAACAGGACTATACCAAGATAAGCCTCGGAGGAACGGAGCTTCCCAAACGCTGCGTGACCCTAAGAGCGAGGATCAACGATCGTGTACCTTTACTCGCGGCATGAACGCCCCGGGCGAGGTCAAGATAACCGTACCAAGTATGTGAAACATGAAGATATCGTAAATGAAATCATAGTAGTCTATAAGCGGGAGACATGTATGATAACCAAACTACGATTCACAATAAATAGCGATCATGTCTAGTCGGGACTCACGCCAAGTCATCACTCCAATATAACAATGGGTCTCACGCCCACAACATCAATCATGCGTGGAATACCTTCCTCACCGCCGGCAAATCAATGATAGAAAAGCACCAAGGAATACACATGAACAACAGTCCCACGTGTCCAAATAAACGATCTGGGCAGGTAAGTGCGAAGGCATAGCCGACTACTAACACCTACGGTACTAACAAGGTCATAAAGCGTATCATGATATCTCGTCTGCATCACATGATCAAAGCTGGTCGCTCGCCCGCAATATCAAATGTGCGCGTCTAGCCCTGGAACTCCCCGCAGCTCCGCATAGGCCAATCTCATAGGCCCGCATGAGGTATAACCCCGCATCGAGGGTAGCTACTCCCCGGCATCGTCCTGGACTCGCAGTCCGCATGGCCACATAGACCGCATGACCATAAAGGCCGCACACTAACCTGGAACTCTCGTAGCTCCGCATAGGCCCCGGGACCCGCATGAGGTATTCTCGAATCATGGTCCCAGACCGCCTGAGTCTACCCCGCATCGGAGGGCAGCTTAACCCCCGGAAACACGGTGAGTGGTATAATACCAACATAACAGTTTATCGTTTAAACAACATAAGCACAATCAAGGGAAAACCCCTTTACACAAACATCACAGAATACTATCACACGTAGCATCCTAATATGATTACTTATCAAATCAACACGAAGGTATTACAAGGCTATCACAAACCAATACAATCAAGTTATTCACACATAAGGTACTTTCTACTATATGATTAACGAGATCGGGTTTTTATCCCCAAATTACTTTATACAATAACTCTTTAAAGATATGTTACTTTCACAAAAGTCACACAATACCCGTAGTATATAACAATAGAGTGATTATCTTTTGAAGTAAATCAAAACACTTTTCTTAGTAAAACCAAGTAACAACATTCTTTTTCAAACGTCCAAGTTTGCCTAATTTCAAATGTTCACGTTTCTTATTTTAGAAAGGTTTCGTAGTTCCTAGCCTTATTTATTTAAGAATATAATTCTCTTTTAAACCATCTGAGAAACATAAGCCTTATATGTGAGTAGGATATTCTTGTTTATAACAATCTTATTACAGCAGCCATGACCTAGGAAATATCATTTTGTCTCATCTTAGTTTCTATGCAGATGGAAGTTTCTACTGGTTTTAATAATACTTAATCTGTCAAAACATTTCCTTTTATTAACGCTGCAGTGGTTTGTCGATACACATTCTGATTTCCGAAATAAGTAAAACCTTCTTAAGCCGTTATACCTAACTTCCCATAAAGCTAGTATAACTCTTAAGTTTTCAAAAACCAAGTATTACTCTTCTTTCAAAATGATTCAAAAATCTTTTGAAATACTTCAAGTTCTTTATTATCACAAAACCCGCCTGTTATAGTTCAAATCAGTTACCTTTTAAAAACCACAAGTATTTTCTTACCAACATAAAGCTGTTATAACCAACTTCCCATAAAGCCGTTATAACACTTTATGTTTTAAACCAATCAAATACATTTAGCACATGTACGTCTACCGTACTACATAGTTCACACATATCATGCTAGAAGAGATAGGAAGAGGTTCACATACCTCGCGACGAGTATCGACTAATAGCAAAACGCTCCAAGTACTTCCAACCGTCGGCTATTCCTTAAGCCAAGTAGATCGCGCCACACGTAGTACTTCAACCTATAAGGCCACAAGGCGCTTATTAACATTTAGGTCTAATCGTAGAACATTCTACAGAAAATTCGCAAAGACTCTCCCGCAACAGCGTAAATCTCCTCCTCTATCGGGGCGCTACCAAGCCAACTGGGGTTATACGTCTAATCCGACGTGCACAATTCTACCTCACGTAAAAGCTACACAAGTCTCATCTGAATACACCCATGTAATTACGATTCAAGATTTTCTTTCGAAAAGGTTTCTTATTATTCGGGCTTAAGTCAAAAGACATTGCGATACTACGTCGATTCTATATATAGTATACTTCAACTATATAGTCTAACAATTATGTAATTTCCAATTACAATAGAGGACAAGATATTTACCTCGATAAGCCCATAATTATCCGAGTTTAAATGTCGATCCTAGCAAGGTTTAGCTCCTACTCCGTGCGCTCGACCCGCCTCCAAACAACCCTTAGAAGTTCTAACCAACTTCTACTAATTACTCCAACTAACTATGGAGATTTTCCTTAGGGTTTCGGTTTGGATTGACGGGAAGTATGATAGTATAATCGGCTTTTGTATAAGTATAACCTTAGAATACTACAAGGTATACTAAGGTAATTTGGGCATTATAACAATACTTTTGAGAGTATTTCTACCAAGAGGGGGTATTATCGAAAACAACTAGGCTAGAGGGGGTATACCCTCGGCCTACCCCACTGTGGGACTCTCGCCAGGGGAAAGGGTGCTCGCCAAAGGCCTTTCTCAAAGGGAGAGGAGGACGAACCACTACAAGGGAGAGGAAGGCTTTCAAGACTTAGAAACTTTGTGGAATGGATGAATAAGTCTTCCAAAGGGGGGTATTTATAGTACAAGCCAAGGCCAACCAATGGCCAAGATCTAACCAAGTGCTATGCAAGTGTAGGGCCAAGATCAAGCCATGTGCAACCTTATCCATCTACCCAAAAATATCCTACCAACTCCTTGACCAAACAATGGCCAATTCGTCCAAGCCAACCGCCCACAACGCTCCAATGAGAGGTGACAAGTGTCGCCTCTTGGTCCAAAATGTTCGTCACGGAAAAATCCGCAAATATTAAAATTGACATAGCATTAATTTCCCCTACTAAAGTTGTTGAAACGTTTCGTCTAAAAACGACTCTAAACGGGTGTTGTGAACAAACTAATTCGGCCAAGCCACTTTAAACTTCAAAATTTTCTACGCACGTCCTACGCATACTCCGAAATACGGTATAACATTCTCCCCTCCTTAGAAACATTCGTCCCGAATGTTCCTTCTAAGTCTCAAAACAAACGCGCGCCAGTATAGTCTTCACTACTATACTTACGAGAACAATCCTGCCACACATGGCCACAGAAACACCCGCGCAAATACCTCCATCCAAGTCCACGAGGAAACACTCTAACATTACCACAAACACCTCTCTCCGGGTCTAAAATATACTTCCTTCGACCTTCTCCTTACAAAAGAAATGATCACATCTATGCTCGCCATACATGCTCGCTTCTCCCTTTACTCGTCGTGATACCACTTTTGTCACTTTGCCGCGAGGTTCTAGTGTCACTCCGGCGACCCAACAATGGTACCGGCTGCATGCGATCCCTGAGGCTGTCGTACACTCGAACTCTTACCACATTTCGAGCATCGCTTGATTTCCAAAACTCGGTTACTATCTCTAACGTGGTCATCATTAGCCGGGAACACTGATGGATCTCGATACTTTCCGATCATATCAATACGAAGGCCGGACGTCTCGCCTCCTAAGTCGGACGGCAAATGCTAACATATGGCAACCCGCCTATTCTTCACATGAACTCAAAGGGCCCAAAGTAACTCGCTAAGTTCCTCTGTTTTCCAAAACTCGTCACACCCAAACCGGGTGGTACTTCAAAAGACCGACCACAACTTGAACTCTAGCATCGTCGCCGATTATCCGCACGATTTCTCCGAGTGCGTAACCTCTTCTAGACAAGCTTTACCCTATCCATATCTGGAACAAGCTCGAACCAACTATCTGAATCTTGCCAACATCGAACCAATCGACCGGAACTTACACTTCCGCCCCAACAAGGCCTCATAAGGCGACATTCAAAACCGAAATGGTAGCCTAAACACTCCTCCACAGAGACAACAATCCCCACAACTACCTCAAATACACACATCGCCCGAGGGCGAATGCGATCTGAGACTCACCCGAAGTTCCTAACCTTGCCTCGGTAAAACCTCTAGAAAGAAACAGTAGTAACTGGCTCCATCACCTGTCTTAAGGTGTAGGTAGGCACCTCGCAGCCCTACCACCTTTACGATTAATCAACACCGCCGAGTAAACGGTCTTTGCTAAGACAAGACGGCCGACCTCTCGCCCGACCATCGGTCGAACGATCCACGAACTCGCACGCTGGTTAACTAAACTCGCCTAACACCTCGTGACCCTACCACAAGGCGGGACCACCACAAACTGACCCCACCACCAAACATGCCGCGGGTTGACCCGCAACGTGGCCTCAACCCGACCCGGCAACGCGCTAAACGCTAGCTCTCCGAAGGAAAAACTCTCACTAATCACGTTACGAAAACCTAGCGGTCTTCTTAGCTCAACTACCCTCTTTCATTCCACACTACTCAGGGACTTATCCCGTAAACATAGCTCACGTGCATAATGCACTCCTATAAGGGTCAAACATGAACACTACACCTTTACTCGAGATGGCCTTACCTCTAAGGTCTCCACGAATAACATTCTAAGGCTCACACTTTCTCTATCCCCCAAATCTTACTTGGTTATCTAACCAAGATTTCTAATTACAATTTACACAATGCTATCAGAATATAACACTTAAGGTATACTCACCCTATCACACATACTAATCCCTAGAGGGTTAAAGATCTATCTCAGATTTCTCGCTTCACTCCCCTTAGTCGTTCTAATCAAACCTGCCCCGTAGGGCGCATAGCTAAGGAAGATGACGAACTACCCACCGATCCTGAAGGCTAAGTCCTCTTACTAGGACATCCTTTCGACACATGGCCCTGACGGCCGCAGGTAAAACAAGTACCAACAAAAGACGACATTTCCCGGGATGACGTCTGTCACATTGTGAATACTGGGGAGAAACTGAATCCGGCTGGCTGGAACCTACATGTAGCTGTGAATCGGAAGCTCTGGAGCTCTTGACCAACTCCTGCATACCCCGAACGTCCTGAACCCTGTGGAGGACCTTTCTGCACTGGTGGATGTGCATAATCTAATCCGCTGGTGAGGCGACTCGCCTCAAAAGTTACTAAAGGACCTTCCGCTCGCCCTCTTCGCCCGTTAACCCGTCGATCTCTACGCTTTCGGCTGCCGCGCATAAGCCCGCATACGTGCCATGCTCAAGCCTAACTGAAGAATTACTTTCGCACAACCCTCTCTTAGATAGTCATCAAGACTCGCGGTACATCGGTACACTCTCTGGTAGCCAAATCCATATCTAGTAACAGGGTCGCCTTTTTGCAATCTATATTCTCTGTCCCCAGTCGTGGAACTGAAGGTTCATATATCATGGCCGCAGTAGGAACTGCCGCCGCCGTGCTAAACTCTGCTGGGGCTAGTGACGTCGTAAAACTCCCCGAATGAAGCACCATCCCAGGTGATGATTGGGCATGTGCCCTCGTAACCCTCTAAACTCTACTCGCAGCTCTCTCGGCTGCCTTGCCCTCCTGGGCCCGGGTTTGCCCTACGCGGAGGCATAACGGTAAGGGAAAGAAATACGTGAGAGGGTCCAACTTACAACACAGCTCTAAGGCACGATCTCAGAGTGAGAAGAATAGAAACCAATCCTAAATATCATATAGCCTCCTGATTATTGGTGTGGTGCACAACACACCGATAATCAAGACTTCATCGATACGTGCGTAGACACCTTCCGAGGATTAATCGCCTGATACCACTTTTGTCACGACCGAACGGGCCCGTGATCGTGCCTTACCGGGAACCCCAGAGTCATACATCGAGAAAATCAGCGAACATAAATCAATAACATAAAATAATGTAAGATAAACAATAACTCATGAAAACTTGCCTTTCGGCATATATATAAAACAACAACTCTTTCAACTCAACAGCTTTAATCCTTTTTACAAACCCCGCCACAACAAAGATTACTGCACTCTACGATCGATATGACAACAACGATTTTAACAGGTTCGCCATACCACGAATGTAAGCACCTACAACAACAGGACTATACGAAGATAAGCCTCCGAGGAACGGAGCTTCCCAAACGCCGAATCGTGACTCCTAAGAGCGAGGATCAACGATCGTGTACCTTTACTGCGGCATGAACGCAGCCCGGGCGAGGTCAAGATAATCGTACCAAGTATGTGAAACATGAAGATATCGTAAATGAAATCATAGTAGTCTATGTAAGCGGGAGACATGTATGATAACCAAACTACGTCATAATAAATAAGCAAATATGTCTAGTCGGGACTAACGCCTCAAGTCATCACTCCAATATAACAATGGGTCTCACGCCCACAACATCAATCATGCGTGGAATACCTTCCTCACCGCTAGCCAATGATAGAAAAGCACCAAGGAATACACATGAACAACGGGTCCCACTGTGTCCAAATAAAATAAAGACAGGGTAAGCACGAAGGCATAGCCGACTACTAACACCTACGACTAACAAGGTCATAAAGCGTATCATGATATCTGCAGACCGTCACATGATCAAAGCCGGTCGCCGCTCGCAATATCAAATGTGCGCGTCTAGCCACGAACTTCCCGCGACTCCGCATAGGCCAATCTCATAGGCCCGCATGAGGTATAACCCCGCATCGAGGGTAGCTACTCCCGACATCGCCCCGACTCGCACCGCATGGCCACATGTAATCGCATGACCATAAAGGCCGCACACTAACTCGAACTCGTAGCTCCGCATAGGCCCCCGGGACCCGCATAAGGTATTCTTGAATCATGGTCCCAGACCGCCTGAGTCTACCCCGCATCGGAGGGCAGCTTAACCCCCGGAAACACGGTGAGTGGTATAATACCAACATAACGGTTTATCGTTTAAACAACATAAGCACAATCAAGGGAAAACCCCTTTACACAAACATCACAGAATACTATCACACGTAGCATCCTAATATGATTACTTATCAAATCAACACGAAGGTATTACAAGGCTATCACAAACCAATACAATCAAGTTATTCACACATAAGGTACTTTCTACTATATGATTAACGAGATCGGGTTTTTATCCCCAAAGTACTTTATACAATAACTCTTTAAAGATATGTTACTTTCACAAAAGTCACACAATACCCGTAGTATATAAAAATAGAGTGATTATCTTTTGAAGTAAATCAAAACACTTCTCTTAGTAAAACCAAGTAACAACATTTCTTTTCAAACGTCCAAGTTTGCCTAATTTCAACTGTTCACGTTTCTTATTTTAGAAAGGTTTCGTAGTTCCTAGCCTTATTTATTTAAGAATATAATTCTCTTTTAAACCATCTGAGAAACATAAGCCTTATATGTGAGTAGGATATTCTTGTTTATAACAATCTTATTACAGCAGCCATGACCTAGGAAATATCATTTTGTCTCATCTTAGCTTCTATGCAGATGGAAGTTTCTACTGGTTTTAATAATACTTAATCTGTCAAAACATTTCCTTTTATTAACGCTGCAGTGGTTTGTCGATACACATTCTGATTTCCGAAATCAGTAAAACCTTCTTAAGTCGTTATACCTAACTTCCCATAAAGCTAGTATAACTCTTAAGTTTTCAAAAACCAAGTATTACTCTTCTTTCAAAATGATTCAAAATCTTTTGAAATACTTCAAGTTCTTTATTATCACAAAACCCGCCAGTTATAGTTCAAATCAGTTACCTTTTAAAAACCACAAGTATTTTCTTACCAACATAAAGCTGTTATAACCAACTTCCCATAAAGCCGTTATAACACTTTATGTTTTAAACCAATCAAATACATTTAGCACACGACGCTCACCGTGCTACATAGTTCACACATATCATGCTAGAAGAGATAGGAAGAGGTTCACATACCTCGCGACGAGTATCGACTAATAGCAAAACGCTCCAAGTACTTCCAACCGTCGGCTATTCCTTAAGCCAAGTAGATCGCGCCACACGTAGTACTTCAACCTATAAGGCCACAAGGCGCTTATTAACATTTAGGTCTAATCGTAGAACATTCTACAGAAAATTCGAAGACCTCTCCCGCAACAGCAGTAAATCTCCTCCTCTATCGGGGCCGCTACCAAGCCAACCGTGGGGTTATACGTCTAATCCGACGCACAATTCTACCTCACGTAAAAGCTACACAAGTCTCATCTGAATACACCCTATGTAATTACAGCTCAAGATTTTCTTTCGAAAAGGTTTCTTATTATTCAGGCTTAAGTCAAAAGACATTGCCGATACTACGTCCAGTTCTATATATAGTATACTTCAACTATATAGTCTAACAATCATGTAATTTCCAATTACAATAGAGGGACAAGATATTTACCTCGATAAGCCCATAATTATCCGAGTTTAAATGTCGATCCTGAGCAAGGTTTAGCTCCTACTCCTGTGCGCTCCGCCTCCAAACAACCCTTAGAAGTTCTAACCAACTTCTACTAATTACTCCAACTAACTATGGAGATTTTCCTTAGGGTTTCGGTTTTGTGACTGACGGGAAGTATGATAGTATAACTGGGCTTTTTGTATAAGTATAACCTTAGAATACTACAAGGTATACGGCTAAGGTAATTTGGGCATTATAACAATACTTTTGAGAGTATTTCTACCAAGAGGGGGGGTATTATACGAAAACAACTAGGCTAGAGGGGGGGTGTATACCCTCTACTACCCACTAGTGGGACTCTCGCCGAGGGGAAAGGGTGCTCTCGGCCAAAGGCCTTTCTCAAAGGGAGAGGGGAGGGACGAACCACTACAAGGGAGAGGGGAAGGCTTTCAAGACTTAGAAACTTTGTGGAATGGATGAATAAGTCTTCCAAAGGGGGGGTATTTATAGTACAAGCCAAGGCCAACCAATGGCCAAGATCTAGCCAAGTGCTATGCAAGTGTAGGGTCAAGATCAAGCGATGTGCAAAAAAATAGAATTTCACACCTTTTTCCTTTTTGGTCCAATAAAATAAAAGCATCTACGTCAATTCATACCCATTACGATTCCTTATCCATCTACCCAAAAATATCCTACCAACTCCTTGACCAAACAATGGCCAATTCGTCCAAGCCAACCGCCCACAACGCTCCAATGAGAGGGTGACAAGTGTCGCCCTCTTGTTGATCCAAAATGTTCCGTCACTCGGAAAAATCCGCAAAAATTAAAAATGACATAGCCGTAATTTACCCTACGAAAGCTGTGGAAACGTTTCGTCGAAAAACGACTCTAAACGGGTGTTGTGAACAAAATAATTCGGCCAAGCCACTTTAAACTTCAAAATTTTCTACGTACGTCCTTACGTACATACTCTGGAAATACGGGGTATAACACGGCCCGTGACTGGTGCCTTACCCCGACACCTTAGTGATACAACATCAGAGAAAATCAGCGGAAATAAAAACTTAAACATGAAACAAGAGATATGATAATAAAACAGGCCAACCAAAACGGTTGCCTTCTTGCATAAATACAGAAATTGAACAGTTACATCATTTACCACCCTGCCCACAACAAGATTCTGCACTTCTAAGAATGTAACCACAACTATGACGGGACAGGGCCCCGCCATACCCCTGAATGTACAAGAACCTACAACTCAGGGAAACATACCAAAAGATAAGCCTCCGGAGAAACGGAGCTTCCCAATACGCTGAACTGTGATCCTAGGAGCGAGGATAAACAACCGATGTACCTCTACCTGCGGCATGAACGCAGCCCCCCGAAGGAGGTCAGTACAACAGGTACCAAGTATGTGAAACGAAAATATCAGAAATGAAATCACAACAGTCTAAATAAAACAGGAGACATGTATGATAACCAGGCTACAGTTCACAACATAAAAGCAGTCATGTCAAGTCAGGGACTCACGCCCTCAAAGTCATCACTCAAATATAACCCGGGAATTTAACCCGCACAACGACCGCATGCCCCGACATCTTACCTCGGTATAAGCATGGCCATGGAACTATCCTAATGGAAGCATACCCGTGGGCCACCCATCGTGTCAGTATGTCCAAAGGAAATAACAAGATAACAATCAAAATGGAAGCATACTCGTGGGCCACCCATCGTGTCAGTATGTCCAAAACAAATAACAAGATAACACTCCTAATGGAAGCATACCCGTGGGCCACCCATCGTGTCAGTATGTCCAAAGGAAATAACAAGATAACAATCAAAATGGAAGCATACTCGTGGGCCACCCATCGTGTCAGTATGTCCAAAGCAAATAACAAGATAACACTCCTAATGGAAGCATACCCGTGGGTCATCCATCGTGTCAGTATGTCCATCAATCAACCAGATAGTCGGCCCTCCAACGAGAGACGCGGTAGCACAGAAATACAACACTTGCACAACAAAGGCTATCACAACAAGCATAGGCAAGTTCAACGTACTCGTAGACTTCCATTTTATTACAACAAATCTGGATTTTTACCCCCAAGGTACTACGTATGTTAAATTCTTTTTAAAAGATCCATTTCTTTTACAAAGGTCACCCGATGCCCGTATTATCAAAATAGAGTGACTAATATTTTAAGTAAACCAAAACAACTTCCATACTTCTTTTTTTTAAACCAAATTAAGACAATACCATGCCTTCTTTTTAGACCAAAACACTTCTCCTTTTAAAGTCAAGTTACCATTTTAAAACCAATGATAAAACCATTCTTTACCTACATAAAGTTGTTATAGCAAACTTCCCTTAAAGCCGTTATAACACTTTATGTTTTAAACCAACCAAATTCATTTAGCACATGTACGTCTACCGTACTACATAGTTCACAACAATCATGCTAGAAGAGATAGGAAGAGGTTCACATACCTCGCGACGATTATCGACAATAAGCAAATTGCTCCAAGTACTACAACCTTGCTAGTCTTTTCCACCCTTCAAGTAGAATACGCTACTCGTAGTACTTCCACCTATAAGGCCACAAAACGGCTATTAACTTCTAGATCCCTTCGTAGAATATTCTAAATACAAGATTCCTTATTCTACAGAAAATTCGGCAGGACCTCCCCCCCGCAACCTCACAAATCTCCTCCTCTACTCAGGCCCGCTACCAGGACAACAACTCCCAGGGGATTACACGTCTAACCGGACGTGTTCAATTCTAATTCACAGATATACTACACAAGTCTACTGTAAATACAGTCCAATGTAAATCCTGAGCAACGTTTAGCTCCTCTTCTGTATGCTCCAATCCGCTTCAAGAAACCCTTAGAAGTTCCTACACAACTTCTACTTAGTACTTCAACCAACTATGAAGATTTTCCCTAGGGTTTCGTTTTGTGACTAAAGGGAAGTATAGTAATATTTTCCGGGCTTTTAGTATAGAGGTAACTTTGGAATACAACAAGGGATTTGGGCTAAGGTATTTTGGAATAATAACAATACTTGGAGAATATTTTTCAACCAAGGGGGGGGGGGGGGTACTTCAACGAGAACAACTTAGGAAGGGGGGGTGTGTTTCGGCCGAGGCTTCACAAAGGGGGAGGGGGAGTTTGGACGAGAGCTTTCAAGAGGGGGAGAGGGATTTTGAGACTTGGAAAATGTTTAAGGGATGAAGATTTAGTCTTGCACTTGAGGGGTATTTATAGGACACTCAAGGGCCAAGATTAAAACATGTGTAAGGTGTAGATTTGGTTGCTTGTGCAAATGAAGTCTTCCACCAAGTGTCCACCACAACTTTGGGACATATGTCCACCACAACATTGGGACATATGTCCCCCACAACAATGAGCCAAGTGGCTAACCACTTGCTCCTCCAAACCCCTCCAAAACCGTCCATACCTAACCCCACTCACCAAAAGAAAATGTCTTCCAAGACTTGACTTGTTGACTTGGCCACTAGCCCATTCATTTCATCCAACATGTTCCACCTAAGGGTAACACATGTCTCCCTCCTATTGGTCCAAAAATATTTCATCTCTCGGAAAAATCCGCAATTCCAAAAAAAACCGAAAACAAAGTGGGCCCCACAAACCGTAAATTCCTCCCGTGGGCCCTACGTGATCAATTCCGGAAATATAATTCCATAATTCTCAATTATTCCAAAAAGTCCGAACATCGAATCTGGGAATCCAATTCCTATAAACGAACCTTTCCTCACAAAACCCGGAAACTTTTCCGTCGAAAAATCCTACCTTTCTTTCTTTCCAATATTACTATCGTAGTCTCGTACGTATGTCCTCACATATATACCCTGGAACTACGGGGTATAACATTTTAGTATGAGTATTGTTATGTGGCCTTGTGTGGTATTATTGGTATGTAGGGGTTGTAAGGAGACTATGTCGCTATCTTTAAGTTTGACTCCCGAAAGAACATTCGGGGACGAATGTTTCTAATGGGGGAAGAATGTTACACCCCGGAAATTCCAGGACATGTTTATAAGAACATACGTAAGAACTCGAAAATATTAAGATTTGAGACGAGTACAAATTTATCGGAATTTTGGAATTTATCGGAAAACGAAATATTGCGACGAACGGGAGGGCGACACGTGTAACCCCCCCCCCCCCCTTTGTGGTCTTGGGCGAAATGGCATGGGTAGGATGGTCATTTGACCATTAGTAAGATGACCAAGTCTTGCAAATGACTTAGCTTGACATTGTTGACTAAGTCAAAGGACACTTGGACTTGATCCATGTGAAGCTCATCCTAGCCACCCAATTGTACTAATCTTGACCCTCCATCTTGTTATATATGTATGCTAGTGCAAGACAAGCTCCACACTTAGCAAATTTTCAAAAGAAAACTTGAAGGGCTCTTATGTTGCTCTCGGCAATGAGGTTTTTTTCCAAGAAGAAATTTTGTAATTTTTGTCCAATAATTCCCATACTTTAAACCAAGGTTCCTAAGAGTATTGTAAGGTTTTCTCAATAGAAAGATTTCGGAAAAGAGGCATTTTTGTATTAGTCGCAAGGCGAAAACCTAAGGGGTTATTCAACTTTGAAGTTGAAACTTGAAGATGAGTTATTCATAAGCTTCTAAGGGTGGCTTGGAGTGGATTGGAACGTCGAAAGGAGGAGCTAAAGGTGCTAAGGATCGACTTGTACTCTTGGATCATATTTGGGCGAATTGAGGTATAACCTTCATTTTACTTTTGTAATTGAAGAATTCATGTTATGATAGGTTATAAGTGATCATGTGATATGTGTTATGAAGTTTGATAAGTGTATGGAAATTTGGAAGCTCAAAATCCGAAAATGACATGTTGAGTCATTTCAAATTGAATTACAATTTAGTCGTTTATTAGAATCGTCGCATGTTACTTACTAGAAGATTATAGTAGTTATAATCGATTGCGACTTGATATCATGTTATGCTAACAACTTGGATTGAAATGGAAATTGGACTTAGCAGGTGGATTAAACCGAAGAGGTATGTGGAACTTTCTTATCTCTTGAGCATGAATAGGTTGTAAATGTATAGTACGGTAGACGTACAAGATTTTGACAATCTAGGTCTATTTGATATCCTTGGCTTATTTTAAGAATGTCCAAGTTGGTTGAGTTAGGAAGTTAACTCACTTGTTTAAATATTAAGGATATCTTGGGTTTCAAAAGTTAAGAGACTTTAAGTATGTTGAAAGTATTATTGATAATTGTTTTGTTGGAAAGTTTAGGTCTCTTGGTTATAAAGAAGTATGTAAGTTGCTAATGTATAAAGCTAGTATAACGACTTTATGGGAAGTTGGTTATAATAGCTTTATGGAAAGTTAAAAAGAGTGGTTTACTCTAAGTAATATAAGTATGATAAATGACTTGATAATGAAAGACAAATTGATTTAAAGGCATCAATTGCTTAAGGTTTTAAAAGGAAGAAGTCACTTGATTTAGAAGCCTGAAAATGTATTTTCTAAAAGGTATTGTGACTTGTCTTAAAATGTAGTTATGACTTGATACTACGGTTATTAGTATCTTGGAAGTTTTATATGAAAATGAGTCATTTAAAAGAATAGAAGTACGTAGTACTTTGGGTTAAACTCCCGGATTTAGAATGACATGTTAGTGCCTTAAGTAAACTAAAATGAGAGTGTATATGAATAAGGCTAATAAGAAGTTAGGGGGATTTTTTAACTTGCTTATTTATCAGATGGTGGTAGTGCTTATGTTATGTATGATAAGCCGGTAGGGCTTATGTTATGTATAATGGCCAGTTGAGATAGGGTAAGCGTATATCTGAGGGGTAAATCCCAAAGATAGTTATACCACCTTCTCCAGGGTAAGAGTATATCTGAGGGGTAAATCCCCAAGATAGTTATACCACCGCCTGTGGTAAGAGTATAATTGAGGGGTAAATCCCCAAGATAGTTATACCACCTGTTTCCGTGGACTTGCTACCCACAATGCGAGGAATACCTCATGCGAGTCCTTATGGGCTTATGCGGGTGAAAAAGTCCCATGCGGGCGGATACAGCCTATGCAAGGAATACCTCATGCGAGTCCTTATGGGCTTATGCAGGTGAAATAGTCCCATGCGGGCGGATACAGCCTATGCGAGGAATACCTCAGGCGGGTCCGCACGACCTATGCGGGTGAAATAGTCCCAGGAGTAGGGTTGCTTAATGATACTGCGGGCGGGTGGCCCTTCTTGATCGTGAGCTTCCTATTTTATGTTGTAATCATACTCCTATTTACTCTCATTGTTAGTAAGGCACAGTGTACTGTTATATGAGTTATCATACATGTCTCCGATTTTATTTTAGACTTATGATTTCACTACGATTTCGGGCCACATATTTGGTACATGTTGTACTGACCTCCTTCGGGGGGCTGCGTTCATGCCGCAGGTAGAGTACATGTTGCTGATCCTCGCTCTTAGGATCATTGTTCAGCTGTTGAGAAGCTCCTTTTTCCGGAGGCTTATCCCTGGTATTGTCGGTCGTTGTACATTCAGGGGTATGGCGGGGCCCTGTCCCGCCAGAGTTGTTATTCTTAGAGGTCTGTAGTCACATTTGTGGATTGGGTTGTAAAGAAAAAAAATGTACTGTTTTATTGCGTATATTGTACGGAAGGTGGCCTTATCGGCTAGCCTGTTATTATTTTATGTTTAAGCATTTTATAAGTTGTGTATGTTCCGCTGCTATTCTCTGATGTATACCGAAAGGGGTGCCCAGGTAGGGCACCAGTCGCGGGCCCGGGGTCGGGTCGTGACAGGTTTACCCCTCATTTATACTCTTACCCTGGAGAAGGTGGTATAACGTCTTGGGGGTTTACCCCTCATTTATACTCTTACCCTGGAGAAAGTGGTATAACGTCTTGGGGGTTTACCCCTCATTTATACTCTTACCCTACCTCAAACGACCATCATACATAAAATAAGCCCTACCGACTTATCATACATAACATAAGCACTACCGGCTTATCATACAATATATAAGCAAGTTAAGAATCCCCTAACTTCTTATTAGTCTTGTTCATATACACTCTCATTTTAGTTTACTTAAGGCACTAACATGTCTTTATAACGATCCGGGAATTTAACCCAAAGTACTACATACTTCCACTCTTTTAAAAATGACTCTTTTTCATATAAAACATCCAAGATACTAATAACCGTAGTATCAAGTCACAATTTATTTTCAAGGCAAGTCACAATACCTTTAGAAATAAAATTAGACTTCTAAATCAAGTGACTTCTTTTCTTTTAAAACCTTAGGCAATTGATGCCTTAAAATCAATTTGCCTTTCATTAATTCAAGTCATTTATTTTACTTAGAGTAAATCCCTCTTTTTATCTTTCCATAAGGCTAATATAACCAACTTCCCATAAAGTCATTATATTAATGTTACACCCCGTAAATTCAAGAGGTTAAGTTAAGAACGTACGAAAGAAAATAAGATTTGAATTTGGAAAGTTGGGTTGGCAAAAGGTTGTGGGCAGACTTTCAGTCAACTTTGGAGCGGTATATCTCCTAGTTCCTTAGGAGTTTTTGAGGAGTTTTAAAAGACTAGTATGAAGGTTGTTGAGTCTAGTTTCCAACGCAACAAACCACCCGTCGATTGGACATCGGGGTAGGAAGTTACGGGCGTTAGAAGTGTTGTGGTCGACGCAGGACAGACCTTCCCAGAGCGTCGCAGTACGCGCGCCGCGCAGTGGTCGCGCGCCGATATTTACGAAAGTCCTCCGAGGTTGTAGCGGCCGCGGCTGCAGGTCGCGCGCCAAGGCGGGATTTTTACGCGGCAAGGGGCGAAAAACAGGGGATATTTTGATAAAAGGCCTATGGGAGGGTGACAAGTGTCCCTCCCATCTTTTTGACCAAAGGAGGGTCTTATTTTAGGGCCAAGCCTTCAAGATTTGGCCATTTGCAAGGGTTTCCCCTAAGAAAAATTCCTCTTCTCTCTCTCAAATTGATGAACCCCGGTAAGATTTTTGGAAAGGCTTCAAGAAGGAAAAGTGTTGGCAAGCTTGTAGAGGGTTCGTGTGGGTAATTTTAAAGTGAAGAAGATTTCGGAAAGAGGGCTTCTTGAGGTAAAAATCTCCACCTTCTTGTGTAATTGAAGATTTCAAGTTTTAGTAGTTAAGAAATGAGTCTGAGGCTGTTATATTAAAGTTTGAAAAGATTTGGATCTTGTTGTCTTGTTGAAAACCGAAAAGGGGCATGTTAGCCACTCATGTTGTAATCAACTCGGTTGTTAGCTAAAAATCGTTGCATGTTACAAATAGGGGGATATATAATTGGTTATGGTTTAGATAACATGTTGGGATAACGAGTTGGGTTAAAAGGAAATGGAAAGTAAATTGATAATTGTTGGGATAATATAGCCGAATGTGGCTTGGAAATTATTGGATTGTTTTGTATTATTGTGGGGCAGAATTTTACGCGTCCTGTGAAGGCGTGTAATCCCCTTTTGGTTAGCTGAATTGTTATGCCTTAAATGCGGCGTTTGGTTATTGAATTCGGACCTTGAAAAAGGTGGAAAAGTACGTAGAAACAAAGGAAGTGCTGTCCAATTTTCCGTAGAACAAGGGACTTTTCATTAGAATATACTACGTTGAAGCTAGAAGCTAATAGACGTATTATGGTCATTATAGGTTGACATCTTCAGATGACATATTGGACTTGGCAAGTGGATTAAACAAAGGAGGTATGTGGAAACTTTCTTATCTCTTGAGCATGAGTAGTTATAATCGCGGTACTGCAGTGACGTGATTTAAATAAAGTGAAGTCATTTGATATATTTGACTTATTTAAGGATGTCTAGTTGGTTGATTTAGAGAATTAACTCACGTGTCCTTAAGGGAGAGTTATAAGAATGGTTTATCCTAATAAGGTAGACAAGGATTTTCTTGACATGAATAAGTATAGAATACTGGATTTGGGAAGTATTGATTCTTGAACTATTCTAAAGATAAGAGACCTGATTCCTAAGTTAAGAAACTTGTTTTCTAAAGTTAAGATATTTGAAGTATTTTGAAAGTAGTGTAACTTGAATTGAAGTACAAGCCTCTTGGTTATAAAGAGAGCAAAATGGTCTAAGACATAAAGAGTTATAACGGCTTTATGGGAAGTTAGTTATGACGGCTTTATGAGAGGGTAAGGATGTCTTAGTTTCTAATGCATAAAGTTAGTATAACGACTTTATGGGAAGTTGGTTATAATAACTTTATGGAAGGTTAAAGGAACGGTTTTTCTCGAGTAGATAAACAATGATAAAAGAATGGAAGCTAAGAAAGGCAATTTGATTTAAAGGCATCAATTGCTTAAAGTTTTAAATGAGGGTCACTTGATTTAGAAGCCGAAGTATATTTCTAATAGTATAGTGACTTGTTTGAAATGTAGTAAGCCTTGATACTACGGGTGTTAGTATCTTGGGGTCTTATGTGGAAAAGGGATCTTGGAAAAAAATAGAAATACATAGTACTTTGGGTTGAATTTCCCCGGACTTGTTAAGTGATATGAAAAGTGCCTTAAGGTCATAAAATGAGATCCATTTTGTATGTTAATGAAAGTCCAAAGAAGTTAGGAGTTACTTGGGCGTACCGTCAGTGATGGAGGATTCCACGGGTATGCTTCCATTGCCTCCTTATGAGTCTACCGGGACGTACCGGCAGTGATGTGGGATTCCACGGGTATGCTTCCCTGGTCATAGTATGAGTTTACTTGGACGTACCGACAATGATGTGGGATTCCACGGGTATGCTTCCATGGTCTTAGTATGGGTTTACCGGGACATACTGTCAGTGATGTGGGATTCCACGGGTATGCACCGTGGACATGCTTACGATGAGGGATTCCGAGGCATGTAGTTTGAGGGGTAAGAGTATAAATGAGGGGTACACCCCCAAGATCGTTATACCACCTTCTTCAGGGTAAGAGTATAAATGAGGGGTAAATCCCCAAGATCGTTATACCACCTTCTTCAGGGTAAGAGTATAAATGAGGGGTAAATCCCCAAGATCGTTATACCACCTGGTTCCGTGGATTTGCTACCCACGATGTGAGGGACACCTCATGAAGTCATGTACCCGAGATGAGGGATTCCACGGGCATGATATATATATATATATGTATGTGTTGTGTATGTGTACGCCGACAGTGAGGTGGAATGCCACGGGTGCGTCACATGGTTGTATTTTACTCTTACGGCTGTCGGCCGGGACGGGGGATTCCACGGGCAGAGGATATAGATATATACGTGTTGTATGTGTGTACGCTGACAGTGAGGTGGGATACCACGAGCGTGACACATGGTTAGATTTTACACCTAACGGTCGGCAGTGATGGGGAATCCCACGGGCGCGCTTGATATTCGAGGGCTGGTGTTCATAGCCCTGGTGTGACTATTGTTCATATGTTGAGACAGGCTGTTCAAGGTAAAATTGACTTTCATTACTTCCATTTCAGTAAGGCATAGTGTACTGTTAATTTGGTTATCATATATGTCTTCAGCTGTATTTTTGACTATTATGATTTAAATTACGATTTCGCTTTGCATACTTGGTACATATTTTTGTAATCGATCTCCTTCGGGCCGCGTCATGCCGCAGTTGAGGTACATAGCTTGTCGATCCGCTGCCTTAGGATCACTGTTCAGTTCTTGGAAAGCTCCATTTCTCCGGAAGCTTTGTCTTTGGTATGGTTCCCTGAAGTTGCTGACTTTTGTACATTCAGGGGTATGGCGGGGCCCTGTCCCGTCACAGTTGTTATGTAAATTCTTAGAGGTCTGTATTCATATCTTGTGGGTCACTTTTTTTTTTTTTTTTAGGTAACTGCTTTTGGATTTGTTTATATCCAGGAAGGTAGCCGTATCGGCTAACCTATTATTTATTTCATTATTTAGCTTACGTATGTTCCGCTGATTATCTCTGGTGTATACCTGTAAGGGTGCCCAGGTGGGCACCAGTCGCGGGCCCGGGGTCGGGTCGTGACAATTAACTTTATGCCTTAGTCAATTACAATTTCCTATCCAAGGGACTTATACGTTTAAAACGAGAAACGTATCATATACTTTAAAACCCTTCAAGTCCCTTAACTTTGAAAACTTAAGACATTCTTAATATTTTAAGGAAGTGAGTTAATCCCCAAACTCACCCAACTTGGCCATTCTTAAAACAAGTAAAGGATATCAAAGTCTAGTACGTCTACCGTACTATAAGTAAACTATTCATGCTCAAAAGGTAGGAAAGTTCTACATACCTCTTCGGGTCAATCCACTTGATAAGTACAATATCCGCCCGTAGTATGTCAACCTATAATGTCAACAATACGTCTATTAACGTCTTATATCAAACGTAGAATATTATAAGTGCAAAGTCACTAAATTCTACGGAAAATCGGACAGCACCTCCTTTGTTTCTACATACTTTGCCACCTTTTTCAAGGTCGAATTCAATAACCAAACACGCCACATTTATGGCCCAACAATGTAATTAAAAATAGGGGATTACACACCTACTAGACGTGTAAAATTCCGCCCCACAATTGATATCAAACTAATACAACTACAAGTGTAAATCCGGCAACTTGAGATACAACAACACCAATTCTTATCCAATTTCCTTTTCAATTCAAGTTGTTTAGTATAACATGATATCAAGTCGCAATCGATTATAACCACTACAATCTTCAAGTAAGTAACATGCGACGATTCTAATTAACGACCAAATTGTAATCCAACTTCAAATGGCTTATATGGCATTTCGGATTTTAGGCTACAACAATCCATAACACTTATAAATCTTCAACACATATACTTCGTGCTAGTAAAATGTAAGGCTAACAACAATATATAATCTTGTAACACTTTAAGAGAACAAGATTGTTACCTCAACGAGCCTTAGTCCAACTTCAAATCCGAAGTCGCTCCCTAGCAACTTAGAGCCTCTTCTAGACACTTCAATCCGCCACTTGAGACCCTTAGAATATCACAAACAAGTTTTCTTTAATCTTCCAATCAAAACCTAGAAAAGCAACTAGGTTTTCACCTTGCGACTAATACGAAAATGCTATTTTTCCGGGATCTTTCTATTGAGATACCCTTACAATACCCTCATGAACCTTGGTTTAAAGTGTGGAGCTTATTGGACAACAAACAAAAAAAATTTCTTTTTTGGACAAGTGAACCCGAGAGCACACCCTTGTGTTCTTCAAATTCTTGAAAAAATTTCTAAGTGTAGAAGTAAGTCTTGCTACTAGTACTACTATATAGTAACATGGAGGGTCAAGATGTGCACAAATGTGTGTCTTGGATGAAGTTCTTTTAAATATCAAGACTTGTGGCCCCATTGACTAAGTCAATTTTATCAAGCTCTTCAACTTGCAAGACTTTGTCATCCTAACAATGGTCAAATGACCCTTTTGGCCATGCTTATTTTCGTCCAAGACTACATAATGGGGGTGACACGTGTCGCCCTCCCATTCGTCACAATATTACGTTTTTCGACAATTCCATAATTCCGATAAATTTACAAGTCTCTAATCTTAACATTTGGGATTCTCACGTACGTTCTTAAAACATGTCCTATAAATACGGGGTGTAACAATCTCTTAACATAATCCGGCCTATTTATAGGCTCGGTGTATCTCATAACATAATCCGGCCTATTTGTAGGCTCGGTGTATCTCATAACATAATCCGGCCTATTTGTAGGCTCGGTGTATCTCATAATATAATCCGGCTTATTTGTAGGCTTGGTGTGATTTTCCTTACATAACATTTTTAAACCATATTTCACTTCTTCTCAAGTCGTTATAACAACTTCCCATAAAGCTATTATAACAACCTTTCATTTTAGAGAACTTAAGGCACTTTTATTTCTTATCAAATTGGGGAAACTAAACCCAAAAGTACTACGTACATACATACTTAAAAAGAATCATAAAACTCCTTCTCTTTAAATCAATAAACGTATACTTTTAAAACTCAAGTCACATACTCTTTCGAAATCAAGCCTCTTAACTTTAGAAGTAAATCAAGTAACCCATATCTTGAAAAATAAAGTCTCATAACTTGTAAAGAAATCAAGTCTCATAACTTTAAATCAAATCTCTTTACTTTAGAAATCAAGTCCCATATCTTGAAAAATAAAGTCTCATAACTTGTAAAGAAATCAAGTCTCATAACTTTAAATCAAATCTCTTAACTTTAGAAATCAAGTCTCATATCTTGAAAAATAAAGTCTCATAACTTGTAAATAAATCAAGTCTCATAACTTTAAATCAAATCTCTTAACTTTAGAAATCAAGTCCCATATCTTGAAAAATAAAGTCTCATAACTTGTAAAGAAATCAAGTCTCATAACTTTAAATCAAATCTTTTAACTTTAGAAATCAAGTCTCATATTGTTATACACCGTATTTCCAGAGTATGTACGTAAGGACGTACGTACAAAAGTTTGAGCCTTAAAGTAGGCATAGGGACGAAAATTTGTGCACAACCCACTAAACGAATGGTTTTCCGACGAAACGTTTTCCAAAACTTGCGTAGGGAAAATTACGGCTATGTCTTTTATAATTTTTGCGGATTTTTCCGAGAGATGAAATATTTTGGACCAACGGGAGGGTGACACTTGTCACCCTCAAATGGACGGCAAAGAGGGCCACGGTTGGCATAATTTTGGGGCCTAAACTAAGGGTCAATGTTTGTGAGTAAATTGTGGAGTAGGGATAGGGTACACTTGTGCAAATCCCCACCCTCCACTTGCCCTCCACTTGCCCTCATCTTAGCCCTTGAAAGCACTATAAATACCCCCCTTGAGTTGAAGACTTCTTCATCCACAAATCATCTTCCAAGTCTCCAAACCTTCCCCCCCCTTTGAGAGAAGCTCTCGCCCAAGCCTTCTCCCCTCTAGAGAAAGAGCTTAGCCGAAACACCCCTCTCCCCCCCGCTTTTCCTAGTAGTCTCGGCAAAAGCCCTCCCCCCTTGGTAGAAAATACTCTCCAAGTATTGTTACTATCCCCAAAAATACCTTAGCCAATCCCTTTTAGTATTTCCAAAGTTACCTCTATACGTAGAGTCCGGAAATACTACCTTATATTCCTTTAGTCACTAAACGAAACCCTAAGAGAAACTTCATAGTTGGTTGAAGTAGAAAGTAGAAGTTGTGTAGAAACTTCTAAGGGTTTCTTGGAGCGGATTGGAGCGTTCAGATTAGGAGTTAAACCTTGCTCAGGATCGACTTATATCTTGGATAATTTTGGGCTTATCGAGGTAAATAATAATCTTATCCTTCTATTATAATTGGAGAATACATACTGTAGAAGTATAGAAATAAGTATAAAATACATAGAAGGATATTAAAGAAGAGAATTGAACTGAAATCACATCAGAAGTATTAAAGAAGATTGAATTGTACTTACATAGGACTGTATTTACAGTAGACTTGTATAGTTTACCGGGTAGGGAAGTGCTGCCCGATTTTCCGTAGAATAGAGAACCCTCTGCTTAGATTATCCTACAGAGTAGTCTAGACGTTGATAGACGTATTTGACTATTATAGGTTGATACTCTGCGCGCGACATATTCGACTTGGCAGGTGGATTTCGCCGAGAAGGTATGTGATTCTTCCTAAACTCTTAAGCATGATATTTTAAAGTATATATATAGTACGGTAGACGTACGTGTGTTAACTGAACATGGTTTTACTTGACGTCTTTTGACTTGAGTCTAAATAATAAGAATCTTGAAGTCTTTCAAAAGAATTATAAATCATTTTTGAAAGAAGAAGAATAATTGTTTTTAAAACAAAAAGCTTAAGAGTTATACTAGCTTTATGGGAAGTTAGGTATAACGACTTAATAAAGATAAAAGGAACAGTTTACTTATGTGTTTATGAAGGACTTGTATTGATTTCTGGAAAGTATAATAAGATGGTTTGATGAGTAGACATATTATGATGCTATGTGTGTTAGTGTCTTGTAACGTTTGTATAAGAGGTTATTCTAATTGTGCTTATGTTGTTTAACGAAGTCCGTTATGTTAGTATTACATCACTCACCTCTTGACATGATATACCGGGGTTAAGGCGCCTCCACGCGGGTATACCTCAGCGATGCAGGTGACTATGATTCGAGAATACCTCATGCGGGTCCGGGGACCTATGCGAGCTACGAGTTACTGAGTTAGTGTGCGGTCCTTGTGGCCATGCGGTCTATGTGGCCACGCGGACTACGAGTCGGGACGATGCCGAGGAGTAGCTACCCTCGACGCGGGAATACCTCACGCGGCCTATGTGAGTGGCCTATGCGATGCGGAGTCGAGATTAGGCATGCATAATGATACTATGGGCGATTGGCCTTGCTTCGATCATTCACACTAGAAAAGACTTACGCTTTACCTATTATTGCTCTTGTTTGTGATGTGGCACTATGTGCGGTTACATTGGTTGTTTTGTACACATTTGTAAAATTGGTTTTAAAATGATATGATTTCATTTAAGTACTTTACAGTCTCACATACTTGGTACCTGTTGTACTGACCTCCTTCGGGGGGCTGCGTTCATGCCGCAGGTAAGGGAAAGCAGGTGCTAGATCCGCATCCTTAGGATCTTTTGCTTTGGTGTCAGGAGCTCCATCTTCTCCGGAGGCTCGACTTTTGGTATGGTTCTCCCTGATGTTGTAGATATATGTACATTCAGGGTATGGCGGGGCCCTGTCCCGCCATAGTTGTTTACTTCCTTAGAGGTCTGTAGTCCTATTGTACAGTTGGGATGTAACTGCAAGATTTTGGTTTATATATATACATGCCGAAAGGCGACTTTTCTCAGATAAATTGTGTCTCAATTTACATTGATTCATGTCTTGTTTTTATATTCCGCTGATTTTCTCTGATGTATGACTACTTGGGTGCCCGGGTATGGCACGATCAGCCCCGAACAGTCGTGACAAAAATGGTATCAGAGCAGTTAATTCTCGGAAAGTGTCTACAGACCGTATCTAGTAGAGTCTTGATTATCGGTGTGTTGTGCACCACACCAATAATCAGGAGGCTATAGGATATTTAGGATTGGTTTCCATTCTTCTCACTCTGAGATCGTGCCTTAGAGCTGTGTTATAAGTTGGACCTCTCTAACGTATTTCCTTTCTTTAACAGTTATGCCTCCACGTAAGGCAACCCGCCCGAAGGCAAGGCACCGAGGAGCCGCTAGTAGGACACCGAGAGTCACGAGGGCTCGTGCCCGCCTATACCGACGGCGCGAGTTCCACGACGCCGCCCGGCCAAAGAGGTTTAGGGTCGCAGCGGTGGTCGATGAGACCACAAGACTGCACCTCCACCCCACACCGGAGTAGATGAGACGGGTTCTGAGAGATGGCCGCCATCGCCGTGATCGTGGCCGACATGAGGATAGGCCGACGCAGCAGCCAGCCCGAAGTGCCTGTGGTTCACCCGAGATCGGACAGTTTGAGGCTACGGTATTTTTTGAGTTATAGCCCGCCGGAGTTCTACGGGTCGAGGCCTGAGGATGATCCACAGGAGTTCATCCGCCAGTTACAGAGGATCATGCGAGTGATCAAGGCTTCGGAGACCGAGTCCGTGATCTTCGGTTTACATAGGCTGCGTGATACCGCAGTCGATTGGTTTGATTCGTGGGAGTTATCCCGGGGAGAGCACGCGTCCCCAGCTACTTGGGATGAGTTCTCGGAGGCTTTTCTCACTCACTTCTTGCCTCCACAGATGAGGAGGGCACGGGCCGACAGATTTTTGTTGCTGAGATAGAGAGGACGCACAGTGTTATACCCCGTATTTCCAGAGTATGTACGTAAGGGCGTACGTAGAAAGTTTGGGCGTTAAAGTAAGGCTTGGCCGATTTTTTTTTGTGCACAACCCCCGGTTAGAGTCGTTTTTCGACGAAACGTTTTCACAGCTTTCGTAGGGAAAATTCCGGCTATGTCATTTCTAATTTTTGCGGATTTTTCCGAGAGACGAAACATTTTGGACCAACGAGAGGGCGACACTTGTCACCCTCTCATTGGAGCACGTTGGGCGGTGAAGTTGGACGAATTGCTTGACATTTTTGTCAAGTAGTAGGTAGGATATTTTTGTGGTAGATGGATAAGGTGCACTTGGCATGATCTTGGCCCTACACTTGCACCACACTTGGCTTGATCTTGGCCATTGGTTAGCCATGGCTTGACCTATAAATACCCCTCTCCTTTGATGAATTTCTTCATCCAAAAATTGTGCTTAGTCTTGAAATCTCTTCCCCCTCCCTCTATAGTTCTCGTCCCCCTCCCCCCTTGTGAGGCCTTAGCCTAGAGTCCCTCCCCTCGTCGAGTACCCCCAGTGGGGTAGTAGGCATACACCCCCTAGCCTAGTTGTTTTCGTATAAATACCCTCCTCTTGGTAGAAATACTCTCAAAAGTATTGTTACTATACCCAAATTACCTTAGCCGTATACCTTGTAGTATTCTAAGGTTATACTTGTACGAAAAGCCCAGAAATACTATTATACTTCCCTTCCGTCACAAAACCGAAACCCTAAGGAAAAATCTCCATAGTTGGTTGGAGTATTAAGTAGAAGTTGGTTAGAACTTCTATGGGTTGTGTGGAGCGGGTCGGAGCGCACGGAGTAGGAGCTAAACCTTGCTCAGGATTGACATTTAAACTCGGATAAATTTGGGCTTATCGAGGTAAACACTCTTGACCTTCTATTGTAATTGGAATTTACATGTTGTTAGAATATATAGTTGAAGTATACTATATATAGAAATGAACGTAGTTATCAGCAATGTCTTTTGACTTAAGCCTGAATTATAAGAAACCTTTTCGAAAGGAGAGGGCTGAACTGTAATTACATAGGACCGTATTACAGTAGACTTGTGTAGCTTTTCTGTGTGATAGAATTGTGCACGTCCGGTTTAGACGTACAACCCCTGGCTTGGTAGTGGCCCCGATAGAGGAGGAGATTTACGCTGTTGTGTGGGAGGTGCCGAATTTTACGTAGAATGTTCTACGATTAGACCTAGATGTTAATAAGTCACTTGTGGCCTTATAGGTTGAAGTACCATGCGTGGCGCGATCTACTTGGCTTAAGGAGTAGCCGACGGTTTGAGGTACTTGGAGCGTTTTGCTATTAGTCGATAATCGTCGCGAAGTATGTGAACCTCTTCCTACCTTTTCTAGCATGATATGTGTATAACTATGTAGTACGGTAGACGTACATGTGTTAAGCGTATTTGATTGGTTTGAAACATAAAAGTGTTATA
Source organism: Przewalskia tangutica (assembly GCA_029844215.1). Lineage (NCBI taxonomy): Eukaryota > Viridiplantae > Streptophyta > Magnoliopsida > Solanales > Solanaceae > Przewalskia > Przewalskia tangutica. The sequence continues at coordinate 37,655,847 of CM056737.1, read as the reverse complement.
ACGGCTTTATGGAAAGTTGGTTATAACAGCTTTATGTAAGTAAGAAAATGCTTTATGATTTTAAAAGGTAACTGATTTGACTTATAACTGACTTGATGTGTAATAATAAAGAATCTTGAAGTACTTCAAAAGAATCTTTGAATCATTTTTAATGTAAGAATAATACTTGGTTTTGAAAACATAAGAGTTATACTAGCTTTATGGGAAGTTAGGTATAACGTCTTAAGAATGGTAAAATGAATGGTTTATTGATCTTAAAAGATAAGAGACTTAACTTGTTTTACTTGGTAATTAACATTTTGTTAATAAATGTTGTAAAACCTCATTCGCGAGTAATGAGTACTTGATTTTAAAAGCAATAATGTTTTATCGATTTGAAATCGTAATAAGTATCGAACAAACCACAAGCGCTTAATAAAGGGAAATGTTTTGACTAATAATGTATTAGTAAAACCAGAGAAACTTCCATCTGCATAGAAACTAAGATGAGACAAAATGATGTTACATTTCCTAGATCATGGTCGCTTAAATAAGATTGTTATAAACAAGAATAACCTACTCACGATCGCATATATGTTTCTCAAATTGCTTTTAAAGGAGAATTATATCATTAAGTGATTAGAATTATGAACTACGAAACCTTTCAAAACGAAACTTGAGTAATTGTAATTAGGCAAACTTAAAACATTTGGAAAAGAATGTTGTTACTTGATTTTACGAAGAGAAGTGTTTTGATTTACTTCAAATGATAATCACTCTATTTTCATATACTACGGGTATTGTGTGACTTTCGTAAACGTAACGTATCTTTTAAAAGATAATGTATGAAGTACTTTGGGAATAGATACTCGATCTTGTTAATCATATAATAGAATGTACCTTGTGTGTATAACTTGATTGTGTTGGTTTGTGATAGCCTTGTAATACTTTCTTGTTGATTTGATAAGTAGACGTGATATGATGCTATGTGTGTTAGTGTCTTGTAACGCTTTGCGAAAGAGAGTATTCTTGTTGTGCTTATGTTGTGTAACGATAAGTCGTTATGTTAGTATAATATCACTCACCTCTTGACATATTTCCGAGGTTAAGCCGCCTCCGACGCGGGTAGACTCAGTGATGCAGGACCATGATTCGAGAATACCTCATGCGGGTCCAAGGGATCCATGCGGAACTACGGAGTTCGAGTTAGTTTGCGGCCCTTGTGGTCACGCGGTCTCGTGTCCATGCGATCGCGGTCCGGGATACGCCGAGGAGTAGCTACCCTCGATGCGGGTTATGTACCCTACGCGGGCCTATGTGAGTGGCCTATGCGACTACGAGTCCGTGATTAGGCTTGCATGGTGATACTACGGAAATTGGCCCCGCTCGATCATTCGCACCTAGAAAAGACACATTCGCTTTAACTATTGTTGCTCTTGTTTATGATGTGGCACTATGTGCGGTTACCTTGGTTGTTTCATACATACTTGCAAAACTGATTTTAAAATGATATGTTTTCATTTAAGTACTTTACAGTTTCACATACTTGGTACCTGTTGTACTGACCTCCTTCGGGGGGCTGCGTTCATGCCGCAGGTTGAGGTACACCAGTCGTTGATCCTAGTCCTCGGGGTCACAGTTCAGTATGGGAAGCTCCGTTTCTCGAGGCTTATCAGTGGTATAGTCCCCTGTCGTTGTAGGTATTTACATTCAGGGGTATGGCGGGGCCCTGTCCCGCCATTGTTGTCATATCTTTCTTAGAGGTATGTAGTACTGTTGTGGGCAGAGTTGTAATGGGATGTAACTGTTCGGTTTTAAATTGATCTATATATATATGCCGTAAGGCAAGTTTTCTCCGATTACTGTTTCTTACTTCATAATATTTTCATGTCTTGTTTTATGTTCCTGATTACTGCGATGTTGTATCACTAGGGTGCCCGGGTAAGGCACGACCACGCCCGGTTCGGGTTGTGACACGCTAGTGAGTACAACGTTGAGTTCGATTCGTTGGCTCGATATGTCCCTGCGTTGGTAGCAGATATGGAGGACAGGGTACACCGCTACGTCACCGGGCTAGATGATTATATGGCCGAGTCTTGTGCGGGTGTAGCTCTTCAGCCAGGCATGGACATTACCCGCATGCAGGCTCATGCACTTGGATGCGAGGAGCGTAGAGGCCGACGGGTTGACAGACAGCAGCAGAAGAAGGCCAGGACGGCAGGGTCTTTTGGTAGCTATCGGGGTGGACGACCTCAGCAGCAGTCTAGATTTGCACCACAGCCAGCTCAGAGCACTCCTACACCGTCCTCAGGACAGCCAGGATATTCGAGGGCAGACCAGGGCCCCGGGACTTCAGACGTCCAGGGTAGCAGAGGTGCTAGCCGATCGGGACCACCCCCTCAGTGTGGCCGATGCGGTAGATCCCATTACGGGAATTGTGGTACTGCTCCGAGAGTTTGTTACAGTTGCGGCCAGTCGGGTCACTTTGCGAGAGCCTGTCCGACCAAGGCGGCGCAGAGGTGGGGTCACCTACTGTGGTCTTTCGCCGGGTCTTCTTCATCTCCTACGATTATCGCCCCGAGGCGTGGTACTCATGGGCCAGTCGCGGCAGAGGTCGTGGCGCGGTCCCGCTTCTAGCGGTCCTCGAATCGCATATATGCCTTGTCCACCGGCAGACTGTGAGGCTCACTGATGTCGCCACGGTACTTTATCGGGCCATGTTGTGACGTGTATGCCTTGATAGATCCGGTTCTACTGGCCCCATATATCTCCCTTGTTGCTAGTAGGATAGGGATAGAGCACGAGTCCATAGACCCTTTTCGAGGTAGCTACTCCAGCCGTGGTGATTCGGTGGTAGCTCGTCGTATATAGGGCTTGTCGGTGACTATATGCGCGTCGGACCTAGCCGACTTGATAGAGTTGGATATGACCGATTTCGATGTGATCATGGGTATGGATTGGCTAGCGTCTTGCTACGCCAATGTAGACCGCAGGAGAGAGTGGTACGGTTCCGGTTTCTGCGAGCCGGTTGTTGAGTGGGAGGAACACCGTGTCGCCGAGGGTAGGTTTATTTCCTACCTCAAGGCTAGGAAGATGTGCGAAGGGGTATATCTACCATCTCATTCGGTGTTTGATATCGAGGTGCGGTACCAGATTTTCAATCGCCCAGAGTCGAGAGTTCCCGATGTGTTTCCGACGACTCCGGGTATCCTCTTGAGAGGAGATAGAGTTTTGTATCGATGTCTTGCAGACACGGCTATTTCCATTCCGCCATACGTAATGGCACCGCCGAGTTGAGAGAGTTGAAGGACCGTGAGAGATTTCTTTGGAGAAGCGGCTTCATTAGGCCTAGTGTTTCTCCCCGGGAGCGCGGTATTGTTCGTGAAGAAGAAGGGCGGACGCCGCGCATGTGTCGATTACAGGCGGTGAACAAGGTGATCATTAATAACAGAAACCCCCTACCAAGGATTGATGATTTTTTCTACCAGATGCAGGGTGCTAGATGTTTCTCCAAGATTGATCGCGATCGGGCTATCATCAGTGCGTGTTAGAGGCGGATGTCCCAGATCGCATTCCGACCGCAGACGGCACTATGAGTTCAGGGTTATGTCTTTCGGGTTGACCAATTGTCACGACCCGACCCCGGGCCCGCGACTGGTGACCTACCTGGGCACCCTTACAGGTATACATCAGAGATAATCAGCGGAACATACATGAAACTTATAAAATAACACAACTGAAGTAAACCACAGGTTAGCCGATAAGGCTACCATCCTGTACATATATAAATACAACCGAAACGGTTGCCTCGTTCCCTTTACAAACGGACCCACAATATGTGACTACAGACCTCTAAGAAATTTTAACAGAACAACTGTGGCGGGACAGGGCCCCGCCATACCCCTGAATATACATGAATCTACTACCTCAGGGAAACCGTACCAAGAGAGAAGCCTCCGGAGCAAATGGAGCTTTTCTCAAAACTGAATCGAGATCCTAAGAGCAAGGATCACCAACCTGTGCACCTAATACCTGCGGGCATGAACGCAGCCCAGGGCGGTCAAGACAACAAAATTTAATATGGAACATAAATAACGTACAGTAAACAGATCATAATTGTACAAAAGAATGACAGGGACAAGTATAAAAATACATACCAGATCCGGCCGTGTCATTACCACTTCTGAACTTAATCGCACCATATTATCTTTTCCCATTTTTAATAAAAGTTATAGTCACATTCTTATGTACGCGATTAGAAAAAATCATTAAGTTCATTACTATATAACTTACTTGTCTTCCATAAGTATAATCTGGCCCTTTAAGGAGGGCACATTTACTACCCGGCCCAATCTGGGACGCGATCAAGTCACACAAATATCAAGCGTGTCCGTGGAATCCCCCATCACTGCCGACAGCTATAAGTGTAAAATATAATCATGTGACGCGCCCGTGGCATCCCACCTCACTGTCGGCGTACACATACACAACATATATATATATCTCCTGCCCGTGGAATCCCACATCACTGCCGACAGTCCAGGATATGATAATACACCAATAGGCATACATGAACACCAAGTCCCACCGGTGGTATAACGTCTTGGGGGTCTACCCCTCACTTATACTCTTACCCTGGAGAAGGTGGTAAAGCAGGTGGTATAGCATCTTGGGGGTCTACCCCTCACTTATACTCTTACCCTGGAGAAGGTGGTATAGCATCTTGGGGGTTTACCCCTCACTTATACTCTTACCCTATCTCGACCGACCATCAAACGAAACAAGCAGGGGGTATAATGTCTTGGGGGTTTACCCCTCACTTATACTCTTACCCTGGAGAAGGTGGTATAGCATCTTGGGGGTTTACCCCTCACTTATACTCTTACCCTATCTCGACCGGCCGTCAAACAAACAGAAGCACTACCATGTCTTCTATAAAAATCCGGGAATTTAACCCAAGTACTACAAATAACGGAAGCATACCCGTGGAATCCCACATCATCGCTTGCACGCATAAGTACTAACAACAAGACAAATACCGCCTCCAACCGAGAGTCGCGGCAACGTAATAAAACATAATACTTGCACTCAAAGGCTATCACCAGCACACATAGGCTAATTCTCAATTAACAAGCCAAAGTACTTATCAAGGCACACTTAGACTAATTCTCAATTAATCAAGCCAAAGTACTTATCAAGGCGCACTTAGACTAATTCTCAATTAATCAAACCAAAGTATTTATCAAGGCAAAAATAGACTAATTCTCAATTAATCAAACCAAAGTACTTATCAAGGCACAAATAGACTAATTCTCAATTAATCAAGCCAAAGTACTTATCAAGGCACACTTAGACTAATTCTCGATTAATCAAACCAAAGTACTTATCAAGGCACAAATAGAATTATTCTCAATTAAACAGGTCAAGGTACTACGTACGTACATTCTTCTCAAGAGACTCCTTTTTGTGTAAAACCCCAAGATACTAACACCCGTAGTATCCAGGCTTGTGTACATTTCACCTAAGTCACGATACTTTTAGAAATACATTTCTCGGCTTCTAAATCAAGTGACCCTTACTTAAAAGCTTTAAGCAAGTGATACCTTTAAATCACATTGCCCTTCCTTAATACAAGTTAATTCTTTGATTACTTTATTAGAGAAAACCATTCTCTTAACTTTCCATAAAGCCGTTATAACCAACTTCCCATAAAGCCGTTATAACCTTTTATGGTTTTAGACAAAACTCTTTCCTTTTATAACCAAGAGACTTCTACTTTTAAAAACCAAGTATTGTATACTTTCAAATCGATTCTCTTATCATCAAAAATACAATTAGTCTCTTAACCTTAGAAATCGAGTGACTCCTTTTATTATAAAACCTTAGGCAATTGATGCCTTAAAATCAAGTCATTATCCTTCCATAAAGCAAATATAACCAACTCCCCATAAATTCGTTATACTCACTTTATACCTTAGCCAAAAATACAATTTCCTATCCAAGGGACTTATACGTTTAAAACGGAACAAGTATCACATACTTTAAAACTCTTCAAGTCCCTTACTCTATAAAACATTAGACATCCTTAATACTTTCAAAGAAGTGAGTTAATCTCCTAACTCACCCGACTTGGCTAGTCATAAAACTAGTAAAGGATATCAAGGTGTTGTACGTCTACCGTACTACATACGTGCAACTAGTCATGCTCAAAAGATAGAAAAAGTTCTACATAGAGCAATTCACACAACTACCTCTTAACTTCTAAGAGTAGAAGGAAACATGAACTGATACCACCGGTATATTCTATACATAGAATCATGCCAAAGGAAGGAAGAGGTTCACATACCTCGCGACGATTATCGACAAGTAGCAAAATGCTCCAAAGTACTTCAATCTTGATAGCTAATCCATCCTTCAAGTAGGATACGCTATACTTAGTACTTCAACCTATAATGGTCACAATACGTCCATTAACCTCTTACTTCAAACGTAGAATATTCTAGGTGCTAAGTCGCTAAATTCTACGGAAAATCGGACAAAGACCTCATTTGTTTTTACTTACTTTGCCACCTTTTCAAGGCCGAATACAATAACCAAACACGCCACTTTTAAGGCCCAATCAATGAAATCAACACAGGGATTAAACGCCTACTAGAAGTGTAAAATTCCGCCCACAAACGATATCAAATTAATACAACTATATGTCCAATTCGGCTAACTTGAAACACTACAACATCAATTCTTATTCAATTTCCATTTCAATCCAAGTTGTTAGCAATACATGATATCAAGTCGCAATCGACTATAACTACTATAATCGTCAAGTCAACCACATGCGACGATTCTAATAACGACTAAATTGTAATCCAACTTAACATGGCTTACATACATTTCGGATTTTAAGCTACAAGCAATCCATAATACTTATAAACTTCAACATATCAACTTCATGCTAGCAACATGTAAAGCTAACAACAATATAAATAATCTTGTAACACTTTCAAAGAACAAGATTATACCTCCACGAATCTTAGTCCAATCTTCAAATCCGAAGTCGTTCCTTAGCAACTTAGAGACTCTTCAAGACACTTCAATCCGCTACTTGAGACCCTTAGAACAACACCAACCAATTTCCTTCAAACTTCCAAACAAAACCTAGAAAAGCCACTAGGTTTTCACTTTGCGACGAACCCGAAAACTATATTTTTCCGAGATTTTTCTATTGAGATATGCTTACAATACACTTAGGAACCTTGGTTTAAAGTGGGAAAATTATTGGACAACAAACAAATTTTTTTTCATGTGGAGAGGGAGTGAACCCGAGAGCAACATGTTCTTGTTCATCCAATTTTTGTGTAAAATGGCCAAGTGTTAGGCTTGTCTCACTACTAGTAGTATTATATAGTGTAATGAAGGGTCATGATATAAACAAATGGGTGGTTTGGATGAGCTCTTCTTTAAATATCAAGACTTGTGGGACCTTTGACTTAGTCAACTTTCTCAAGCTCACATTTTGCAAGACTTTGTCATCTAAAGACTATGGTCAATGACCATTTTGGCCATGCCTATTTCGACCAAGGCATCATAAAGGGGGTGACACGTGTTGCCCTCCCATTCGTCACAATAGTACGTTTTTCGACAATTTCATAATTCCGATAAAATTTTACAAGTCTCAAATCTTAGCACCTGTGAGTTCTTACGTACGTTCTTAAAGCATGTCCTGTAAATACGGGGTGTAACACCAATGCTTCGGCGGTATTTATGGATTTGATGAACCGAGTGTTCAAGCCATTTTTGGACACGTTTGTGATAGTGTTCATTGATGACATCTTTGTTTATTCCCGCTCAGAGCAGGAGCATGCAGAGCATTTGAGGACTGTGCTGAGAGTTCTCCAGGACCAGCAGTTATACTCCAAATTTTCCAAATGTGAGTTTTGGTTGGCTTCGGTGGCTTTTCTTGGGCATATTGTCGGGGCCGATGGTATTCGGGTGGATACGGCCAAGATCGAGGCAATCGAGTTGCCTGCACCTACTACTCCGGCGCAGTGCGCAGCTTTCCGGGCCTCGCAGTTACTATCGGCGTTCGTGGAGAAGTTTGCTTTATCTTCGCACCATTGACTAGGCTGACTCGTAAGGCGCTAAGTTTCAATGGATGCTTGTGAGCGGTGGTTTCCGATTCTTGAAGGAGATCGACGACCGCCCCGTTCTTACTCTTCCGCAGGCCTGACGGTTATGTAGTGTATTGTGACGCGTCAGCGTCGGGCTCGGATGTGTGTTAACGCACTGGTAAGGTTATAGCGCACGCATCCCGACAGCTTAAAAGCATGAGGAACTACCCCACCCATGATTTGGAGTCGTGGTGATTCACGCCTTGAAGATCTGGAGGCACTATTTGTATGGGTTCATGTGGATATTTATACGCACCACAAGAGCCTCCAAGATATCTTCACCAGAGGAGCCGAACTTACACGGAGACGGTGGTTAGAGTCGCTCAAGGATTACGATGTCGACATCCCGTACCACCCGGGAAGGCCAATGTTGTGGCGTATGCCTTAGTCGTAGGTCGACGGGGAGTCTATCGGATGTACAACCGCAGAGAGGAGCATGGTCCGCGAGTTGCATCGCCTAGCGAGCCTGGAGTCCGATTGATTGATTACGATAGCGGCTGGGTTCGAGTTCGAGAGGTTGCCGAGTCTTCCATCGTCGAGGAGGTGAAGAGGCAACAGTTTGAGGATCCGGTTTTGACGCGGTACCGTGATATGGCTTTTCATGAGGGGAAGGGTCCTTTTGAGGTAGCACCTGATGGGGTGCTAAGGTTTGAGGGCAGGTTGTGTGTTCCAGATATTGCAGGACTTCGGCAGCAGTTCTAGGGAAGCACACATACGCTGTTACTCTATCCATCCGGGGTCGACCAAGATGTACCACGAACTTAGATCTGTGTATTGGTGGGATGGCTTGAAGAGGGACATTGCAGAGTTTGTAGCTCAGTGCCCGTGTTGTCAGCAGGTAAAGGTAGAGCACCAGAGGCCTGGTGGTTTGTTGCAGACTATAGAGATCCCGACCTGGAAGTGGGAGGTGATCAACATGGACTTTATCACAGGATTACCTCGCACTCAGAGGAGGCACGATTCTATATGGGTTATCGTCGACAGGCTGACGAAATCAGCCCACTTTCTTCCCGTCAGGACGACTTTCTCGGCTGAGGACTATGCCAGACTTTACATCCGAGAGATCGTGAGACTGCATGGCGTCCCTATTTCTATCATATCGCATGCAGGAGCCCGCGACGCTAACTTCGAGGTCTTTCCGAATGGGTCTAGGGACGCAGTGAGCCCGAGTATCGCATTTCATCCTCGCATGCACGGACAGCAGAGCGCACTATCCGCACTCTTGAGGATATCTGCGAGCCCGTGTTATTGACTTCGTGGGTAGCCGGGAGGATCATTTACCTCTAGTTGAGTTTGCGTATAATAATAGCTACCACTCCAAGATTCGACGGGCGCCATGAGGCCTTGTATGGAGGAAGTGCAGATCGCGATAGGCTGGTTTGATGTAGGCGAGGTGCGATTAGTGGGACCGCACTGACATACAGCGGTGGATAAGGTGAAGCTTATCCAGGAGCGGCTATTGACAGCTCAGAGTCGACAGAAGTCATATGCAGATCATCGTCGTCGGCATCTAGAGTTCGAGGTTGATGATTGGGTTTTCCTGAAGGTGTCACCCATGAAGGGTGTGATGAGATTCGGGAAGAAAGGGAAACTCAGCCCAAGGTACATTGGGCCGTACGATTGTCCGCAGGTAGGCAAGGTTTCCTATGAGTTGGATCTGCCGTCCGATCCGAGGCAATGCATCCGTGTTTCATATTTCTATGTTGAGGAGATGTATCGGGATCCATCTAGTGGTGCACCCGATTGACGATGTCCAGTGACCGAGGGGTTATCGATGAGAGAGATTCCCATAGCGATAATCGATCGTCGTTAGGCGTCTGACCAAGGACGTGGCTTCCACAAAGTCTTGTGGCGGAACGAGCTCAGGGAGGAGATGACGTGGGAAGCTGAGGAGGACATGAGGCAGAAGTATCCTCACCTATTCCCCACACCTCCAGGTAACTCACTTTCCTACTTGTAAATTTTTCATTGATGTTTTTGCTTAAGTGTTGTATTATGGCCATTTTGCAAACTGTTTAAGTTATGAGGAACCTTATCATTATCTGTCTTGGGAAGGAACATTCGGAACGAATGTTTCTAAGGAGGGGAGAATGTTATACCCCGTATTTTCAGAGTATGTACGTAAGGACGTACGTACAAAAGTTTGAGCCTTAAAGTAGGCATAGGGACAAAAATTTGTGCACAACCCACTAAACGAATGGTTTTCCGACGAAACGTTTTCCAAAACTTGCGTAGGGAAAATTACGGCTATGTCTTTTATAATTTTTGCGGATTTTTCCGAGAGATGAAATATTTTGGACCAACGGGAGGGTGACACTTGTCATCCTCAAATGGACGGCAAAGAGGGCCACAGTTGGCATGATTTTGGGGCCTAAACTAAGGGTCAATGTTTGTGAGTAAATTGTGGAGTAGGGATAGAGTGCACTTGTGCAAATCCCCACCCTCCACTTGCCCTCCACTTGCCCTCATCTTAGCCCTTGAAAGCCCTATAAATACCCCCCCTGAGTTGAAGACTTCTTCATCCACAAATCATCTTCCAAGTCTCCAAACCTTCCCCCCCTTTGAGAGAAGCTCTCATCCAAGCCTTCTCCCCCCCCCCCCTCTAGAGAAAGAGCTTAGCCGAAACACCCCTCTCCCCCCCCCTTTTCCTAGTAGTCTCGGCAAAAGCCCTCCCCCCTTGGTAGAAAATACTCTCCAAGTATTGTTACTATCCCCAAAAATACCTTAGCCAATCCCTTTTAGTATTTCCAAAGTTACCTCTATACGTAGAGTCCGGAAATACTACCTTATATTCCTTTAGTCACTAAACGAAACCCTAAGAGAAACTTCATAGTTGGTTGAAGTAGAAAGTAGAAGTTGTGTAGAAACTTCTAAGGGTTTCTTGGAGCGGATTGGAGCGTTCAGATTAGGAGCTAAACCTTGCTCAGGATCGACTTATATCTTGGATAATTTTGGGCTTATCGAGGTAAATAATAATCTTATCCTTCTATTATAATTGGAGAATACATACTGTAGAAGTATAGAAATAAGTATAAAATACATAGAAGGATATTAAAGAAGAGAATTGAACTGAAATCACATCAGAAGTATTAAAGAAGATTGAATCAGATTTACATAGATCAGTATTTACTGAGAGACTTGTATAGTTTACCTGCAGGGAAGTCTCGCCCGATTTTCCGTAGAATAGAGAACTCTCTGCTTAGATTATCCTACAGAGTAGTCTAGACGTTGATAGACATATTTGACTATTATAGGTTGATACTCTGCGCGCGACATATTCGACTTGGCAGGTGGATTTCGCCGAGAAGGTATGTGATTCTTCCTATACTCTTAAGCATGATATTTTAAAGTATATATATAGTACGGTAGACGTACGTGTGTTAACTGAACATGGTTTTACTTGACGTCTTTTGACTTGAGTCTAAATAATAAGAATCTTGAAGTCTTTCAAAAGAATTATAAATCATTTTTGAAAGAAGAAGAATAATTGTTTTTAAAACAAAAAGCTTAAGAGTTATACTAGCTTTATGGGAAGTTATGTATAACGACTTAAGAAAGATAAAAGGAACAGTTTACTTATGTGTTTATGAAGGACTTGTATTGATTTCTGGAAAGTATAATAAGATGGTTTGATGAGTAGACATATTATGATGCTATGTGTGTTAGTGTCTTGTAACGTTTGTATAAGAGGTTATTCTAATTGTGCTTATGTTGTTTAACGGTAAGCCGTTATGTTAGTATTACATCACTCACCTCTTGACATGATATACCGGGGGTTAAGCTGCCCTCCGATGCGGGGTATACCTCAGGCAGTCTGTGTGACTATGATTCGAGAATACCTCATGCGGGTCCAGGGGACCTATGCGGAGCTACGAGAGTTCCAGGTTAGTGTGCGGTCCTTGTGGCCATGCGGTCTATGTGGCTACGCGACTACGAGTCCAGATTTACGCCGAGGAGTAGCTACCCTCGATGCGGGGAATACCTCATGCGGGCCTATGTGAGTGGCCTATGCGGACTGCGGGAGTCCAGGATTAGGCATGCATAATGATACTATGGGCGATTGGCCTTGCTTCGATCATTCGCAGCCTAGAAAAGACCTGTTACAGTTTACCTATTATTGCTCTTGTTTGTGATGTGGCACTATGTGCGGTTTCATTGGTTGTTTTGTACACATTTGTAAAATTGGTTTTAAAATGATATGATTTCATTTAAGTACTTTACAGTCTCACATACTTGGTACTTGTTGTACTGACCTCCTTCGGGGGGCTGCGTTCATGCCGCAGGTAAGGGAAAGCTGGTGCTAGATCCGCATCCTTAGGATCTTTTGCTTTGGTGTCAGGAGCTCCATCTTCTCCGGAGGCTCGACTTTTGGTATGGTTCTCCCTGATGTTGTAGATATATGTACATTCAGGGTATGGCGGGGCCCTGTCCCGCCATAGTTGTTTACTTCCTTAGAGGTCTGTAGTCCTATTGTACAGTTGGGATGTAACTGCCAGATTTTGGTTTATATATATATGCCGAAAGGCGACTTTTCTCAGATAAACTGTGTCTCAATTTACATTGTTTCATGTCTTGTTTTTATATTCCGCTGATTTTCTCTGATGTATGACTACTTGGGTGCCCGGGTATGGCACCAGCCACTGGCCCCGGAACGGGTCGTGACACATATCTTGAAAAATAAAGTCTCATAACTTGTAAAGAAATCAAGTCTCATAACTTTAAATCAAATCTTTTAACTTTAAAGTACTTCACGTAACTTATAAAATTTTGACTAAGCCACTCATACTTTCATAATCAAGACTCATATATTTCCAAAATCGACTTACTTACTTCAAATGAATTAAGTCGCATAGACTTACCAAATCAAGTCACATAAACTCATTAAAATTTAGTCACATAGACTTACCAAATAATCATGTCAAAGGAAGGAAGAAGTTCACATACCTCGTTGGCGACTAACCCAAACGACAAGTAGCAATACGCTCCAATGTACTTCAACCTTATTGGCTATTCCACAAGCCAAGTAGAATGTGCTACACGTAGTACTTCAACCTAAAATGACAATAGCACTTCTATCAACTACAAGCTATCAAGTGTAGGACTTATACCAAATAATGGCCCTCTAATTCTACGGAAAATTGGGCAGCACTTCCTTTGTTTCTACGTACTTTTCCACCTTTTCCAAGGCCCGTATTCATCAACCAACAAGCCACATTTAAGGTACAACCAACAGTTAGCCAAAGGGGATTACACGCCTAGCTGGACGTGTAAAATTCTGCCCAACAGTTATACAAAACAGTCCACAAATCAGCCCATAAAAACAGTCCGCAATCCAACCATAACGTGGGTAAAATGTGAGGCCTTTTAACGCCTTTCCACACCCTTATTGTCACGCCCGAACCCGGCGTGGATCGTGCCCTACCTGGGCACCCTTCTACCTAATAGACACAAGTAAACTGCGGATTTAAATAACACCTTTTTTTTTTAAACCAACGTACGTGCAAGCGGCAAAGCCGATGCGCCATATAATATACATAATGTCACGACCGACCTCAAGCTCGCGATCGGTGCCCTACCTGGGCACCCTTACAGGTATACATCAGAGAAAATCAGCGGAACATACATGAAACTTATAAAATAAAACAACAGAAGTAAAACAACAGGTTAGCCGATAGGGCTACCTTCATGGACATATATATACAACCGAAGCAGTTGCCTCCTTTCCTTTACAGACTGACCCAGAATATGTGACTACATACCTCTAAGAGTTTTTAACATAACTACTGTGGCGGGCCAGGGCCCCGCCATACCCCTGAATATACATGAATCTACAACCTCAGGGGAAACCGTACCAAGAGATAAGCCTCCGAAGCAAATGGAGCTTTTTCCCAAAACTGAACCGAGATCCTAAGAGCAAGGATCACCAACCTGTGCACCTAATACCTGCGGGCATGAACGCAGCCTCGGCGGGGTCGATAACAAACCGAATATGGAACAAAAATAAAGTACAGAAATGCATCATAATCAGATAAAAGGATGACAGGGGCAAGTATAAAAGAAGTACATACCAGATCCTGCCGTGTCATTACCACTTATGAACTTAATCGTACCTTATTATCTTTTCCACATTTTCAATAAAAGTTATAGTCACTTTCTAACATACATACTTGGGAAAAATCGTCAAGTTCATTACCATATAACTTACTTATCTTTCATACATAATCCGGCCCTTTATGGAGGGACGCAAATACTACCCGGCCCAATCTGGGACGCGATCAAGTCACACAAATATCAAAGCGTGCCCGTGGAATCCCCCATCACTGCCGACAGCTATAAGTGTAAAATATAACCATGTGACGCGCCCGTGGCATCCCACCTCACTGCCGGCGTACACATACACAATACATATATATATCTCCTGCACGTGGAATCCCACATCACTGCCGACAGCTGTAGGTGTAACATATACAACATATATCTCTATATATATATATATATATATATACGCGCCGCATGCCCCTAATCCTCATCGATAAGCATGGCCATAACGTGCCTGCATCCTCATCGTGAGTGCAGGTCTTCATGGGGAGCTAGGCCATGGAGTAGTAATATAACATGCCCCTAATCCTCATCGTGGGTACATGTCTTCATGGGGAGCTAGCCCATGGAGTAATAATCGTACATAGCATGGTCGCATGCCCCGGAATCCCTCATCGTATAAGCATGGCCATGGGTAATAAAACAAATCCGTGAATCTAACCCGCCTCCTGGTCACATGCCCGGGAATCCCACATCGTATAAGCATGTCCAAGGATCAATCATAATGGAAGCATACCCGTGGAAACCCCACATCACTGTCGGTACGTCCAAGTAAACTTACAACAAGACAGCCGGCCCTCCAACCGAGAGTCACGACAACGTAAACATATAATACTTGCACTCAAAGCTATCACAAGCAAACATAGGCAAGTTCATTAAACCTTTAGACCTCCATTTTTATAAACTCATGGCACTTTCGTTTCAAACATAAAAATCCGGGAATTTAACCCCAAGTACTACGTACTTCCATTCTTTTCAAAAGATTCCTTTTCATATAAAACCCCGAGATACTAACACCCGTAGTATCAAGGCTTGTGTACATTTCACATAAGTCACTGTACTTTAGAAATACATTTCTCGGCTTCTAAATCGAGTGACCCTTACTTTAAAGCTTTAAGCAAGTGATACCTTTAAAACAAATTGCCCTTCCTTAAATCAAGTTATTTCTTTGCTTACCTTATTAGATAAAACCATTCTCTTAACCTTCCATAAAGCCGTTATAACCAACTTCCCATAAAGCCGTTATAACCCTTTATGGTTTTAGACAAACTCATTCCTTTTATAACCAAGAGACTTATACTTTTTAAAACCAAGTATTAAATACTTTCAAATCAATTCTCTTAACTTTTAAAATACAATTAGTCTCTTAACTTTTAAGAAAACAAGTTTCTTAACTTAGAAATCAAGTCTTTCCAAATCGAGTATTTTATACTTGTAAATCAATTCATTTCTTCCTTTAAGAATCAAGTCTCCTAACTTGAAAAATAAAGTCTCTTAACTTTTAAGAATTTGATATCCATAGCCTTAAAACTTCATACGTAAATTCTTATAAGTTAAGTAACATATACTTTGGTGCGTTGTGAATAAGTTATACTTATTTATAACGATCTTATTCAAGTAGCCATGATCTAGAAAATGTAATACAATTTTGTCTTATCTTAGCTTCTATGCAGATGGAGAATTCTACTCATTTTAACATAATTGATTGTCATTACATTTTCCTTTATTAACGCTGCAATGGCTTGCTCGATACATATTCTTATTCGTGCCATAAATTAGCCAAGTCAACTCGACTCCAAATACTTCCTAACGACTCTTACCAACATCCCCCATAAGACTTGGTAAGAACTTAGGATTTCTTAGACGTATCTTTTACATAGAGTAAATCAACATAACTACCTCTTAACTTCTAAGAGTAGACGGAATCATGAAATACTACTACATGTATATTTCATACATAGAATCATGCCAAAAGAAGGAAGAGGTTCACATACCTCGCGACGATTGTCGACAAGTAGCAAAATGCTCCAAAGTACTTCAACCTTGAGCTATTCCATTCTTCAAGTAGGATACGCTATACTTAGTACTTCAACCTATAATGGTCACAATACGTCCATTAACCTCTTACTTCAAACGTAGAATATTCTAAGTGCTAAGTCACTAAATTCTACGGAAAATCGGACAGCACCTCCTTTGTTTCTACTTACTTTTCCACCTTTTTCAAGGTCGAATTCAATAACCAAACACGCCACATTTAAGGCCCAATCAACACAATTAATCAATAGGGGATTACACGTCTACTAGACGTGTAAAATTCCGCCCCACAATTGATATCAACTAATACAAACTACTAGGCCAATTTCGGCAACAATGAGATACAACACTACCAATTCTTATCCAATTTCCTTTTCAATCCAAGTTGTTAGCATAACATGATATTATGTCGCAATCGATTATAACCACTATAATCTTCAAGTAAGTAACACGTCAGAACGACCGCTCGGGCAAGCATCGTGCCTTATCCCGCACCCTAGTGATACAATCATCGAGAAAACCAATGGAAAATAAAACTTTAAACAAGAAACAAGATATATGAACATAAAACAGGCCAACCCAACGGTTACCTTCCAATAACATAAATAAATACAACTCTTTCAAAACGAACAGTTTAATCCTTTTTACAACCCTGCCCACAACAGTACTACAGACCTCTAAGATTTACAACAACTATGACGGGACAGGGCCCCGCCATACCCCTGAATATACAAGAACCTACAACTCAGGGAACACATACCAAAAGATAAGCCTCCGGAGAAACGGAGCTTCCCAAAACGCTGACGAGATCCTAAGAGCGAGGATCCACGGCCGATGTACCTCTACTCGCGCATGAACGTGCCCGAAGGAGGTCGATGCAACAGTACCAAGTATGTGAAATCAGAAAAAATCAGAATGAAATCATACTAGTCTATATAAAGCGTGAGACATGTATGATAACCAAACTACGATTCACAACATAAAAGCGATCATGTCGATCGGGGACTCACGCCTCAAGTCATCACTCAAATATAACTATGGGTCTCACGCCCACAACATCAATCATGTTCGCATCACGGCGCGTGCCCGGAATTCTGCATCGGTGTAGACATGTCCATGATGCAACAATAATACCAATGCCCCACGGCCACATGCCCGAATTCTACCTCGGTGTGACACGCCCATGTGACATCAACAATAATATCTTTGGGTGATCAACCCTGCCGCATGGCCACATGCCCCCGGAATTCTACCTCGGTGTAGACATGTCCATGTAACCACAATAACAATATATCGGGTAATCAACCCGACCGCATGGCCGCATGCCCCCGGAATTCTACATCGGTGTAGACATGTCCATGTGATATCAACAACAAGACAGTAATCAAAATGGAAACATACCCGTGGAATTCTCCATCACCGCCAAAGACGCCCAAGTAAGTTCTCACAAGTCGACCACTCATCGAGACGCGGTAACGTAAATACCACACTTGCACAACAAAGGCTATCATCACAAGCATAGGCAAGTTTCACAACAACAAGCATAGGCAAGTTTCACACAACTCAAAGTACTTTCATTTTATGCCAAAGTCCGGGTTTTTAACCCCAAAGTACTACATACGTTAAGTTCTTTTAAAAGAGATCCATTACTTTTATAAAAATCACCCTATACCCGTAGTATTAGAATGACCAACCCACATTCCTTTTCAAAATCAAGTAACAACATTCTTTTCCTAAGTTCCAGTTTGCCTAGTTTCAATTACTCAAGCTTCTCATTTTCAAATGCTCAAGTCACTTATTTTAGAAAGGTTTAATAACTCATAGTCTTAATCTCTTTTAAAACAATTGAGTAACATATGTCATATATGTGAGTAGTTTATTCTTGTTTATATCGATCTTATTGCAGCAGGCATGATCTAGAAAATGTAATATCATTTTGTCTTATCTTAGCTTCTATGCAGATGGAGGTTTCACTTGGTTTTAATACAACACATCATTATTCAATACATTTTCCTTTATTAACGCCGCAATGGTCTGTCGATACACATTCGATTCGAAATCGGTAAAACATTATCCGTTATACCCGTAGTTCCGTGGTATGTATGCGAGGACATACGCATGAGAATACTGTGAAATATTGGAAAGAAGGAAGATGTGATTTTTTCGACGGAAAAGTTTAGGTTTTGTGAAGAAAAAGGTTCGTTAACGGGAATTGGATTCCCAGTTTGGTATTTGAACTTCTCGGATTATATTAGAATTTTGAGATTTTATTTTGGAAATGGCCACGTGGGCCCACGGAGAAATTTACGGTTTTGTGGGGCCTTTGTTTTGAGGTTTCCGCTTTTTGGATATTTTCGGAAGACGTAATATTTTGGACGAATCAGGGGGCGACACGTGTCACCCCCCTTGTGTGGCCATGTGGGCCGAAATGGTGTGACAAGTGGCTAGCCACTTGTCACCTACTCACCTTGGCCGAAATGGCCTTACACTTGGCACCCACTTTCGTTGGCCATGTGGTTTGGTGGGACCCACACACACATGGCGCAATCTTGGCCATACACTTAGATGGATCTTGACCCTCCATTGTTCTATAAATAGACCCCTTGGATGATGAATAAGTTATTCTCACTTGATAGCTACCAAGAGAAAAATTCTTCCCTCCCTTTGTATTGGTTTCGCCCCACCCCTCCCCCCTTGTGTAGAATACTTGATGTATTGTGGTATAATTCCAAATACACTAGCCTAGTATCCCTAGTAGTATTCCAAAGTTGTTTAAATACTAGGAGCAGGAAATCCTACTTTATTAGAAAGTCGAAATGAAACCCTAGAAAAACCTCATAGCTTGGTTGAAGTGTTTAGAAGTTGTTTAGAAACTTCTAAGGGTCGCTTGGAGCGGGTTGGAGCGTAAGGACTTGGAGCTAAACGTTGCTCAGGATCGACATTTAATCTTGGATAATTTTGGGTTTATCGAGGTAATGATTTACGCCCACTATGTAATTGGATATTACATGTTGTAGTAATGTATAGTTGAGTATACTATATTTAGAATGAGTATTGACCTGTATTTCCATAGGGCTGGATTTACAGTAGTCTGTTGTATTATTGTGAAGCAGTTTTGATCACGTCCGGTTAGACGTGTAATCCCATGGGAGTTATTGGCCGTAGCGCCTTGTTAGGAGAGATTTATGTGATTTCGGGAGGTCTGCGAATTTTACGTAGAAAATGGAACCGTGTGTTTAGAAGTTAATAGACGTTTGTGGCCTATATAGGTGGAAGTACTACGAGTAGCGTATTCTACTTGATGAGTGGAAAAGGCTAGCGGGGTTACGATCGTGGGCGTTTTGCTTATTATCGATAATCGTCGCGAGGTATGTGAACCTCTTCCTATCCTTTCTAGCATGATGTTTTGTAAACTATGTAGTACGGTGAGCGATACATGTGCTAAGTGTTTTGGTTGGTTTAAACATGGGTGTTATAATAGCTTTATGGGAAGTTAGTTATAACGACTTTATGCAGTAAAAGAATGGTTTATTGATTCGAAAGTTAAGAGACTTGATCTTCAAAGATAAGAGACTTGACTTATAGGCGACTTGATTTTGAAAGTTAAGAGACTTGATCTTCAAAGATAAGAGACTTGACTTATAACGACTTGTTTCGGAAAAGAGAAGTAACTTGATTTTAAGTATAGGTTACTTATTTTGAAAAGAGTACATTATTTAGGTTTTAAAAGAATACTTATGGTTGTTTTAAAAGGAAAGAGACTTGTAGAATTGAAGAGTTTTGGTTTAGAACATAAAGTGTTATAACACTTTATGGGAAGTTAGTTATAACGACTTTATGAAAACAAAGGAATGGTTTTATCATTGGTTTTAAAATGGTAATTTGACTTTAAAGGGAGAAGTGTTTTGGTCTAAAAGGAAGAAAAGTTATTGTCTTAATTTGGTTTAAAAGGAAAGTCTGGGCGTTGTTTTGGTTTAATTAAAATATTAGTCACTTTATTTTCTTATACTACGTATTGTGTGACTTTTGTGAAAGTAACGTATCTTTTAAAGAGTTAATGTATAAAGTACTTTGGGGATAAAACCCGATCTTGTTAATCATATAGTAGAAAGTACCTTGTGTGTATAACTTGATTGTGTTGGTTTGTGATAGCCTTGTAATACTTTCTTGTTGATTTGTTAAGTAAACATGCTAGGATCTACGTGTGTTAGTATCTTGTGATGTTTGTGTAAAGGGGTTTCTCGATCGCGCTTAAGTTGTTTAACTATCACCGTTATGTTGGTATTGTACCGCCACCTTGACATGTTTCCGAGGTTGCCGCCTCCGACGCGGTAGACTCAAAGCGTGCAGGACCATGATTCGAGAATACCTACGCGTCCAGGGACCGGCGCGAGCTACGAGTTCCGTGTTAGTGTGCGCCTTTATGGTCACGCGGTCTATGTGGCCATGCGGATCGCGAGTCCAGCGGACGCCGGAGTAGCTACCGACGCGGGGTTATACCTCATGCGGGCCTACGAGGTTGGCCTACGCGAGTCGCGGCGAGTTCGAGGCTAGACGCGCACATCGATATCTGCGAGCGTGTGACCGGCCTTTGATCATGTGACGGTCTAGACATATCTCATGATACGCTTTATGACCTTGTTAGTACTATGGGTGTTAGTAGTCGGCTATGCCTTCGCATTTACCCTCAGACGGTTTTATTATGACACGTGGGACTCGTGTTCATGTGTACTCCTTGAATGTTTTATATCATGGATCGCCAGCGGCGAAGGTATTCCACGCACGAGTGATGTTGTGGGCGTGAGACCCATTGTTATATTTGAGTAATGACTTTGAGGCATGAGTCCCGACTTAACATGACTATTTATGTATCAGGGATCGTAGTTTGGTTATCATACATGTCTCTCGCTTTATATAGACTATTATGATTTCATTTACGATTTTTACAAGTTTCACATACTTGTTGTCTTGACTCTCCTTCGAGCGTATAAAGAGCAGAGCCTCTCACTGAGACAGCCCAACCCCGCTCTTCTCCGTATGGCACATCCTGAGAAGGGCCGTTGGGCATGCCTCAGGGATCGCAAGCAGTTGTAAAAGGATTTAACTGTTCAGGTTGATATATATATGTATATATTTCAGGAAGGTGACCGTTTTGGTTAGCCTAGTTCATGCTTTATGACTTGTCTCATGTTTTAGTTTTTTTTATTTCCGCTGATTTTCTTTGATGTTGTATCACTAGGGTGCCCGGGGTAAGACACCAGTCACGGGCCCGGGATCGGGTCGTGACAAAAGTGGTATCAGAGCTGTTAGTCCTCGGAAAGTGTCTACAGACCGTGTCTAGTAGAGTCTTGATTATCGGTGTGTTGTGCACCACATCTATAATCAGGAGGCTGCAGGACATTTAGGATTGGTTTCCATTCTTCTCATTCTGAGATCGTGCCTTAGAGTCGTGTTGTAAGTTGGACTCCCTGGCGTATTCTTATGTACCGTTATGCCCGCCAAGGCAACCAGTGGCCCGATGATCAAGGCGGCAGAGGGAGCTACGAGTTGAACACAGAGGGTTACGAGGCACGTGCCCGGTTCTTACCTGAGATAGTACTTCAGACGACGAGTTTTTATGATGCCGCTAGCCCAGCAGAGTTAGAGCGGCAGCAGTTTCTATTGAGGCCACGATACCTGAGCCTCCAGTTCCACGGCCAGGAGCCGAGGATATGAATTCAAGGTGATAGCCCAGCCACTAGCTAGGCTGGGGCCGGAATGAGGACGACGGAGCCGGTGGTTCGGCAGACGCTGATTCCTCTAGATCCGATAGTCCGAGACTTAGGGATTTCTTGAGCTGCAGTCGCGTAATTCTATGGATAGAGATCCGAGGATGATCCTCGTGTGTCGTACTTGTTGGGAGATTGTTATACCGTGGCCGTCGTGGCCATGTGATGGGAGGATGTCCGTAGGAGGGTTACGGAGGATGACTCACCACGGTCGCGGTTCGATTGTTCGGAGAAGGGTGTTAGTCGGATGAGGTCACCCCTACCTCATTTCGCCATAGTAGTAGACTCCATTACGAGGAGTGTCGCATCGCTCGGCGGCTTTTGTGTTTGCGGCCAATAGGGCAATTTGAGAGTTTGTCCGACTGTAGGTAGCACAGATGTAGAGCCTCACTTTCGGGATCGATGGTCGGTTCAACACCTTATATAGCTAGCGCCAGGCGTGATTATGATTAGAACGCAAAGTGGAAAGTGAGGCAAAGAGTTGCAGAGATATCTTTAGCCCTTAGGAGATTTTGTTTATGATATTATGGTGGTACATGTTAGGTGCTATGTACGGATAGCATTGTGTTAAGTGTGAATTAGAAAACATGGTTAGTTGAAAGGATAAGTATGGGGTCATGGAAGGTGTGAACCTTAGAATAGTACACGTTGAGACCTTAGATGTAAGCCGCTCGAGAAAAGGATTTTACGGTTAATCTTTGTCAAACACTTGTATGCGTGAAATGTTTTGAGGATATTTTCCTTGATGTGTAAGGTGAAAGTGGTAGCTTTCATGACTTGATAGTAAGATTGTTCCGGATCGGGAACAAGAGTTTGCGCGATTATGGGTCGGGTTGAGGACCGTTCGCGTCAACCCGCAGCCAAAGGAGATGTGGTCAATTTGTGGTGGTCCCGCTTTGTGATAGGATTACGAGGGTGTTAGGTCAAGGTTAGTTAACCATCGACGAAGTTCGAGGATGCGTTCGACAAGAGTCGCCGATGAGGTCACCATCTCGCCTTTCAGCAGACTATTTACTCGGCGGAGGTGGCGATATGTTATATATCGGAAGGTTGTAAGTGCCGCACGGATTCCTACTTTTATGACAGCGGAAGCCCAATTTTTCGGCTATGTCTTTTGTGTGCGGTGTTACCAGCGTGGTTGGAACTCAAAGTGAGTCTCAAGATTGCATTCACCCTGGCCGATAAGAACAACGGCGTTTACCCGATAGTTAAGAATAGGTCATGGCCGATGTTTTGATTTCGTGGTAGCCGTGAGGATTGTGTGCCTCTTGGGTAAGTGAGTTTTATGATAGCTACCTTTACTGATTCTGGATGTCGCCTTACGAAGCCTTGTATAGCGGAAGTGTAGTCTGCGATCGATTGGTTCAAGGTTGGCAAGGTTCGATAGTTGGTCCCTACTTGTTTCACGGGATGTGGATAGGTGAAGCTTATCCAGAGGAAATTGTTAGCACCGTAGTCAGCGAAACGCGGTACGTTTATTGAGGAGTTCGAGTTACGGCGAGGGTACGACGAGTAAGAAGTGAACATATGTTATGAAGCGAAGTGGTCATTCCATGTGAAGATGCGAAAGGAGTATCGTTTGATCATGGGTGAGAGCTTTTGAGATGATTGAGGTGATTCCTCGTTAGCATGAAATGGAGTTTTGCACATGTTATATTACGGCCATTGGTGGCATGATCGGTTTTAGTGTAGTAGTGGAGACTACACCGATATGTATGTTTAGAGACTTAGAAGGAACATTCGACGAATGTTTCTAAGGGAAGAATGTTATACCCGTAGTTCCGTGGTATGTATGCGAGGACATACGTGCGAGAATCTGACGAAATATTGGAAAGAAAGAAGATGTGATTTTTTCGACTAAAAGTTTCCGGTTTTGTGAAGAAAAAGGTTCGTTAATGGGAATTGATTCCCAGATTTGGTATTTGAACTTCGGATTATATTAGAATTTTGAGATTTTATTTTCTGAAATGGCCACGTGGGCCCACGAGAAATTTACGGTTTTGTGGGCCCGCTTTGTTTTTGAGGTTTCGGCTTTTTGGATATTTTCTAAGACGTAATATTTTGATTTAATCAGGGGCGACACGTGTCACCCAGTGTGGCATGTGGGCGAATGGTGTGACAGTGGCTAGCCACTTGTCACCTACTCACCTCGCCGAAATGGCCTTACACTTGGCACCCATTCGTTGGCCATGTGGTGTGGTGGGACCCACACACACATGGCCCAATCTTGGCCATACACTTAGATGGATCTTGACCTCCATTGTTCTATAAATAGACCCTTGGTTGATGAATAAGTTCATCTCACTAAAGCTTCCAAGAGCAAAATACTTCCTCCCTTTGTATTGGTTTCGTCCCACCCTCCCCTTGTGTAGAATACTTGGTGTATTGTGGTATAATTCCAAATACACTAGCCTAGTATCCCTAGTACTATTCCAAAGTTGTTTAAATACTAGGAGCCCTGAAATCTACTTTATTAGAAAGTCGCAAAATGAAACCACTAAAAACCTTCATAGCTTGGTTGAAGTGTTTAGAGAAGTTGTTTAGAAACTTCTAAGGGTCGCTGAGCCGGGTTGGAGCGTAAGGACTTGGAGCTAAACGTTGCTCAGATCGACATTTAATCTTGGATAATTTTGGGTTTATCGAGGTAATGATTTATGCCCCTATCAGTAATTGGATATTACATGTTGTAGTAATGTATAGTTGAGTATACTATATTTAGAATGAGTATTGAACGTATTTACATATCTGTATTTACTGAGATCGTTGTATTATTGTGAAGCAGATTTGAACACGCCCGTTAGACGTGTAATCCTCTGAGTTATTGGCACTGCAGCGCCTTGTTAGGGAGGAGATTTATGTGATTTCGGGGAGTCTGCCGAATTTTCGTAGAAAATGGAACCGTGTTTAGAAGTTAATAGACGTTTGTGGCCTATATAGGTGGAAGTACTACGAGTAGCGTATTCTACTGATGAGTGGAAAAGGCTAGCAGGTTACGATCTTGTGAGCGCTTTTGCTTATTGTCGATAATCGTCGCGAGGTATGTGAACCTCTTCCTATCCTTTCTAGCATGATGTTTTGTAAACTATGTAGTACGGTGACGCATACGTGCTAAGTGTTTTGGTTGGTTTAAACATAGGGTGTTATAATAGCTTTATGGGAAGTTAGTTATAACGACTTTATGCAGTAAAAGAATGGTTTATTGATTAGAAAGTTAAGAGACTTGATCTTCAAAGATAAGAGACTTGACTTATAGACGACTTGATTTTGAAAGTTAAGAGACTTGATCTTCAAAGATAAGAGACTTGACTTATAACGACTTGTTTTCTAAAAAGAGAAGTAACTTGATTTTAAGTATAGGTTACTTATTTTGAAAAGAGTACATTATTTAGGTTTTAAAAGAATACTTATGGTTGTTTTAAAAGGAAAGAGACTTGTAGAATCAAGAGTTTTGGTTTAGAACATAAAGTGTTATAACGACTTTATGGGAAGTTAGTTATAACGACTTTATGAAAACAAAGGAATGGTTTTATCATTGGTTTTAAAATGGTAATTTGACTTTAAAGGGAGAAGTGTTTTGGTCTAAAAGGAAGGCATGTTATTGTCTTAATTTGGTTTAAAAGGAAAGTCCGACGTTGTTTTGGTTTAATTAAAATATTAGTCACTTTATTTTCTTATACTACTGGGTCAGGTGACTTTTGTGAAAGTAACGATCTTTTAAAGAGTTAATGTATAAAGTACTTGGGGATAAAACCCGATCTTGTTAATCATATAGTAGAAAGTACCTTGTGTGTATAACTTGATTGTGTTGGTTTGTGATAGCCTTGTAATACTTTCTTGTTGATTTGTTAAGTAAACATGCTAGGATGCTACGTGTGTTAGTATCTTGTGATGTTTGTGTAAAGGGTTTCTCGATCGCGCTTTTTAAGTTGTTTAACTATCACCGTTATGTTGGTATCGCACCGCCACCTTGACATGCTTCCGAGGTTAAGTCGCCTCCGACGCGGGTAGACTCAGCGATGCGGGACCATGATTCGAGAATACCTCACGCGGGTCCAGGGACCTATGCGAGCTACGAGTTCCGTGGTTAGGCGGCCTTTATGGTCACGCGGTCTATGTGGCTACGCGATCGAGTCCAGCGGACGCCGGAGTAGCTACCCTCGATGCGGGGTTATACCTCATGCGGCCTATGAGGTTGGCCTATGCGAGTCGCGAGGAGTTCGTGGCTAGACGCGCACATTGATATCGCGCGCGTGTGACCAGCTTTGATCATGTGACGGCAGACATATCTCATGATACGCTTTATGACCTTGTTAGTACTATGGGTGTTAGTAGTCGGCTATGCCTTCGTACTTACCCTCAGACGGTTTTATTATGACACGTGGACCCGTGTTCATGTGTACTCCTGAATGTTTTATATCATGGATCGCCGTGGCGAAGGTATTCCACGCATGAGTGATGCTGTGGGCGTGAGACCCATTGTTATATTCCGAGTAATGACTTTGAGGCATGAGTCCTCGACTTAACATGACTATTTATGTATCAGGATCGTAGTTTGGTTATCATACATGTCTCCTGCTTTATATAGACTATTATGATTTCATTTACAGTATTTTTACAAGTTTCACATACTTGGTACCTGTTGTACTGACCTCCTTCGGGGGGCTGAGCGTATAAAGAGGCCAGAGCCTCTCACTCGGGAACAGGCCCGAACCGTGGCTCTCCGTATGGCACATCCTGAGAAGGGCCGTTGGGCATGCCTCAGGGATCGCAAGCAGTTGTAAAAGGATTTAACTGTTCAGGTTGATATATATATGTATATATTTCAGGAAGGTGACCGTTTTGGTTAGCCTAGTTCATGCTTTATGACTTGTCTCATGTTTTAGTTTTTTTTATTTCCGCTGATTTTCTTTGATGTTGTATCACTAGGGTGCCCGGGGTAAGGCACCAGTCACGGGCCCGGGATCGGGTCGTGACATTATCCCTTTAAAAACCAAGTACTCATTACTCACGAATGAGGTTTCACACAAACATCCACATTAAAACAAATAAGTTAAGTCTCTTATCTTATAAGATCAAGTCTCTTAACTTCTAACATCAGTAAACCATTTTCACCTACATAAGGTCGTTATAACTAACTTCCCATTAAGCTATTATAACACCCTATGTTTTAAACCAACCAAATCACTTAGCACATGTACGTCTACCGTACTACATAGTTCACAACAATCATGCTAGAAAAGATAGGAAGAGGTTCACATACCTCGCGACGATTTATCGACAATAAGCAAAATGCTCCAAGTACTACAACCTTGCTAGCCCTTTCCACTCCTTGAGTAGAATACGCTACTCTTAGTACTTTCACCTATAAAGGTCAAAAACGTCTATTAACCCCAAAACACAAGTTTCTATCTTTCTACAGAAAATTCGCTGCATAACAACAGAAATCTCCTCTCTATCGAAGTCGGCTACAAGCCAACCGCGGGTTTACACGTCTAACCGACGTGTACAATTCTACTCAAGAATACTACACAAGTCTCATGTCTGATATGCCCTATGTAAATACAATTCTTCTTTTCTTTATTCTTCAGCTTAAGTCAAAAGACATCACAAGAAGATTAAGCTATATATAGTATACCTCCACTATATATTCCAACAACATGTAATCTCCAATTACAATAAGGACAAGAATATTACCTCGACAAGCCCAAAATTATCCAAGTTATAATGTCGATCCTGAGCAAGGTTTAGCTCCACTCCGTGCGCTCCAAACCACTCCAAACAACCCTTTTCCAGAGTATGTACGTAAGGACGTACGTAGAAAATTTGAAACTTGTATTAGGCTTGGCCGAAATTTATTTGTTCACAACACCCGACAGAGTCGTTTTTCGAAAACGCTTTCACAGCTTTCGTAGGAAAATTCGGCTATGTCATTTTTATTTTTGCGGATTTTTCCGAGAGACGAAACATTTTGGACAACAAGAGGCGCCACTTGGCACCCTCTCATTAGTGGCGGTAGAGTGGACGAAATGGTGACTATTTTGTCAAGTAGTTGGTAGGATATTTTGTGTGTAGTTGGTTAAGGTGCACTTGGCAAGATCTTGGCCCTACACTTGCCTTGCACTTGGCAAGATCTTGGCCATTGGTTGGCCTTTGCTAGACCTATAAATACCCCCCTTTGAAGACTAATTCATCCACAAATTGCCTAAGTCTTGAAAGCTTCTTCCTCCCCTTAGTGTAGTGTCTTGGCGAGAGCCCTCTCCCCTTGGCCGAGAGTTCCCCAGTGGGGTAGGCCGGCGGGTAGCCACCCACTCCTGGGTGCTAGCATGGTACCCCTAGCCTAGTTGTTTTGATAATACCCCCTCTTGGTAGAAATACTCTCAAAAGTATTATAATGCCCAAATTACCTTAGCCAGATACCTTGTAGTATTCTAAGGTTATACCTATACGAAAAGCCCGTAAATACTATTACACTTCCCGCCCGTCACAAAACCGAAACCCTAGGAAAATCTCCATAGTCCGTTGAGTATTGTGTAGAAGTTGGTTAGAACTTCTAAGGGTGGTTTAGAGTGGTTGAGCGCTGAGTTGAGCTAAACGATTGCCCAGATCGACTTTATACTTGGATAATTATGGGCTTATCGAGGTAAATATCTTGTCCTCTATTGTAATTGGAAATTACATGATTGTTAGACTATATAGTTGAAGTATACTATATATAGAATGAACGTTGTCGCAATGTCTTTGGACTTAAGCTGAATAATTAGAAACCTTTTGAAAGAAGAGTCTCGAATGCTTTTACATAGGATCAGACATGAGACCTTGTGTAGCTTTTCGTGAGGTAGAATTGTGCACGTCCGGTTAGATGTATGAACCCCGGTTGGCTTGATAGCCTACCCGATAGAGAGGAGATTTACGCTGCATGGGGAGGTGCCGAATTTTCTCAGAGAATGTTCTACGAAGGGATCTAAATGTTAATGTCGCTGTGGCCTTATAGGTTGAAGTACTACGTGGCGCGATCTACTGGCAAGGAGTAGCCGACGGTTGGAAGTATTGAGCGCTTTTGCTATTAGTCGATACTCGCCGCGAGGTATGTGAACCTCTTCCTATCTCTTCTAGCATGATATGTGTATAACTATGTAGTACGGAGACGCATACGTGTTAAAAGTATTTGATTGGTTTAAAATATAAAGTGTTATAACGGCTTTATGGGAAGTTGGTTATAATGACTTTATGTAGGTAAGAAAATACTTTGTGGTTTTTAAAAGGTAAATGATTTGAACTATAATCGCTTGTTATGTGATAATAAAGAACTCAAGTATTTCAAAGATTTTGAAAGCTTAAGAGTTATACTAGCTTTATGGGAAGTTAGGTATAACGCTTAAGAATGTTTTCTCGATTTGAAATCGTGATGTGTATCGACAAACCAACGCGAATACATTAAAAGGAAATGTTTTGACTAATTAAGTATTAATAAAAACAGTAGAAAATTCCATCTGCATAGAAGCTAAAATTAGACAAAATGATATTACATTTCCTAGATCATGGCTGCTTTAATAAGATTGATTATGGACAAGAATAACCTACTCACATATAAGACCTATGTTTCTCGATTGTTTTAAAAGAGAATTATAATATTAAGTAGTTAATAATATGAATTACTGAAACCTTTCAAAATGAGAAACTTGAACGTTTGAAATTAGGCAAACTTGAACGCTTGGAAAATAATGTTGTTACTCGACTTTACAAAGTAAGTGTTTTGGTTTACTTTAAAAAGATAGTCACTCTATTTTATACTACGTATTGTGTGACTTCGTGAACGAAACGGATCTTTTAAAAGAGTTAACGATTTAAGTACTTTGGGGATAAACCCGATCTTGTTAATCATATAGAAAGTGCCTTGTGTGTATAACTTGATTATGTTGGGTTGTGATAGCCTTGTAATACTGTCTTGTTGATTTGTTAAGTAAGCATGCTAGGATGCTACGTGTTAGTATCTTGTGATGTTTTGTGTAAAGGGTGTTCCTTCGCCGCGCTTAAAGTTGTTTAACTATCACCGATGTATTGGTATTGTACCACTCACCTTGACTTGTTTCGGAGGTTGCCGCCTCCGACGCGGGTAGACTCAGCGGTCGATGGACCTATGATTCGAGAATACCTCATGCAGTCCTGAGGGCCTATCGCGGAGCTACGAGTTCCGTGTTAGTGTCGCCCTTACGGGCACGCGTCCACGTGGCTACGCGATCGCGAAGTCGGGACGACGCCGGAGTAGCTACCGACGCGGGGAATACCTCATGCGGCCGATGAGATTGGCCTACGCGGAGTGCGGAAGTTCCAGTGGCTTGACGACACATTAGATATCGCGCAAGTGGCCGCTTTGATCATGTGACGGTCCAGGCAGATCTTATGATACGATTCATGACCTTGTTGGTACTGGTGTTAGTAGTCGGCTATGCCTTCGTACTTACCCCGCACGGTGTTATTAGGGCACAGTGGACTCGTGTTCACGGTGTTTCCTTGGTGCTTTTATATCATAAATCGCCGGCGATGAGGAAGGTATTCCACGCATTATTGATGTTGTGGCGTGAGACCCATTATTATATTTGAGTAATGACTTTGGCGCGAGTCCTCGACTTGATATATTTGCTTGTTTATCAGGAATCGTAGTTTTGTTATCATACATGTCTCCCGCTTTATATAGACTACTATGATTCCATTTACGATTTTCGCCACATACTTGGTACTGTTGTATCGACCTCCTTCGGGCCGCTCACGCCGCAGTCGAGGTACACGGTCGTTGATCCTAGCTTTGTGGTCACATTCAGATGGGAAGCCGTTTCTCCGAGGCTTATCAATGTATATTCCCGCCGTAATAGGTGTTTACATTCGTGGTTTGGCGGGCCCCGTCCCCGCCATTGTTGTCATATCATTTCTTAGGTCCAGAGTAATCAAGTGTGGTTTGTAAAAGATTTAACTGCTCATTTGTAAAAGTTGTTATTTACATATACGCCGAAAGGCAAGTTTTTCTCAGATTATTGTTTCATATTTCATAATATGTCTTGTATCGTTTTAAGTTCCGCTGATTACTCTGATGTTATATCACTAGGGTGCCCGGGGTAAGGCACGATCACGTCCGAATCGGTCGTGACAAAAGTGGTATCGAAGCGATTAATCTCTGAAAGTGTCTACGCATCAGATTCAAGAGAGTCTTGATTATCGGTGTGTTGTGCACCACATCAATAATCGTGAGGCTATAGGTATTTAGGATTGGTTTCTATTCTTCTCACTATGAGATCGTGCCTTAGAGCCGTGTTGTAAGTCGACCCTCTGACGTATTTCTTTCCCTTACCGTTATGCCTCCGCGTAGGGCAAACCCGGGCCCAGGAGGGCAAGGCAGCCGAGGGAGCTGCGAGTAGAGTTCAGAGGGTGGCGAGGACACATGCCCAATCATCACCTGAGTTAGGTGCTTCATTCGGGGATTTCTGCGACATCACTAGCCCCGTGAAAGTTTAGCACGCGCAGCTCAGCTTACTGCGGCCATGATATTTGAACCTTCAGTTCCACGACCAGGAACAGAGAATATAGATTGCGAAAAGACAACCCTGTTACTAGCTATGGATTTGGCTACCAGAGAGTATACCGATGTACCGCGAGCCTTGATGAATATCAACGAGAAGGTTGTGCGAAAGTAATTCTTCAAGTCGGGCTTGAGCATGGCACGTATGCGGGCTTATGCGCGGCAGTCGAGAAAACGTAGAGATCGACGGGTTAACGAAGGACAGCAGAAGAGGGCCAGAGCAGCAAGGTCCTTTAGTAACTTTTGAGGCGAGTCGCCTCACCAGCGGATTAGATTATGCACATCCACCAGTGCAGCGAGGTCCTCCATGAATTTCAGGACGTTCGGGTACGCGGAGTTGGTCGAGCTCCGAGCTTCCGTTCACGCCTACACGTAGGTTCGACCATCCGATTCGCTTTTTCTCGTTGTTCACAATGCGGGCGACGCCATCCTGGAATGTCATCTTTTAGGTTGGTACTTGTTGTACTATGACCGCCGTGGTCCGGTGTCGAAGAGTGTCCTCAGGAGGACTTAGCCTTCGTGATCGGTGGGTAGTTTGTCATCTCCTCAGCATGCCGCCTACGGGCGTGTTTGATCGAACGACATGGAGTGAAGCGAGAAACAGATAGATCTTTAACCCTCTAGTGGTTTAGTATGTGATAAGGTGAGTATACCTTAAGGGTTATATTCGATAGCATTGTGTAAATGGTGATTAGAAATCTTGGTTAGTTAACCAAGTAAGATTTGGGGATAGAGAAAGTGTGAGCCTTAGAGTTTTATACGTAGAGACCTTAGAGGTAAGGCCATCTCGAGTAAAAGACGATGTTTATGTTTGACCCTTATAGGAGTGCATAGTGCACGCGAGCTATGTTACGGATAAGTCCCCGAGTAGTGTGGCATGAAAGAGGTAGTTGAGCTAAGAAGACCGCTAGGTTTTCGTAACGTGATTAGTGAGAGTTTTCCTTCGCGAGCTAGCGCCGCGGCGTCGGCCGGTTGAGGCTACGCGCGGGTCAACCCGCCGCATGTTTGGTGCGGGTCTGTCAGGTGGTCCCGCCGTGATAGGGTCACGAGGGTGTTAGGCCCAAGTTTAGTTGACCACGACGAGTTCGTGGATACGTTCGACGATGGTTGGGCCGATGGGGCAGCCCATCGTGTTCTTCCAGACCGTTACCGGTGTGTTGAGTTATCGAAGGTTGTAGGCTGCACGAGGTGCCTACCTACACCTTAAGACGCATGCTGGAGCCTGTGTTACGGCCGCTTTTTTTCTCGAGGTTTTGCCGTGCAAGGTTAGGAACTCGTGAGTCTCGACCGCATTCGCCCCGCCGCTGGTTGATTTCGCGAGAGTTGTGAGATTGTTGTCTCTGTGGAGGAGTGTTTAAGCTACCATTTCGGTGTTCGGATGTCACCTTTGAAACCTTTGTAGGGCGGAAGTGTAAAGTTGGCCGATTGGTTCGATGTTGGCAAGGTTCGCATACTGTTCAGCTTGTTCCACAGACCGTGGATAGTGAGAAGCTTGTCTAGAAGAAGTTCCGCAGCTCGGAGGAATCGCATGGATAATCGCACGACGCTTAGAGTTGAGTTGACGGTCGGTCTTCTTGAAAGTACCACCTGACAGTGTGACGAGCTTTGGAAAACAGAGGAACTTAGCCCAGTTACTGGGCCTTTTGAGTTCATGTGAGGAATAGGCCAGTTGCCTATATGTTAGCATTTGCCGTCCGACGTAGGAGGCAATGCGTCCGGCCTTCGTATTGTTATGTTCAGAAAGTATCAAGATCCATGCACGTTCCCAGAAATGATGCCCACGTTAAGAGATAGTAACCCAGTTTTGGAAACTAAAGCGAGATCGTAAATGTGGTAAGAGTTCGAGTGTACGACAGCCTTCGATGATCGACGGCGGTACCACTTGTTGGGTCGTCGGAGCAAGGCTCGCGACAAAGTGACAAAGTGGTATCATTTTGGTGATGTTAGAGGTGTTTCCTCGTGGACTTGGATGTAAGTTTTTATGTGCGCGGGTGTTTCTGTGGCCATGTGTGGCAGGATTGTGCTCGTACGTATAGTAGTGACTGGCGCACGTTTGTTTTGAGACTTAGAAGGAACATTCGGGACGAATGTTTCTAAGGAGGGGAGAATGTTATACCCCGTATTTCCAGAGTATGTACGTAAGGACGTACGTAGAAAATTTGAAACTTGTATTAGGCTTGGCCGAAATTTATTTGTTCACAACACCCGATTAGAGTCGTTTTTCGACGAAACGTTTTCACAGCTTTCGTAGGGAAAATTCCGGCTATGTCATTTTTATTTTTTGCGGATTTTTCCGAGAGACGAAACATTTTGGACCAACAAGAGGGCGCCACTTGGCACCCTCTCATTGGTGGCGGTAGAGTGGACGAAATGGTGACTATTTTGTCAAGTAGTTGGTAGGATATTTTGTGTAGTTGGTTAAGGTGCACTTGGCAAGATCTTGCCCTACACTTGCCTTGCACTTGGCAAGATCTTGGCCATTGGTTGGCCTTTGCTAGACCTATAAATACCCCTCAAGACTAATTCATCCACAAATTGCCTAAGTCTTGAAAGCTTCTTCCTCCCCTTAGTGTAGTGTCTTGCCGAGAGCCCCTCTCCCCTTGGCCGAGTTCCCCAGTGGGGTAGGCCGAGGGTAGCCACCCCTCCTGGGTGCTAGCCGTGGTACCCCCAGCCTAGTTGGTTTCGGATAATACCCCCTGTTGGTAGAAATACTCAAAAGTATTATTATAATGCCCAAATTACCTTAGCCGTATACCTTGTAGTATTCTAAGGTTATACCTATACGAAAAGCCCGTAAATACTATTACACTTCCCGTCTACAAAACCGAAACCCTAGAAAATCTCCATAGTCCGTTGAGTATTGTGTAGTTGGTTAGAACTTCTAAGGTGGTTTAGAGCGGTTGGAGCGCTGAGTCGAGCTAAACGATTGCCCAGATCGACTTTATACTTGGATAATTATGGGCTTATCGAGGTAAATATCTTGTCCTCTATTGTAATTGGAAATTACATGATTGTTAGACTATATAACAAGTATACTATATATAGAACTGAACGTTGTTGTCGGCAATGTCTTTGGACTTAAGCCTGAATAATTAGAAACCTTTCGAAAGAGTAATCGAATCGCTTTTACATAGGATCAGACAAGAGACCTTGTGTAGCTTTTACGTGAGGTAGAATTGTGCACGTCCGTTAGATGATGAACCCCCTGGTTGGCTCGATAGCCGCCCCGATAGAGAGGAGATTTACGCTGTTGTGGGGAGGTCACAATTTTCTCGTAGAATGTTCTACGAAGGATCTAAATGTTAATAAGCGCCAGTGGCCTTATAGGTTGAAGTACTACGTGGCGCGATCTACTTGGCTTAAGGAGTAGCCGGTTGGAAGTACTTGAGCGTTTTGCTATTAGTCGATACTCGTCGCGAGGTATGTGAACCTCTTCCTATCTCTTCTAGCATGATATGTGTATAACTATGTAGTACAGTAGACGCATACGTGTTAAAAGTATTTGATTGGTTTAAAATATAAATTTTTATAAATACTTTATTGGAAGTTTGTTATAACGACTTTATGAGGTAAGAAAATACTTTGTGGTTTTTAAAAGGTAACTGATTTGAACTATAATCGGCTTGTTATGTGATAATAAAGAACTTGAAGTATTTCAAAAGATTTTTGAAAGCTTAAGAGTTATACTAGCTTTATGGGAAGTTAGGTATAACGGCTTAAGAATGTTTTACTGATTTCGGAAATCAGGATGTGTATCGACAAACCACTGCAGCGTTAATAAAAGGAAATGTTTTGACTAATTAAGTATTAATAAAAACAGTAGAAAATTCCATCTGCATAGAAGCTAAGATAAGACAAAATGATATTACATTTCCTAGATCATGGCTGCTTTAATAAGATTGATTATGGACAAGAATAACCTACTCACATATAAGACCTATGTTTCTCAGATTGTTTTAAAAGAGAATTATAATATTAAGTAGTTAATAATATGAATTACGAAACCTTTCGAAAATGAGAAACTTGAACGTTTGAAATTAGGCAAACTTGAACGTTTGGAAAATAATGTTGTTACTCGACTTTACAAAGTAAGTGTTTTGGTTTACTTTAAAAGATAGTCACTCTATTTTATACTACGGTATCAGTGTGACTTCTGTGAACGAAACGGATCTTTTAAAAGAGTTAACGTATGAAGTACTTTGGGGATAAAAACCCGATCTTGTTAATCATATAGTAGAAAGTGCCTTGTGTGTATAACTTGATTATGTTGGGTTGTGATAGCCTTGTAATACTGTCTTGTTGATTTGTTAAGTAAGCATGCTAGATGCTACGTGTGTTAGTATCTTGTGATGTTTTGTGTAAAGGGTGTTCTCGCTTGCGCTTAAAGTTGTTTAACTATCACCGATGTATTGGTATTGTACCACTCACCTTGACTTGTTTAGGAGGTTGTCGCCTCCGACGCGGGTAGACTCAGCGGTCGATGGACCTATGATTCGAGAATACCTCACGCAGTCCTGCGGGCCTGCGCGAGCTACGAGAGTTCCGTGTTAGCGTGGCCCTTACGGGCACGCGTCCACGTGGCCATGCGGATCGCGAAGTCCGTGACGATGCCGGGAGTAGCTACCGATGCGGGAATACCTCATGCGCCGATGAGATTGGCCTACGCGGAGTCGCGGAAGTTCCGTGGCTTGACGCACACATTAGATCATCGCGCAAGTGGCCGCCTTTGATCATGTGATGCCTAGCAGATCTTATGATACGATTCATGACCTTGTTGGTACGTAGGTGTTAGTAGTCGGCTATGCCTTCGTACTTACCCCCGCATTTGTTATTAGGCAGGTGGGACACGTGTTCATGTGTGTTTCCTTGGTGCTTTTATATCATAAAGCTATGGCATGTATGGAAGGTATTCCACGCATTATTGATGTTGTGGCGTGAGACCCATTATTATATTTGAGTAATGACTTTGAGGCGTGAGTCACGACTTGATATGATTGCTTGTTTATTGTGAATCGTAGTTTTGTTATCATACATGTCTCCCGCTTTATATAGACTACTATGATTCCATTTACTGATTTTCGGCCACATACTTGGTACCGTTGTCGACCTCTCGGCCGCTCATGCCGCAGTTGAGGTACACCGATCGTTGATCCTAGCTTCGTGGTCACGCCAGCGTATGGAAGCCCGCTTCTCGGAGGCTTATCGGTGGTATATTCCCGTCGTAATAGGTGTTTACATTCAGGGGTTTGGCGGGGCCCTGTCCCGCCATTGTTGTCATATCATTTCTTAGAGGTCTGTAGTACTGTTGTGGGCAGGGTTTGTAAAAAAGATTTAACTGTTCATTTGTAAAAGTTGTTATTTACATATATGCCGAAAGGCAAGTTTTTCTCAGATTATTGTTTCATATTTCATAATATGTCTTGTATCGTTTTATGTTCCGCTGATTACTCTGATGTTGTATCACTAGGGTGCCCGGGTAGGCACGATCCACGGGCGAATCGGTCGTGACAGTGGGGTTTACACGTCTAACCTGACGCGTGTACAATTCTACTCAAGAATACTACACAAGTCCATCGCAATACACCCTATGTAAATACTGATTCGCTTCTTTTCTTTATTCTTCAGCTTAAGTCAAAAGACATTGTCGCAAAGACTAAGCTATATATAGTATACCTCCACTATATATTCCAACAACATGTAATCTCCAATTACAATAAGGGACAAGAATATTACCTCGACAAGCCCAAAATTATCCAAGTTATAATGTCGATCTGAGCAAGGTTTAGCTCCACCGCGCGCCCAAACCACTCCAAACAACCCTTAAGTTCTAACCAACTTACTCAAATACTTCAACCAACTATGAAGATTTCCTTAGGGTTTCGGTTTGAGACTAAAGGACAAAAGGTAGTATTTCCTGGCTCTACGAAAGAGGTATCTTTGGCATACTCCAAGGTACAAGGCTAAGGTATTTTGGGCATTATAACAATACTAGGAGAAGTATTTCAATAACACAATGGAGGGGTATTATACGAAAACAACTAGGCTAGTGGGTACCCTACTAGCACCACAGTGGGGAGGGAACCCCGGCCAAAGGCCACACGGTGCGGGGAGGGTTTTCGCCAAGGGCCTTTACTAGGAGGGCTCTTGGACGAGAGTCAAACAAGAGGAGAGGGGAAGGATAGCAAGACTTGGAACATATTTGGATGAATGAAGTCTTCAAGCCAAGGGGGGTATTTATAGCAAAACCAAAAGCCAACCAATGGCCAAGATCAAGCCAAGTGCACCCTAGACCCTACTCCTTAAAACCCTCACAAATATCTACACAAATATCTACCACAACTTGCCCCCTCAAATCGGCCAAGTGCCGCCCCACGTCTTCCGTTGTGAGGT
This sequence comes from Przewalskia tangutica, assembly GCA_029844215.1. Lineage (NCBI taxonomy): Eukaryota > Viridiplantae > Streptophyta > Magnoliopsida > Solanales > Solanaceae > Przewalskia > Przewalskia tangutica. The sequence continues at coordinate 37,617,838 of CM056737.1, read as the reverse complement.
GACACATGTCACCCTCCGTTGGTCCAAAATGTTTCGCTCTCGGAAAAATCCGCAAAAATAAGAAAAGATATAGCCGGAATTTTCCTCGCAAGTTATGTAAACGCTTCAAAAGACGACTCTAACCGGCACAGTGCACAAATGTAAAATCGGCCAGGTGCGTGGGGTGACACGTGTCGCCCCGATTCGCCAGAATATTTCGTCTTAGAAAATATCCAAAATACCTGAAATCTCAAAAACAAAGCGGGCCACAAAATCAGAATTTCTCCGTGGGCCCCACGTGACCATTTCCGAAAATAAAATCTCAAAATTCTAATATAATCTATGAAGTCCAAATACCAAATCTGGGAATCCAATTCCCATTAACGAACCTTTTTCTTCACAAATAACCGGAAACTTTTCCGTCGAAAACTCACATCTTTCTTTCTTTCAAAATTTCTGCCGTACTCTCGTACGTACGTCCTCACATACATACCCTGCAACTACGGGGTATAACACATGCGACGATTCTAAATACGACCAAATTGTAATCCAACTTCAAATGGCTAATATGTCATTTCGGATTTTAGGCTACAACAATCCATAACACTTATAAGACTTCAACACATATACTTCATATGTTATACCCCTTATTTCCAGAGTTTGTATGCGAGGACGTACGTACGAATATATTCAAGCCCTAATTAGGTTAAGGATGAAATTGTGAACTTTCGACGGAAAAGATTCTGAACCTTGTGAAGGAAATTCTACGTTTTTAATATTTTAACCGATTACGGATTTTTCCGAGAGACGAAATATTTTGGACCAATAGGAGGGCGACATGTGTCACCCTTAGTTGGCATGGGTTGGACGAAAATGTTGGCCAAATGGACAAGGTCAAATGGTCAAGTCTTGGAAGATATTTCTTTGGGTGAGTGGGGGTAGGTAGGGACGTTTTTTTGTGCCTAGTGGAAGGCCACATGGCTCTTTGTTGTGGGGGACATATGTCCCAAGGTTGTGGTGGACATATGTCCCAACATTGTGGTGGACACTTGGTTGGAAGACTTCACTCTTCACATGGATCCAAATCTTCACCCTCCATTTGTTTTAATCTTGGCCCTTGGTGGTTCTATAAATACCCCCCTCTTGTGCAAGACTTCTTCATCCACAAAACAATTTCCAAGTCTTAAAATCCTTCCTCATGTAAAGCTTACGCCCAAGCCCCTCCCCTTTGGAAGCTTTTGTCCAAGCACCCTCTCCCCCCTTCCTAGTTGTCTCACAAAATACCCCCTTGGTAGAAAAGTTGTCTTCTAGTATTGGTACTATGCCAAAATACCTTAGCCTAAATACCTTGTAGTATTCCAAAGTTACATCTATACTAAAAGCCCATCAATACTACTTTATATCCATTAGTAGCAAAACGAAACTCAAGGAAAATCTTCATAGTTGGTTGAAGTTTTAGGTAGGTTGTTTAGAAACTTCTAAGGTTTCTCGAGCTATCGAGCGTGCAAATTAGGAGCTCAACGTTGTTCAGGATCGACATTTAAAACTTGGATAATTTTGGGCTTATCGAGGTAAATATCTTTGTCCTTCTATTGTAATTGGAAATTACATACTGTAGTAGTATAGAAATGAGTATAAGATATATAGAAGGATGGTATAAGAGAAGAGTATTGAACTGTACTTACATAGGACTGTATTTACAATAGACTTGTGTAGTTGACGGGTAGGGAAATGCTGCCCAAATTTCCATAGAATAGAGAACCTTCTGCTTAGAATATTCTACAGAGTAGTCTAGACGTTGATAGACGTATATGGCCATTATAGGTTGAAGTTCTGCGAGTAGCGTGTTCTACTTGAAGGGTGGACAAGGCTAGCAGGGTTATAGTACGGTGGAGCGTTTTGCTATTTGTCGATAATCGTCGCGAGGTATGTGAACCTCTTCCTATCTTTTCTAGCATGATTATTGTGAACTATGTAGTACGGTAGACGTACATGTGCTAAATGAGTTTTGGTTGGTTTCAAACATAAGGTGTTATAATAGCTTTATGGGAAGTTAGTTATAACGACTTTATGTAGGTAAAAGAATGGTTTATTGATTTTAGAAGTTAAGAGACTTTATCTAAAAAGATAAGAGACTTAACTTATAAATGACGTTTTATGAAATGTTAAGGGCTATGAATTTTGTTAAAAGTTGTGAAACCTCATTCGTGAGTAATGAGTACTTGGCTTTGAAAGAATAATGTTTTACTGATTTCGGAAATGAGAATAAGTATCGAACAAACCATCGCAGCTGCTAATAAAGGAAAATGTATTGACTAATTAACTATATTAAAACCAGTAGAAACCTCCATCTGCATAGAAGCTAAGATAAGACAAAATTGCATTACATTTTCTAGATCATGGCTGCTTTAATAAGATTGTTATAAACAAGAATAACTACTCACACATAAGGCATATGTTACTCAATTGTTTTAAAAAGAGATTACGTTATTTGATTAAGACCATGAACTATGAAATCTTTCGAAAATAAAAGACTTGAGTATTTGAAATTAGGCAACTTGAACTTTTGGAAAAGAATGCTGTTACTTGATTTTAAAAAAGGAAAGTGTTTGTGATTTAAAAGAAAAGTATGGTATTATCTTAATCTGTCTTAAAAGAGACTTTATGTTATACCCCGTAGTTCCAGGGTATGTATGTGAGGACGTACGTATGAGATTACGACAGAAATTTTGGAAAGAAAGGAAGATGTGATTTTTTTCGACGGAAAAGTTCCGGTTTTTGTGAAGAAAAAGGTTCGTTAATGGGAATTGGATTCCCAGATTTGGTATTTGGACTTCTTGGATTATATTAGAATTTTGAGGTTTTATTTTGAAATGGTCACGTGGACCCACGGAGAAATTTACGCTTTGTGGGCCCGCTTTGTTTTTGAGATTTCAGATTTTGGATATTTCGGAAGACGAAATATTTTGGCAATTGGGGGCGACACGTGTCACCCCATGTGGCACTTGGTCGAATGTGGCGTCGCCGATTGGCCTCACACTTGGCACCATTTGGCCATGTGGTGTGGTGGGACCCACACACACATGGCCCAATCTTGACCCTACACTTATATTGATCTTGGCCCTGGTTCTTCTATAAAAACCCCTGGCTCAAGAGTAAAATCATCCTCACTGAAAGCTTTCCAAAGCAAATGTTTTCCTCCCTTTGTGTAGATTTCGTCCCCTCCCCTCTTGTGTAGAAAATACTTGGTGTATTGTTGTATAATCCCAAATACCTTGGCCTAGTATCCCTAGTAGTATTCCAAAGTTATTTCTATACTAGGAGAAATACTACTTTATTCCAATACCAGAAAGCGAAACCCTAGAAAAATCTTCCTGCTTGGTGGAAGTATTTAGAAAGTTGTTTAGAAACTTCTAAGTGCCAGCGTTGGAGCGTAATGATTGAGCTAAACGTTGCTGATCGACTTATAACTTGGATAATTTTGGGCTTATCGAGGTAATGATCTATGTCCCTATTGTAATTAGATATTACATGTTGTAGTAGTTATACTTGAGTATATTATATTGGAAGGATGATTATAAAGGATTGAATCAGTATTTACATTGACCGCATTTACAGTGAGACTTGTAAGTATTATTGTGAAGATATTTGAACACGTCAGGTTAGGCGTGTAATCCCAGGAGTTGTTGGCCCGGTTGGGAGGAGATTTATGTGATACGGGGAGGTGCACAAATTTACGTAGAATGAGGAATCTTGTGTTTAGAATATTCTAGAGTACTAGAAGTTGATTTATATATTGTGGTTGTTATAGGTGGATCTTTCTACGCTACTTGACTTGGCTTGTGGTTTAAGCTAAAGGTATGTGATTCTTCCTATACTCTTGAGCATGATTGTTGAACTATATAGTACGGTAGGCGTGCGTGTGAAACGATTTTTGTTTGTTTTAAAACATAAAGTGTTATAATGGCTTTATGGGAAGTTAGTTATAACGACTTTATGAAGATAAAAGAAAGATTTGGTTTTGACAAGAAACGACTTGATTTTGAAAGTTAAGAGACTTGATCTTGAAAGATAAGAGACTTGACTTATAACGACTTGTTTTGGAAAGGAGAAGTAACTTGATTTAAGTATAGGTTACTTGTTTTGAAAAGAGTAAGTTAATTGGGTTTTAAAAAGAGTATACTTGATGTTGTTCTAAAAGAAAAGCACTTGATTTATAAAGTATAGTACTTGATTTTAAAAGCCTTGTAAAGATTTTTACGGTGAAGTAATTTGGTTTTAAAAGTAAAACGTGTTTTCTTTATATACTACAGTATTAGTATCACGTGGCTTTTACGTAGAAAGAGGTCTTTTTGAAAGAAGGAAAGTATGTAGTATTTTGGGTTTGAAACCCGATTGTTGATTAAAATGAATGTATGTTAAACTTGCGCTTGTTGTGATAGTCTTTGATGTGCAAGTGTTTTGTTGATGTGTCTGACTCTGCAGGGGCTATCTCGATTGATTGATCGACATACCGGCGTTGGGTGGTCCACGAGTATCGTCCACTTTGAGTATCGATCGTTGTTTCACATCGCCGTGACTCTCCGGGAGGGCCGGCTATCCGATTTATTTCCTTTGACACGCCGACGTGATAGATGTTCCACGTACGCGCCCGCAGGATGGTTTCATGGCCATGACTTCCGAGGTAAGATGCCGGCACGCGTCATTGTGAGGTTCGATCATTAGTCCATGGACCGCTAATCCATGAAGCTTGCCGCGCGACGGCGATCACGGGCTTGGTTTGTACGTGTGGTTCGCACACTTTAGATACTTGTTCGTCATTTTCACGGTAGCCTCGTAGATAGCTTAAGATACTTGCCTCGCCATATCTTGTGAGACGGTGAGGCTATTATGCGTTAGCTTAAGATACTTGCTCGCCAATTCGTGGCTAGCTTTTGGGTAGTTGGCTTCGCTTGCCCGTGATGGGATATGACTAGCTTTTGACCGTAGTTGGCTATTCTACTCGCCCGACGGTTTTGATGACGCAGCGTGATCTAGTGTTCGTGTTCACATATGGGTGTTGTTTTACATCATGCTACCGCCGGTGAGTGAGAATGAGTTCCACGGCATGTGGTATTATGGGCGTGAGACCCGTAATTATGTGTGAGTGATTATTCGGGGATATGCCGCCTTACTTGACATAATGTTTACTTATTGCGAAATGGTTTTATAAAATGATGAAATGTGATTTCATTACGATTTTGATTTTCACATACGTACAGTTATGCGACCTCGGCCGCGTTCATGCCGCAGTAGAGTATACACCTTGGTTGATCTCGCTCATAGGATCGCAGCGTGGGAAGCTCCGTTTCTCAGGCTTATCTTTGGTATAGTCCATTGTAGGTACTTGTACATTGGGCGGGGCCCGTCATAGTTGTTGTATATCTTACAGATGATCACCAGGCGGTTTGTAAAGGATAAGCTCGGGGTAACTTCGGGGTTTATGTATATATACTGAAGGTTGGTTGCTTTATTTATTTATGTCTCTCATTTACGTAAAGTTTTTATTTCACTGGTTTTCTCGATGTTGTATCACTAGGTGCCCGGTAACCAAATGATCGGGTCCACCGGCGCCACACTTTAAATGTTATGGCCAATTTGACACCGAGTCCACGGGATAGACCGGAATGTATTCCACAAGTTTTGATACCGAGTCCATGGGATGGACCGGGAATGTATTCCACACGTTTTGATACCGAGTCCATGGGATGGACCGGGAATGTACTCCACACGCTTTTGATACGAGTCCATAGGATGGACCGGAATGTATTCCACATTTTGATACCGAGTCCATGAGATGGACCGAATGTATTCCACCCGATTTGATACCGAGTCCATGACGGAGATGGACCGAACGATTCCACGATTGAGTCCATGACGGACCGAATGTGACCATGCGATTCCACCTCGAGTCCCATGGTATGGGCCAAGACATGCTATATGTATCACACGATTTATACCTAGATCGCCAAGTGATGGCGGGAGTTCCACGCACGGAGGATGACTTTAAGGCGTGAGTCCTCGACTGATGATCGCTTTTATGATATGAACTGTAGTTTTGTTATCATATATGTCTTCAGTTTTTATATAGACTATTATGATTTCATTTTCAGTATTTTCAGTTTCACATATTTGGTACCTGTTGTACTGACCTCCTTCGGGGGGCTGCGTTCATGCCGCAGGTAGAGTGATCAAGGCTTCAGAGACCGAGTCGGTGGTCTTAGGTTCGCATCACCGCGTGGATATCAGAATGATCGTTTGATTCGTGGGAGCCGCCCGGAGAGTATGCACCGCCACCGTATGGACGAAGTTCTCGTGGGCATTTCTTGCATTTCTTACCTCCACAGTAAGGAGGGCTCGCCGATGCATTCTTGACGCTGAGGCACCGACGCATTTGCTCGGAGTACAATGTGGAGTTTGACTCATTAGCTCGGTACGTCCCCGCATTAGTAGCCGACATGGAGGATAGAGTGCACCGATATGTCACAGGACTTGACGATTATCTAGCAGAGTGTTACACCCCGTAAGTCCAGGACATATGTAAGAGAGTGTATGTAAGGAATCAAGACTTGGAAATTGGTACGAAAGGAAGAATTGTTTTTCCGACAGAAAATCTTCGGGACGTCGGAAAGGAAAAATGTTCGTTGTTGAGAATTGGATTCTCAAAATGCATTATTTGAAGAATATGGAACCTATTAACATTATGGAAATTTATTTTTACGGATTTGGTCACGTGGGGGCCACCCGAGGAATTTTACGTTTTATGGGGCCCACGAGGGTTACGGAATTTTATGGACGAATGAGAGGGCGACACGTGGCACCCCCACATGTGGTCTTGGACGAAATTTAGTGAGGGTAAAATGGTCATTGACCACCTTGGAAGATTAGTCTTGCTAGCATGACATTGTTGACTTGTCAACTTGTCCACATGGGCTTGATCCTAGTGAAACCCATCCAAGTCACACATTTGTTGTAATCTAAGCCCTCCAATGTGTTTTAAATACTACACTAGTAGCAAAACTTGGCATTTCTACACTTAGAAAAATTAGAGAACACTCTTGTTCTTCAAGTTGCTCTCGGCTTTAGAGTTTTTCCAACAAGAAAATTTTGTAGTTTTGATCCTTTGTTCACAAGACTTAAACCCAATGTTCCTAAGGGTATTGTAAGGATATCTCAATAGAAAGATTGCGAAACAACGACATTTTCGTATTAGTCGCAAGGCGGAAACTTAAGGGGTTCTTCAACTTTGAAGTTGGAACTTGAAGATGGGTTCTTCATAGGCTTCTAAGGAGTGCTTGGAGCGGATTGGAACAAGGAAAAGAGCTAAGAATTGCTAAGGAGCGACTTCGAATCTTGGAAATTTTAAGGGATTGTAAAGGTATAAATCTTGTCGTTTTAGCAATTAAGTTTACTTATCATTGTAGCTATGGTTATTAGCAAGCATGAGTTATATATTATGAGGTTTGATAAGTGTTTTGGGCTATTGGAACCCTAATCCGAAAACTAGCATGTTTAGCCTTAAGATTGGAATTCAAGTTGATTATTAGTTTAAGTCGTCGCATGTTGTATAAGAAAGAAATTGTAGTTGTTGAAGTTGTTTATGACTATATAACATGTTAGACCTTAGAACTTGGAATTTGAAAAGGATTGGAAAAGACTTCGAATTGTGGTTATGTCATATGAGAATGACTTGATTATGGACTTAGTTGGTATTAATTGTGGGGCGGAATTTTACACGTATTGTTAGGCGGTAATCCCCTTTTTGGTTGTTGTTTGGAGCCTTAAATGTGGCGTGTTGGTTATTGTATTCGCCTGAAAAAGGTGGCAAAGTGAGTAGAAACAAAGGAAGTCGCCGATTTTCCGTAATTAGAGACCATATACTTGGTATTATTCTACGTTAGAGATTAGAAGTCGATAGTCTTGTTGTGACCATTATAGGTTGACACTTCACGCACGCGTATTCGGCTTAGCTTGTGGATTTAGCCAAGAGGTATGTGAACTATCTCCTTCTAGCATGATTCCTTAAGATAAAGAAAGTGTGTCCTACTCCTTAAACGATCCATTCTTCGTTGTATTTGGATTGCCTAAAATAGAATTCGCTCTATGTACTCCTTGATTGTACTTTGATGTTTAAATTGTAAGTTGTATAATCCATTTCCTTAGTGAAGTTTGGATTCTTAAAAGTGAAAGTATTTTACTTAAAGTATACGGAGTCTTGAAAAGGAAGTGGTTTCAAACCTTTGGCTAAGGCCTTAGTTCCAAAACCTAAGGTCAGTTGTAATGACTTTAGTGGAGTTAAAGGAGTGATTTACTTAATTGTTTTAAGAGAGAAATGACATGATTTAAGAGAAGTAACTTGTTTTAAAGGTGTAAGTTACTTGAGGTTTAAAAGTAGAAGAAACTTGTTTTCTAAATATTAAGAGACTCAAGTACTTTGAAAGTTAAGAACTTGATTTGTAAGTACGTGATACTTGGTTTTAATTGGTATAAGTCTCTTGTTATAAAAGGAATGAAATTGTCTAAAACTAAAAGCGGTTATAACGACTTTATGGGAAGTTGGTTATAACCGCTATGGAAGGTTTAGAAAGTTGTCTATTTTGATTATTGGGCATAAGTTGCCTAGATTGTGAAAATTTGAAGTTGCTTGGTTTCAAGCTTTGAAATGAGTTTTCTAAAGTGTAGTAACTTACTTTGAAAAATACACACCTTGATACTACGTGTTAGTATTCGGGTATTACATAAAAAGGAGTCTTTTGAAAAGAACGCACGACGTAGTACTTTGGCTTGATTAATTGAGAATTAGTCTAAGTGCCTTGATAAGTACTTTGGCTTGATTAATTGAGAATTATTCTAAGTGTGCCTTGATAAGTACTTTGGCTTGATTAATTGAGAATTAGTCTAAGTGGCCTTGATAAGTACTTTGGCTTGATTAATTGAGAATTTTTCTATGTGCCTTGATAAGTACTTTGGCTCGATTAATCGAGAATTGCCTATACGTCTTGGTGATAGCCTCGAGTGCAAGTATTATGTTTTATTACGCTGCCGACTCTACCGGAGGCCTACCGCCTTGTCAGAAGTTAGTCGACCCACCGATGCTGATGGGATTCCACGCATGCTTCCGTTATTTGTAGTACTGGGTTAAATTCTCGAATTCTTATAAAAGACCGTAGTGCTTATGTGTTGCTCGACTGGCCTACGAGATAGGTAAGAGTATAAGCGGTAAACCCCAAGACGCTATACCACCTTCTCCGTAAGAGTATAAATGGCGTGGTAAACCCCAAGACATTATACCCCGCTTGTTTTGTTTGATGGTCGTCCAGATAGGGTAAGAGTATAAGTGAGGTAAACCCCAAGACGCTATACCACATTCTCCAGGTAAGAGTATAAATGAGGTAAACTCCAAGACATTATACCCCGCTATTTTGTTTGATGGTCGCTCGAGATAGGGTAAGAGTATAAGTGAGGGTAAACCCCAAGACGCTATACCACCTTCTCCAGGTAAGAGTATAAACGGGTAAACCCCAAGACATTATACCCCGCTTGTTTTGTTTGATGGCCTGGTCGAGATAGGTAAGAGTATAAGTGGTAAACCCCAAGACGCTATACCACCTTCTCCAGGTAAGAGTATAAACGGTGGTAAACCCTCAAGACATTATACCTCGCTACCACCGCCGCCTTCCTACTGCCCGCATGCTTTTAGGACACGTGGGACTTGGTGTTCATGTATGCCTATTGGCGTTATATTATATCACGGATCGCCGATCGGCGGCGATTCCACGCATGATTGATATTACGGCGTGAGACCCATGGTTATATTTTAGAAATGACTTGGCACGCGCCCCGACTTGTTATGATCGCATGTGTCGTGCATCGTAGGTTGGCTATCATACATGTCTCCTGCTTTGCTTAGATCGTATGATTTCATTACTGCATTTCATCGTTTCACATACTTGGTACATTCTTCGCATCGACTCCTTCGGGGCCGCTCACGCCGCAGTTTAGGTAATGCTAGCGGATCGGCAGTGTAGACCGCCGTAGTTTTTGGATAGCTCCTTCGCCGAGTTTATATTTTTGGTATAAGTTCTTTCAAGCATGTGCTTTGTATAGTTGGTACATGGGCCTTGTCCCGCCATAGTTCAAGATAACTCTTAGAGGTATGTATTCATATGCGAGATTGGAATCATGTTCAGTGTAGTGTCTTTTATTATGATATTATATGGCAGCCTTTGGCTTTGCCTCGCACGCACGCTGGTTTAAAAAAAAAGAGGTGTTATTTAAATTCCGCAGGTACTTGGTGTTAGTGTATGGTGCCTGTAGGCACCACCACGCCCGGTTCGGGCATGACAAAGTGGTATCGAGCAAATACCCTGAATGTTTACGACTGTGTCTAGTAGTAGTCTGATTATCGGTGTTGCGCGCCACACCCATAAACAGGAGGCTACGGACACTTAAGAGTTGGTTTCTATTCTTCTCACTCAAGATCGTACATGAGTCGTGTTAGTAAGATAATTCCTCGACGTGATTTTGTGTTACGCTTATGCTCTGCGAGGGCAACACTGTAAGGGCAAATGAAGCAGAGCTACTAGTCGACTCGAGAGTTGATAGGCTTACGCCTGTGGCATACCGGATGTTGTTCAGCCTACGAAGTTCTTCACACAGTTTTGAGGCCCCAGCACTGAGCCTCAGCTTTCGCCAGGGAAGACTTAGGCCATGGCGAAGCCATTATGTTATTGACCAAGATAGCAAGAAGGCTTCATCGCCAGAAGGTTATTCGGCCAAGCATGCATGTGTGTACAGAGGTAGAGGGCCAACGCGAGATCAGAAGAGGCTAGACCGCTGGTTATTCCTGAGTTTTGGACGAGCTAGCTCAAGAAATGAGTGAGATATTCGTCCCACCTACCCAAAGACATACCCCGCAGTCATTGTGTGGGATATTGGACCCCACAAGGTATTTAAGAGCCGCCCAAGCTCCGTGGGTCGAGGTTCTCAGGAGAGAGGATTTTCTACGAGGCCACCTATTCTCGCTATCGATGTGGTAAGCGCTATTCGGGAAATGCCGCATGGCACGTGTGTTTGTTTTTATCAGGCCGTCCGCCATATTCTCGGTGGTATGTCCTTTTAGAAAGAGCATCGTGGCGCGGCTCGCACTACGAGGCCAGAGTTGGTTTCCTTTCTCCACACCGCTGCTCTGCAAGCGTGCGATGTTAGCTACCGTGGTAGAGGTCGTGGGAGTTTATAGTTCGCGGTCCTTCAACCGCAGAGATGACGTGACTACGGGCAGATCGTGAGGCGACATCGCACGGTTACAGTATATTTAGATTCCTTTGAATCATACGCGCGCTGATAGATTCAGATTTTACCCTAGCAGATATGTTTTCCTTTATTGCTAGAGTTGTAAAGTGATAGTACCCCAGAGGTAGGGATACCTTGATTAGTAAGGGAGAAGTTAAGAATGTTGACAAGAATGGTAAGTGAACTGAGACTATAATTGTGTAGAGCTCACAATTAGTAATTGCCCCATAACAGTGTAAGACCGACAGGGAAGAATGTGCAGTGGGAATACTTTGGCTTATGTGACAAACCTCTAAAGTGAATAGGGAGTGAGAAGTACCGAGATAAGAGAGATTTATTTCGCACTAAGAATGAGAAGTTGCGCGACGATGAGTCGTTATGGACTCATCTCGTCAACCGGCAGTATGGAATGGGTGACGCTACTGCAGTGGTCCCGCATGTGGTAGGATCTCGAGGATGCCAGCCCAAGTTTAGTTAATCGTTGTACGAGTTCGTGGACGCGTTCCACGGAACTAGGTCGTAAGGACCGGAAGAGCCTTAACGGAATGTAAGTAACAATATGGCCAAATTGATAGTAATCCAAGGATTGGAGAACAGAAATAATATTTGAGATTTTGTAACGCCCAACCCGCCCGCATCGTGCCTTACCCGCACCCTAGTGATACAACATCGAGAAAACCAATGGAAAATAAAACACGAGTCATGAAACAAGAGATATAATAAATAAACAGCCAACCAAAAAATATACATAAAAACCGCTTATCCTTTTTACAAACCCCGCCACAACAAAGATTTACGCCATACCGAATGTACAAGAACCTACAACTCGTGGAAACATACCAAAGATAAGCCTCCGAAGGAACGAGCTTTCAAAAATGAGAGATCCACGATCAATGAAATCATACTAGTCTATAAAGCCGAGACATGTATGATAACCAAACTACAACATAAAAGTCGTGACTCACCAAAGTCACCACTAAATATAACTATGGGTCTCACGCCCACAACATCCATCATGTTCGTGATCATGGCCGCATGCCCCATCAGACGGTAGACATGTCCATGATGCAACAATAACAAGGCCGCATGGCCACATGCCGCCCATGTAACTCAATAACAATATATGGTGGTCAACCGCCGAATAACCATATATCGGTAATCAACCCGCATCAGACGGCAGATACGCCCATGTGATATCAACAACAAGACAAGAATCAAAATGGAAACATACCCGTGGAATTCTCCATCGCCAAAGACGCCCTCGAGACGCCAGAACACGTAAATACCACACTTGTACAACAAAGGCTATCATCACAAGATGTTTCACAACAACAAGCATAGGCAAGTTTCACAACAACAAGCATAGGCAAGTTTCACAACAACTCAAAGTACTTCCATTTATACCAAAGTCGCTTTTAACCCCAAAGTACTACATACGTTAAGTTCTTTTAAAAGAGATCCATTACTTCTATAAAAGTCACCCGATACAGTATTAGAATGACCAACCCACATTCCTTTTCAAAATCAAGTAATTCTTTCCTAAGTTCCTAGTTTCAATTACTCAAGCTTCTCATTTTCAAATGGTTTCATAGTTCCCAAACTTAATCACTGATTCCTTTTAGAACAATCGAGTAATATAGAGTAGTTATTCTTGTTTACAACATTCTTATTACAACCATGATCTAGAAAATGTAATATCATTTTGTCTCATCTAGTTTCAGGTTTCTATGGTTTTAATACAACACATCATTATTCAATACATTTTCCTTTATTAACGCCGATCCAGATTCCAAATCAGAAACATTATCCCTTTAAAACCAAGTACTCATTACTCACGAATGAGGTTTCACACAAACATCCACATTAAAACAAATAAGTTAAGTCTCTTATCTTATAAGATCAAGTTCTAACTTCTAACATCAAGAAACCATTTTCACATAAGGTCGTTATAACTAACTTCCCATAAAGCTATTATAACACCCTATGTTTTAAACCAACCAAATCACTTAGCACATGCACGCTCACCGTATCATAGTTCACAACAATCATGCTAGAAAAGATAGGAAGAGGTTCACATACCTCGCATTTATCGCAAAATGCTCCAAGTACTACAACCTCTAGCCCTTTCCACAATACGCTACTCTTAGTACTTTCACCTATAAAGGTCACAAACGCCTATTAACCCCAAAACACAAGTTTCTATCTTTCTATAGAAAATTCTTCGCACAAGATTGACAGCGTAAACCTCCTCTCTATCGGTTTACACGCCTAACCTGACGTACAATTCTACAGTCTACCTAACACAAACCCATGTAAATACAGCTAGCCAAGATTTTATTCTTCAGCTTAAGTCAAAAGACATTAATACTAAGTATAGTTCCATATATAGTATACTTCAACTATATATTCTAACAAACATGTAATTTCCAATTACAATAGAGGACAAGATAATTACCTCGATAAGCCCAAAATTATCCAAGTTATAATGTCGATCCCGAGCAAGGTTTAGCTCAACCCAAACCACTCCAAACAACCCTGAAGTTCTAACAAACTTACTCAAATACTTCAACCAACGAAGATTTCCTTTGGCCGAGACTAAAGGACAAAAGGTAGTATTGACTCTACGAAAGAGGTATCTTGAATACTACAAGGTACAAGGCTAAGGTATTTTGGGCATTATAACAATACTAGGAGTATTTCTATACCACAACAAGGGTATTATACTAAAACAACTAGGACACCACAAGGGAGGAGACCTCTCGCCAAAGGCCAAGGAGTGGAGAGGCTTAGGACGAGCCACAAGAGGGAGGGAGGGATTTCAAGACTTGGAAACATTTGTGGACGAACGGATGGGTATTTGATAAGGAAACCAAAGGCCAACCAACGGCCAAGATCTAGCCAGCCAGTGTAAGGCCAAGATCAAGCCAAGTGCACCCTAACCCTACTCCACAAAACACTCCACAAAACAAGCCACAAAGCAAGGCACAAAAGAGGAGCCAACCAAGGCCCTCGACGCCGCCCAAGCCAAACCATTTGTTTGGTGCCACCTCCCGCTGGTCCGTAGCCACCCAAAAATCCGCAAAAATTATAAATGACATAGCCGAATTTTCTACGAATGGAGTCGAAACGCAAAACGACTTAAGGTGCTACGGGGTGACACGTGTCGCTCATTTCGCCTTCCAAAATATCCAAAATACCGAAATCTCAAAACAAAAACAAAATCAGAATTTCTCCCGGGCCCCACGTGACCATTTCCAAAATAAAATCTCAAAATTCTAATATAATCTATGAAGTCCAAATACCAACTGGGAATCCAATTCACTAACGAACCTTTTCTTCACAAATAACCGCAAACTTTTCCGAAAAACTCACATCTTTCTTTCTTTTCAAAATTTCAGTGCACTTCGCACGCATGCCTCACATACATACCCCGCAACTACGGGTATAACATTCTCCTCCTTAGAAACATTCGTCCCGAATGTTCCTTCTCAAGTCGAATAACGATAAAGTTCCTCTAACAAGTTGCCAATGCCGACCACACCGAAATAACATACGCCCTCTTCTTTCTCGTGCCCTTCTCGAACGCTGAACTCTCCATACTATTACGGAGCCACTACCTCCAAACTTGGTCATCTTACTAACCTCAAACTTCCTTAAGGCCATTCCACGAACCGCTCGTCGAACGCGCCCACGAACTCATACGATGATCATACAAACTTGGGCCTAGCATCCTCGTGACTTATCACTGACCACCTAACTGACCCGTTGACCCGCAAATGGTCCTCAACCAAACTCTTGTTCCCCGATCCTAACAATCTTTAATTCACATCATGAAAGCTACCACTTCCATCTCACACTACCCACTGACTTGTCACACAAATAAATCCCACGATACTACTACTTCAAAATAAATCTTTAACTCAAGACGACCTTACCTGACATAGTCTAAGGTTCACACTTACCATGCCCCCATACGTATCCTCCCAACTAAGCATGTTTTCTAACTCATAATTAACACAACGCTATTCGCATAGCACATAATAATGAGACCATCATAACAAGCATACCAAAACTCTAGAGGGTTAAGGATATACTCAAACTAACTTCCACCGCGACTTCTACCGGAGTAACAAGCTCCTCGGTACTACGACACTTCAAATGCGGTCTACCACATCGACCACACCTCCGCCAACACCAAACCCGGGAGCCCCGACCGCCTCAATATCCGAGGACCACTCGCAATGGCGAGGTACATAACTAGTTCCGCCGAAAGTCGCCAAAATATCCATTGCCTTCTTCTCGCGTCCACCTGCCGACTTCGCGCCTCGCACGCAATGTCCATGCCCTACCAAGAGAAACACCAACAACTCTCGCTAGGTAATCATCGAGCCCGTGACGAGCGACCTATCTTCCATATTCGCAACTAGTGCAGGACATATCGAGCCAAAGAATCGAACTCGACATTCGTGAGAAAAGCCCCCAAAACTCATCCTCCCGAAAGCTCCCACGATCAAACCAATCGACGGATTACGCGAACCGGCGTCACATCACTGATCATCCTCGTGCCTCACCCATAAAACTCGCGCTAACTCGTGAAGTCCTCAAACTATCTCGCTGAATCGAACCTCTTTCTGGGCTCCAACTTACAACATTTCCAAGGCACGATCTCGTAATGAGAAGAATGGAAACCAATCCTAAATGTCCTATAATACCACTTTTGTAACGCCCAACTCACCCTAGTGATACAACATCGAGAAAACCAATGGAAAATAAAACACGAGTCATGAAACAAGAGATATAATAAATAAACAGCCAACCAAAACAAGGTTTTCGCAAGATATACATAAAAACCGCTTATCCTTACAAACCCCGCCACACACTTAAGATTTACAACAACTATGACGGAATGTACAAGAACCTACAACTGGAAACATACCAAAGATAAGCCTCCAAGGAACTGAGCTTTCCAACACGAAAATGAGATCCTAAGAGGATCCACCACGCCTCTACACCGCTGCATGAACGCACAAAATCAGAAATGAAATCATACTAGTCTATAAAGCCGAGACATGTATGATAACCAAACTACAACATAAAACAAATATGTCAAGTCGTGGACTCACGCCTCAAAGTCACCACTAAATATAACTACGGGTCTCACGCCCACAACATCCATCATGTGACGGCAGACATGTCCATGATGCAACAAGACGGCAGACACGCCCATGTAACCTCAATAACAATATACCGTGGTCAACTCCCACGCCACATGTCCCACAACCATATATCAGACACGCCCACGTGATATCAACAACAAGACAAGAATCAAAATGGAAACATACCAATTCTCCATCACCGCAAAGACGCCCCACGCCAGAATACGTAAATACCACACTTGTACAACATATCATCACCAGCATAGGCAAGTTTCACAACAACAAGCATAGGCAAGTTTCACAACAACAAGCATAGGCAAGTTTCACAACAACTCAAAGTACTTCCATTTATACCACAGTCCGGGTTTTTAACCCCAAAGTACTACATACGTTAAGTTCTTTTAAAAGAGATCCATTACTTCTATAAAAGTCACCCGATACCCGTAGTATTAGAATGACCAACCCACATTCCTTTTCAAAATCAAGTAAGATTCTTTCCTAAGTTCCGCTTGCCTAGTTTCAATTACTCAAGCTTCTCATTTTCAAATGGTTTCATAGTTCCCAAACTTAATCACTTGATTCCTTTAGAACAATCGAGTAATATATGGAGTAGTTATTTTACAACATTCTTATTACAAACCGTGATCTAGAAAATGTAATATCATTTTGTCTCATCTTAGTTTAGATGGAGGTTTCTACCGTTTTAATACAAATACATCATTATTCAATACATTTTCCTTTATTAACGCCGCACGTCCGCTGATCCACATTCTGATTCCCAAATCGAAACATTATCCCTTTAAAACCAAGTACTCATTAAATGAGGTTTCACACAAACATCCACATTAAAACAAATAAGTTAAGTCTCTTATCTTATAAGATCAAGTCTCTTAACTTCTAACATCAAGAAACCATTTTCACGTCGTTATAACTAACTTCCCATAAAGCTATTATAACA
Organism: Przewalskia tangutica; assembly: GCA_029844215.1. Lineage (NCBI taxonomy): Eukaryota > Viridiplantae > Streptophyta > Magnoliopsida > Solanales > Solanaceae > Przewalskia > Przewalskia tangutica. Next base: position 37,600,414 of record CM056737.1, on the reverse strand, counting down.
CCCTATGTTTTAAACCAACCAAATCACTTAGCACATGTACGCTCACCCACATAGTTCACAACAATCATGCTAGAAAAGATAGAAGAGGTTCACATACCTCGCGGCGATTTATCGACAATAAGCAAAATGCTCTACAACGCTAGCCCTTTCCACTCCTCGAATCATACGCTACTCTTAGTACTTTCACCTATAAAGGTCACAAACGCCTATTAACCCCAAAACACAAGTTTATCTTTCTATAGAAAATTTAAAGACAACATTCCTCCCCGCAACAGTAAAACCTCCTCCTCTATCGAGGCCAAGCCAACCGCCTAACCGACGTACAATTCTACACAAGTCTACGCCCCATGTAAATCCAAGATTTTATTCTTCAGCTTAAGTCAAAAGACATAATACTAAGTATAGTTCCATATATAGTATACTTCAACTATATATTCTAACAAACATGTAATTTCCAATTACAATAGAGGACAAGATAATTACCTCGATAAGCCCAAAATTATCCAAGTTATAATGTCGATCCCGAGCAAGGTTTAGCTCCGCCCAAACCACTCCAAACAACCCTTAGAAGTTCTAACTAACTTCTACTCAAATACTTCAACCAACTATGAAGATTTCCTTGGTTTCATTGAGACTAAAGGACAAAAGGTAGTATTGACTCTACGTGAAAGAGGTATCTTTGGAATACTACAAGGTACAAGGCTAAGGTATTTTGGGCATTATAACAATACTAGGGAGTATTTATACCACAACAAAGGGTATTATACTAAACAACTAGTGTGGGTACCGCAGACACCACAAGGGAGTGGAGACCTCGCCAAAGGCCACCAGGAGGAGGAGAGGCTTAGGACGAGCCACAAGAGGAGGAGGGATTTCAAGACTTGGAAACATTTGTGGATGAATGAAGTCTTCTATTTATAAGAAAAACCAAAGGCCAACCAATGGCCAAGATCTCAGTGCAAGGCAAGTGCCAAGATCGCCAAGTGCACCCTAACCACAAAACACTCCACAAAACAAGCCACAAAGCAAGGCACAAAAGAGGAGCCAATCGCCCGCCCAAATCGTCCAAGCCAAACCATTTGCTTGGTGACACGCCACCCTCCCGCTGGTTTCACACCAAAATCCGCAAAAATTATAAATGACATAGCCGAATTTTCTAAACGGGGTGACACGTGGTCGCCATTTCGTCTTCAAAATATCCAAAATAAAATTGACCATTTCCAAAATAAAATCTCAAAATTCTAATATAATCTATGAAGTCCAAATACCCAACTGGGAATCCACCCCACTAACGAACCTTTTTCTTCACAAATAACCGCAAACTTTTGAAAACTCACATCTTTCTTTCTTTCAAAATTTCTCACATACATACCGCAACTACGGTATAACAAAGACGTGTACTAGATAAGTTTGAAAGTACGAGAAAGTATGACAAGTAAGGAAAGAAAGTAACCTCTAAAGATCTTGTTTGTGATAAGGCTGTAACCTTCGAGTTTTGTGAAAAGGGGTCGCGGACGGAAGGTCCATTGATATGTTTATGTATGTTTTGTGGTGGCCATGTGTGGCATCGTTGGTCTGGTGCAGTTTGATAGATAGGCATAGTGTAGAGTTTATGCCGGAATTTGTATAGCTTGACAACCGACTAAGAACATTCGGGGACGAATGTTTCTAAGGGGGGAAGAATGTTACACCCCGTAAGTCCAGGACATGTGTAAGAAAGTGTATGTAAGGAATCAAGACTTGGAAATTGGTACGAAAGGAAGAATTGTTTTTCCGACAGAAAATCTTCGGGACGTCGGAAAGGAAAAATGTTCGTTGTTGAGAATTGGATTCTCAAAATGCATTATTTGAAGAATATGGAACCTATTAACATTATGGAAATTTATTTTTACGGATTTGGTCACGTGGGGCCCACCCGAGGAATTTTACGTTTTGTGGGGCCCACGAGGGTTAAAGAATTTTATGGACGAATGAGAGGGCGACACGCGCACCCCACATGTGGTCTTGGACGAAATTTAGTGAGGGTAAAATGGTCATTGACCACCTTGGAAGATTAGTCTTGCTAGCATGACATTGTTGACTTGTCAACTTGTCCACATGGGCTTGATCCTAGTGAAACCCATCCAAGTCACACATTTGTTGTAATCTAAGCCCTCCAATGTGTTTTAAATACTACACTAGTAGCAAGACTTGGCATTTCTACACTTAGAAAAATTAGAGAACACTCTTGTTCTTCAAGTTGCTCTCGACTTTAGAGTTTTTCCAATAAGAAAATTTTGTAGTTTTGATCCTTTGTTCACAAGACTTAAACCCAATGTTCCTAAGGGTATTGTAAGGATATCTCAATAGAAATATTGCGAAACAACGACATTTTCGTATTAGTCGCAAGGCGGAAACTTAAGGGGTTCTTCAACTTTGAAGTTGGAACTTGAAGATGGGTTCTTCATAGGCTTCTAAGGAGTGCTTGGAGCGGATTGGAACAAGGAAAAGAGCTAAGAATTTCTAAGGAGCGACTTCGAATCTTGGAAATTTTAAGGGCTTGTAAAGGTATAAATCTTGTCGTTTTAGCAATTAAGTTTACTTATCATTGTAGCTATGGTTATTAGCAAGCATGAGTTATATATTATGAGGTTTGATAAGTGTTTTGGGCTATTGGAACCCTAATCTGAAATCTAGCATGTTTAGCCTTAAGATTGGAATTCAAGTTGATTATTAGTTTAAGTCGTCGCATATTGTATAAGAAAGAAATTGTAGTTGTTGAAGTTGTTTATGACTATATAACATGTTAGACCTTAGAACTTGGAATTTGAAAAGGATTGGAAAAGACTTTGAATTGTGGTTATGTTGTTAGCCTAGAATGACTTGATTATGGACTTAGTTGGTATTAATTGTGGGGCGGAATTTTACACGTATTGTTAGGCGTGTAATCCCCTTTTTTTTGTTGTTGTTTGGAGCCTTAAATGTGGCGTGTTGGTTATTGTATTCGGCCTTGAAAAAGGTGGCAAAGTGAGTAGAAACAAAGGAAGTGCTGCCCGATTTTCCGTAGAATTAGAGACCGTATACTTGGTATTATTCTACGTTAGAGATTAGAAGTTGATAGTCTTGTTGTGACCATTATAGGTTGACACTTCTACGTACGGTGTATTCGGCTTAGCTTGTGGATTTAGCCGAAAAGGTATGTGAACTATCTCCTCTTCTAGCATGATTCCTTAAGATAAAGAAAGTATGTCCTACTCCTTAAATGATCCATTCTTTGGTTGTATTTGGATTGCCTAAAATAGAATTCGTTCTATGTACTCCCTTGATTGTACTTTGATGTTTAAATTGTAAGTTGTATAATCCATTTCCTTAGTGAAGTTTGGATTCTTAAAAGTGAAAGTATTTTACTTAAAGTACATGGAGTCTTGAAAAGGAAGTGGTTTCCAAACCTTTTGGCTAGTGCCTTAGTTCCAAAACCTAAGGGTTGTTGTAATGACTTTAGGGGAGTTAAAGGATTGATTTACTTAATTGTTTTAAGAGAGGAGAAATGACATGATTTAAGAGAAGTAACTTGTTTTAAAGGTGTAAGTTACTTGAGGTTTAAAAGTAGAAGAAACTTGTTTTCTAAATATTAAGAGACTTGAAGTATTTTGAAAGTTAAGAACTTGATTTGTAAGTATGTGATACTTGGTTTTAATTGGTATAAGTCTCTTGGTTATAAAAGGAATGAAATTGTCTAAAAACCATAAAGGGTTATAACGGCTTTATGGGAAGTTGGTTATAACGGCTTTATGGAAGGTTTAGAAAGTTGTCTATTTTGATTATTGGGCATAAGTTGCCTAGATTGTGAAAATTTGAAGTTGCTTGGTTTCAAGCTTTGAAATGAGTTTTCTAAAGTGTAGTAACTTACTTTGAAAAATAGACACACCTTGATACTACGGGTGTTAGTATCTTGGGGTATTACATAAAAAGGAGTCTTTTGAAAAGAATGTACGTACGTAGTACTTTGGCTTGATTAATTGAGAATTAGTCTAAGTGTGCCTTGATAAGTACTTTGGCTTGATTAATTGAGAATTATTCTAAGTGTGCCTTGATAAGTACTTTGGCTTGATTAATTGAGAATTAGTCTAAGTGTGCCTTGATAAGTACTTTGGCTTGATTAATTGAGAATTTTTCTATGTGTGCCTTGATAAGTACTTTGGCTTGATTAATTGAGAATTGCCTATATGTGCTGGTGATAGCCTTTGAGTGCAAGTATTATGTTTTATTACGTTGCCGCGACTCTGGCCGAGGCCTACTGCCTTGTCAGAAGTTAGTCGACGCATCGACGGATGTGGGATTCCACGTATGCTTCCGCTATTTGTAGTACTGGGTTAAATTCTCGAATTCTTATAAAAGACACAGTAGTGCTTATGTGTTGTTCGACTGGCCACGAGATAGGGTAAGAGTATAAGTGGCGGGTAAACCCCAAGACGCTATACCACCTTCTCCGTAAGAGAGTATAAACGAGGTAAACCCCAAGACATTATACCCCGCTTGTTTTGTTTGATGGTCGGTCCGCATAGGGTAAGAGTATAAGTGAGGTAAACCCCAAGACGCTATACCACATTCTCCAGTAAGAGTATAAATGAGGTAAACTCCAAGACATTATACCCCGCTATTTTGTCACGGTCGCTCGAGATAGGGTAAGAGTATAAGTGAGGTAAACCCCAAGACGCTATACCACCTTCTCCGTGGTAAGAGTATAAATGAGGGTAAACCCCAAGACATTATACCCCGCTTGTTTTGTTCATGGTCTGGCCGAGATAGGTAAGAGTATAAGGCGGGTAAACCCCAAGACGCTATACCACCTTCTCCGTGGTAAGAGAGTATAAATGGCGGTAAACCCCAAGACATTATACCCCGCTTACCACTTGCTGCCTTCCTACTCGCCCGCATGCTTTTAGGACACAGTGGACTTGGTGTTCATGTATGCCTATTGGCGTTATATTATATCACGGATCACGCATTGGCGAAGGATTCCACGCATGATTGATATTACGGGCGTGAGACCCATGGTTATATTTTAGAAATGACTTGAGGTACGCGCCCTCGACTTGTTATGATCGCATGTGTTGCAATCGTAGGTTGCTATCATACATGTCTCTGCTTTGCTTAGATCGTTATGATTTCATTACTGCATTTCATCGCTTCACATACTTGGTACATTCTTCGCATCGACCTCCTTTCGGGCTGCGTCACGCCGCAGTTTAGGTACCTAGCTTGCGTGATCGGCAGTGTAGGACCCGCCGTAGTTTTGGATAGCTCCTTCGCCGGAGTTTATATTTTTGGTATAAGATCTTTCAAGATGTGCTTTTGTACGCATGGGTACGGTGGGGCCTTGTCCCGTCATAGTTCAGTATAACTCTTAGAGGTCTGTAGTCATATGTGGGATTGGACTCATGTTCAGTGTAGTGTCTTTTATTATGTATATTATTGTTATACCCCGTATTTCCAGAGTATATATGTAAGGACGTACGTACGACAATTTGAGACTTAAAGTTTGGCATAGGTTCGAAATTTTGTGCACAACACCCGGTTAGAGTCGTTCGACTAAACGCTTTACAAAGCTTGCGAAGGAAAATTCGGCTATGTCATTTATAATTTTTGCGAATTTTTCCGAGAGACGAAACATTTTGGACCAACGGGAGGGTGACACTTGTCACCCTGCCGTGGCGATGTGGACGGCCGGTTGGGTCACTTTGTCAGGCCAATTGGTGCCTTGTTTTGGCCTTGTTTTGTGCCTTGTTTGTGGCTTGTTGGTGCCTTGTTTTGGAGTAGGTTAGGTGCACTTGGCTTGATCTTGGCCTTACACTTGCCTTGCACATGGCTTGATCTTGGTCATGGTTGGCCTTTGGTTTTCCTATAAATACCCCTAAGCTCAAGACTTCTTCATCCTAAATTTCACTAAGTCTTGAATTCCTCCTCCCCTTGTGTGGTGTTCTCGCCCAAGAGGTCTCTCCTCCCTTCGAGGAGCTTTGGCCGAGAGCCTCCCCTCCTCAGTGGTGTCAGCCAGTGGGTACCCCTAGCCTAGTTGTTTTCGTATAATACCCCCCTTTGTGGTATCGAAATACTCTCGAAGTATTGTTATAATGCCCAAAATACCTTAGCCTTATACCTTGTAGTATTCCAAAGTTACCTCTATACGCAGAGTCCGGAATACTACCTTTGTCTCAAAACGAAACCCTAAGGAAATCTTCATCGTCGATTGAAGTGCTAAGTAGAAGTTGTCGGGAACTTCTAAGGGTTGTTTGGAGCGGGTTGAGCGCCGAGTAGAGCTAAACGTTGTCAGAGCGACTTTTATACTTGGATAATTTTGGGCTTATCGAGGTAAATACGTTTGACCTTCTTTTGTAATAAGTTTGCATACCGTCAAGTATAAGAATTAAGTATAAGTATATGCCAGACGGTATATAAGAAGGGAATTGAATCAGATTTAGATAGATCAGAATACAAGAGATCGATAACCTTTATTGGTTGAATGTTTTGCAAGTAGCATGTGCTACTTAGAAGGTGGACAAGGCTAGCCGGGTTATAGCCGTGGAGCGTTTTGCTTATAGTCGATAATCGTCGCGAGGTATGTGATTCTTCCTATACTCTTGAGCATGATATTTTAAAGGAAGATATATATAGTACGGCAATGTCTTTTGACTTAAGCCTGAATAATATATAGTACGGTAGACGTACGTGTGCTAATTGAACGTAGTTGTACGACAATGTCTTTTGACTTAAGCCTGAATAATATATAGTACGGTAGACGTACGTGTGCTAATTGAACGTAGTTGTACGGCAATGTCTTTTGACTTAAGCCTGAATAATAAGAACCTTGAATAAATTTCAAATGTTAAGAAACCATTTTTGAAAGAAGAGTAACACTTGGTTTTAAAGGTTTTAAAAAAAGAGTTATACTAGCTTTATGGGGAGTTAGGTATAACGTCTTAAGAAAGGTAAAGAAAATGGTTTACTGATTTTAGAAGTTAAGAGACTTGATCTTATAAGATAAGAGACTTAACTTAAATGAATTAATTTGAGTTTTGTGTGAAACCTCATTCGAGAGTAATGAGTACGTGGTTTTTAAAAGGAATAATGTTTTACTGATCTCGGAAATCAGAATGTGTATCGACAAACCACTGCAGCGTTAATAAAGGAAAATGTATTGAATAATGAAGTATTATTAAAACCAGTAGAAACCTCCATCTGCATAGAAGCTAAGATGAGACAAAATGATATTACATTTCCTAGATCATGGCTGCTTAATAAGATTTATGAACAAGAATAACCTACTCGCATATGGCATATGTTACTCAATTGTTTTAAAAAGAGATTAAGATATTGAACTATGAAACTTTCCTAAAAAGAGACTTGAGTAATTGAAATTAGGCAAACTGGAACTTTAGGGAAAAGAAAGGCATTGTGTTGTCTTAAAATGGTTTAAAACTTAAAGTGTTATAACAGCTTTATGGGAAGTTGGTTATAACGACTTTATGAAAACAAAAGAAGGGTTTTTATCATTGGTTTTAGTGTGGAAACTTGGCTTTAAAAAGAGAAGTTGTTTTGGTTTGCTTAAAAGATGTAAGTCACTCTATTTTTATACTACGGGTATCGGGTGATTTTCATAAAAGGAATGGATCTCTTAAAAGGAATTTAACGACGTAGTACTTTAGGTTAAAACCGGACTTTGATAAAAATGAAAGTACTTTGAGTTGTGTATAACTTGCCTATGCTTGTTGTTGTATAACTTGCCTATGCTTATTGTTGAGTAACTCGCTATGCTTGTTGTTGTGTAACTTGCCTATGCTTGTTGTGATAGCCTTTGTTGTGCAAGAATTGTGTTTCTATATTACCGCCCTCTCGATGGGGCCGTTGACTTGTTGAGGACTTACTTGGACGCATCGCGTGTGGAAGATTCCACGTATGCTTCCATTATTATTGTTACACGGGCACGTCTACACCGATGATGTGGACAGTGGCCATTCCGGTTATTTACGGCGGCATCGTGACTTACGGTTGTGATCGTGCGTCGCTTATTTGCCCCGCCGCCACGTGACGCAGGTGGATCTGGTATAGGTTATTGCACCTGCCACGTGTCAGCTTCGCGAGTTAGTGTTAGGATGGAGATTCGTGACTTACGGATGTGATCTGGTGCGTAGCCGATTCACTTGCCCCCGTCAGCTACGTGGCGCAGTGAGCCGCGAGGCTATCGACTTGCCACGGTCGCCTTCATGATACGGTTGTACAAGATTATCGGTACGGTCGGATCCGTAGTTATACTTGCCCCGCACGGTTTTTGCGGCAGTGGGACCGTGTTCATGTATACTCCTTGGTGTTGTTATATCATGATCGCCATGAGGAAGGAATTCCACGCACGAGTGATGATCGAGGGCGAGTCCCCGACTTGATATAATCGCTTATATGTCAGGTAATCGTAGTTTGGTTATCATACATGTCTCCCGCTTTATATAGACTGATATGATTTCATTTACTGATTTACGCCACATACTTGGTACTGTTATCGACTCCTTCGGGCTGCGTCATTCATGCCGGTAGAGTACATCGTAGTTGATCCTCGCCTAGGATCACAGTCACGTTGGGAAGCTCCGCTTCTCCGAGGCTTATCTTTTGCATGTTACCCGAGTCAGAGGTTCTTGTACATTCTGTGGGTATGGCGGGCCCTGTCCCGCCATGTTGTATAAAAACTCTTAGAGGTCTGTAGTAATCACAAGTGTGGTTTGTAAAAGGATTAAACTGCTCGCTTGAAAGAGTTGTTTATATATATTTTATTGGAAGGTAACCGCTTGGTTGCTTTATGATCATATATCTTGTTTCTTGTTTATGTTTTATTTTCCACGTTTTCTCTCGATGTTGTATCACTAGGGTGCCCGGTAGGCACGACCACGCCCTGCCGGTCGTGACAAAAGTGGTATCGAGCGCTTAGTCCTGAAAGTGTGTATGCACATCGGTTCAGTAGTCTTGATTATCGTGTGCAGGCACCACATCTATAATCGGAGGCTATAGGACATTTAGGATTGGTTTCATTCTTCTCATTACGAGATCGTGCCTTAGAGTCAGATTGTAAGTTGGACCCTCCGACGTACTTCGCTTTTACCGATTATGCCTCCGCAGGCAACCCGCCCGGGCGGCAAAGAAGCAGCAGGAGCTGCGAGTAGAGCGGCAGAGACCACAAGACTCGAGCCTCCAGCCCCGCACCGGAGCAAAGGAGATGAGTTACGCGAGTGGGGCCCGATTAATGGCCGTGGTCAGGCCGACTGAGGATAAAGCCGACGCAGCAGCCCAAAGAGCACCGTGGTTCACCCTAGATCGATAGTTCGAGGCTACGGATTTTCCGAGTTGTAAACCGCCAGAGTTTTATGGGTCGAGGCACGAGGATGATCCGCAGGAGTTCATCCGACGCTACTGCGATCGCGAGAGAGTGATCAAGGCATCGGAGACCGAGTCGGTGGTCCTAGGTTCAGATCGGCCGCGCGTGATACCGCAATGATCGTTTGATTCGCGAGCGACCCGGGAGAGAATGCACTTCCACTTTATGGACGAGTTCTCGAGGCATTTCTTGCACATTTCTTGCCTCCACAGATGAGAGGGCTCGCCGACAAATTTTTGGTGTTGCGCAGAATCCGCGCATTTATCGGGAGTACAATGTGGAGTTTGACTCGCCCAGACGCCCCCGTTAGTAGCTAGTATGGAGGATCGAGTGCACCGATATGTTATAGGGCTCGATGATTGCCTAGCGTAAAGTTGTTCGGTGTAGCTCTTCACCGCATGGACATTTCGCACGTAGGCGTATGCACTGATGTGAGGAGGAGAAATCGACGGCTTGACCGAGATCAGCAGAAGAGGGCCAGAACAGCAGGGTCATTTGATGACTTTCAAGGCGGACCGCCTCAGCAGCAGGACAGTTATGCCCCTCCACCAATACCAAGTGGTCCCCCACCGTCGTCGGGACGTTTGGAATATTCAGGAGCGTGCCTGGCTCCTGTGGTCCAGATTTTCGCGAGTAGGAGTATCACGGATGACGAGGCCACCCGTATCTCGTGTGACCATTGTGGTAAAGCCCATAGAGGGAATGTCAGATCGGTTTGGGAGATTGCTATACTTGCGGCCGACGGCCATTTGACGAGATCGTCCGATCGTGGTAGCATCGTGGGATAGCACAGACTACTAGATCGCTTGGGTTCTTCACCTTCCATAGCTAGGCAGATGTTCATACACCTGGCAGCCACCAGAGAGGTCGCGTGGAAGTTCCCGCTTTAGCGGTCCTTTGAACCGCCTATTTTTCAGGTATATCCTTAACCCTCTAGAATTTTGTATGTATTGATGTACTGATGATGTGTTTAGTGTTTTGTTCGGATAGCTTGTGCAAAAAGGTGATTTAGAAGCCTGGTTAGTGAGAAAATGATGAACCTTAGAATATTGCAGTTGAGACCTTAGAGGTAAGGTCGTCTTGTGTAAAAGATTTATTTTATGTTTGACCTTTATCAGAGTGCGTAGTATACGTGGAGTTATTGTGGGAATTTCGTCAGGTAAAATGGAAGTGGTAGCTTTCATGGCTTGAGTAGGTAAGATTGTTTGGATCGGGAACCAGAGTGCGTGCGGTTGTGGTCGGGTTGAGGACCATTCGCGTCAACCCGCGGCCTTTGGCGGGTCAGTTCGAGGTGGTCCCGCCAGGTGGTAGGGTCACGAGGATGCTAGGCCCGAGTTTAGTTAACCATCGTATGAGTTCGTGGATGCGTTCGACCAGAAGCGGATCGTAAAGGCCGGGAATGGTCTTCGGAGATCGCGGCTAGTAAGATGACCAAGTTTGGAGGTGGTGACTCCAAAGTTTGAGAACTAAAGCGCTGATCAAGTGTGGTACGATACTAGAAGAGTTCAAGTGTTCGAGAAGCGGCACAACGAGTAAGGGCGGAGAGAACGTGGTTATTTCGTGGCCAGCGTGGCGTTGGCAACTTGTTAGAGGAACTTCATCGTTATCCGCCTTGAGAAGGAACATTCGGGACGAATGTTTCTAAGGAGGGGAGAATGTTATATCCCGTATTTCCAGAGTATATACGTAAGGACGTACGTACGACAATTTGAGACTTAAAGTTTGGCATAGGTTCGAAATTTTGTGCACAACACCTGGTTAGAGTCGTGTTTGGACGAAACGTTTTACAAAGCTTATGGCGGGAAAATTCGCTATGTCATTTATAATTTTTGCGAATTTTTCCGAGAGACGAAACATTTTGGACCAACGGGAGGGTGACACTTTTCACCCTCAGTGGCGATGTGGACGGCCGGGTCACGGGTCAGGCCAATTGGTGCCTTGTTTTGGCCTTGTTTTGTGCCTTGTTTGTGGCTTGTTTGGTGCCTTGTTTTGTGGAGTAGGTTAGGGTGCACTTGGCTTGATCTTGCCTTACACTTGCCTTGCACATGGCTTGATCTTGGCCATCGTGGCCTGGGTTTCCTATAAATACCCCTAAGCTCAAGACTTCTTCATCCTAAATTTCACTAAGTCTTGAATTCCTCCCTCCCCTCGTGTGAGGTGTTCTCGTCCAGGAGGTCTCTCCCCCTCGCCTTTGTCGAGCATTGGCCGAGAGCCACCCCCTCCCCCTTTGTGGTGTCTAGCCGTGGGGTACCCCCCGTAGCCTAGTTGTTTTCGTATAATACCCCCCTTTGTGGTATAGAAATACTCTCCAAGTATTGTTATAATGCCCAAAATACCTTAGCCTTATACCTTGTAGTATTCCAAAGTTACCTCTATACGTAGAGTCCGGAAATACTACCTTTTGTCTCAAAACGAAACCCTAAGGAAATCTTCATCGTCGATTGAAGTGCTAAGTAGAAGTTGTTGGGAACTTCTAAGGGTTGTTTGGAGCGGGTTGGAGCGCCCGGAGTAGGAGCTAAACGTTGCTCAGGAGCGACTTTTATACATGGATAATTTTTGGGCTTATCGAGGTAAATACGCTTGACCTTCTTTTGTAGTAAGTTTGCATACTGTTGAAGTATAAGAATTAAGTATAAGTATATGCCAGGATGGTATATAAGAAAGGAATTGAACTGTACTTACATAGATCAGACATACAAGAGATCGATAACCTTTATTGGTTGAATGTTTTGCAAGTAGCATGTGCTACTTAGAAGGTGGACAAGGCTAGCCGGGTTATAGCCGTGGAGCGTTTTGCTTATAGTCGATAATCGTCACGAGGTATGTGATTCTTCCTATACTCTTGAGCATGATATTTTAAAGGAAGATATATATAGTACGACAATGTCTTTTGACTTAAGCCTGAATAATACATAGTACGGTAGACGTACGTGTGCTAATTGAACGTAGTTGTACGGCAATGTCTTTTGACTTAAGCCTGAATAATATATAGTACGGTAGACGTACGTGTGCTAATTGAACGTAGTTGTACGGCAATGTCTTTTGACTTAAGCCTGAATAATAAGAACCTTGAATATATTTCAAATGTTAAGAAACCATTTTTGAAAGAAGAGTAACACTTGGTTTTAAAGGTTTTAAAAAAAAAGTTATACTAGCTTTATGGGGAGTTAGGTATAACGTCTTAAGAAAGGTAAAGAAAATGGTTTACTGATTTTAGAAGTTAAGAGACTTGATCTTATAAGATAAGAGACTTAACTTAAATGAATTAATATGAGTTTTGTGTGAAACCTCATTCGAGAGTAATGAGTACGTGGTTTTTAAAAGGAATAATGTTTTACTGATTTCGGAAATCAGAATGTGTATCGACAAACCATCGCAATGTTAATAAAGGAAAATGTATTGAATAATGAAGTATTATTAAAACCAGTAGAAACCTCCATCTGCATAGAAGCTAAGATGAGACAAAATGATATTACATTTCCTAGATCATGGCTGCTTAATAAGATTTATGAACAAGAATAACCTACTCGCCTATGGCATATGTTACTCAATTGTTTTAAAAAGAGATTAAGACATTGAACTATGAAACTTTCCTAAAAAGAGACTTGAGTAATTGAAATTAGGCAAACTGGAACTTTAGGGAAAAGAAAGGCATTGTGTTGTCTTAAAATGGTTTAAAACTTAAAGTGTTATAACAGCTTTATGGGAAGTTGGTTATAACGACTTTATGAAAACAAAAGAAGGGTTTTTATCATTGGTTTTAGTGTGGAAACTTGGCTTTAAAAAGAGAAGTTGTTTTGGTTTGCTTAAAAGATGTAAGTCACTCTATTTTTATACTACGGGTATCGGGTGATTTTCATAAAAGGAATGGATCTCTTAAAAGGAATTTAACGTACGTAGTACTTTAGGGTTAAAACCCGGACTTTGATATAAAATGAAAGTACTTTGAGTTGTGTATAACTTGCCTATGCTTGTTGTTGTATAACTTGCCTATGCTTGTTGTTGAGTAACTTGCCTATGCTTGTTGTTGTGTAACTTGCCTATGCTTGTTGTGATAGCCTTTGTTGTGCAAGAATTGTGTTTCTATATTACCGCGTCTCTCGATGGGGGACCGGTTGACTTGTTGGGGACTTACTTGGACGTACTGGCAGTGATGGAAGATTCCACGGGTATGCTTCCATTATTATTGTTACATGGGCATGTCTACACCGATGATGTGGACAGGTGGCCATTCTGGTTATTTACGGCGAAGTATCGTGACTTACGGTTGTGATCGGGTGCGTAGCCTGTTTACTTGCCCCCGTCAGCTACGTGACGCAGGTGGATCTGGTATAGGTTATTGCACCTGCCACGTGTCAGCTTCGCGAGTCAGTGTTGGGATGGAGCTTCGTGACTTACGGATGTGATCTGGTGCGTAGCCGATTCACTTGCCCCGTCCACGCAAGCGCGCGAGTGGAGCGAGGCTATTGACTTGCCACGCGTCGCCTTCATGATACGGTTGTACAAGATATTGGTACGGTCGGATCTGGTAGTTATACTTGCCCCGTACGGTTTTTATGGCACAGGTGGGACCTGGTGTTCATGTATACTCCTTGGTGTTGTTATATCATAGACTGCCGGCAGTGAGGAAGGAATTCCACGGGCACGAGTGATGATTTGGAGGGCGTGAGTCCCTGACTTGATATAACTGCTTATATGTTGTGTACTGTAGTTTGGTTATCATACATGTCTCCCGCTTTATATAGACTGATATGATTTCATTTCTGATATTCTGATTTCACATACTTGGTACCTGTTGTACTGACCTCCTTCGGGGGGCTGCGTTCATGCCGCAGGTAGGAGTACATCGGTAGTTGATCCTCGCTCTTAGGATCACAGTTCAGCGTTGGGAAGCTCCGTTCTCCGGAGGCTTATCTTTTGGTATGTTACCCTGAGTTGTAGGTTCTTGTACATTCAGGGGTATGGCGGGGCCCTGTCCCGTCATGTTGTATAAAAACTCTTAGAGGTGCAGAGTAATCTTGTTGTGTGGTTTGTAAAAAGGATTAAACTGTTCGTTTTGAAAGAGTTGTTTATATATATTTTATTGGAAGGTAACCGTTTGGTTGGCCTGTTTTATGATCATATATCTTGTTTCTTGTTTATGTTTTATTTTCCGCTGGTTTTCTCTGATGTTGTATCACTAGGGTGCCCGGGGTAAGGCACCAGTCACGGGCCCGGGTTCGGGTTGTGACAATTATATGGCAGCCTTGTCGGCTTTGCCCTTGCACGTACGTTGGTTTAAAAAAAAAAAAACGAGGTGTTATTTAAATTCCGCAGTGTACTTGTGTTGTTAGGTAGCGGTGCCTGTAGGCACCGCCACGCCCGGGGTTCGGGCGTGACAGTGGTATCGAGCGATCGATCCTGAATGTTTACAGACCGTGTCTAGTAGAGTCTTGATTATCGGTGTGTTGCGCGCCACACCCATAAACAGGAGGCTACAGGACATTTAAGAGTTGGTTTCTATTCTTCTCACTCTAAGATCGTGCCACAGAGTGTTAGTAAGATAATTCCTCTCGACGTGATTTTGTGTTACGCTTATGCCTCCGCGAGGGCAACAATACCTGTAAGGGCAAATGAGTAGCGAGAGCTACTAGTCGACTCAGAGAGTTGATAGGGCTTATGCCTGTGGCATACCGGATGTTGTTCGCGATGGCGAAGTTCTTGCGCCAGTTTTGAGGCCCCAAAGACCAGAGTCTCCGTTTCTCGATTAGGGAAGACTTTAGGGCCATGAAGGAAGCCATTATGTTATTGACCAAGATAGCAGTCTAAGATTTCATCGCCAGGAGGTTATTCGCCAAGCATGCACAGTGTACAGAGGTAGGGCCAACGCGAGATCGGCGTAGAAGGCTAGACCGGTTGGTTATTCCGGTGAGTTTTGGACGAGCTACCTCGAAATGAGTGAGATATTCATCCCACCTACCCAAAGACATACCCCGCAGCTCACGGTGGGATATTGGACCCCACAAGGTATTTAAGAGCGGTCCAAGCCCAGGGTCGAGGTTCTCAGGAGCAGAGGATTTTCTGGCCGAGGCCACCTATTCCTCGATGTATCGATGTGGTAAGCGCTATTCGGGAAATGCCGTTATGGCACGTGTGTGTTTGTTTTTATTGTGGCCGTCCGGGCCATATTCTGAGGGTATGTCCTTTTAGAAAGAGCACTGGTGAGGTGGCTCAGCCAATGAGGCCGGTAGTTGGTTTCCTTTCCTCCACAGCTGTGCGTTCCCCAGGGCAGGGTGTGCAGATGTTAGCCAGTCGTGGTAGAGGTCAGGGTGGAGTTTATAGTTCTGGCGGTCCTTCGCACCGCAGAGATGACGTGACTACGGGGCAGGATCAGGAGGCGACATCGCACGGGGTTACAGGTATATTTCGATTCCTTTGAATCATACGTGCGTTGATAGATTCAGATTTTACCCTAGCGTATATGTTTTCCCTTTATTGCTAGAGTTGTAAAGTGAAAGTACCCCAGAGGTAGGGATACCTTGATTAGTAAGGGAGAAGTTAAGAATGTTGACAAGAATGGTAAGTGAACTGAGACTATAATTGTGTAGAGCTCACAATTAGTAATTGCCCCATAACAGTGTAAGACCGACAGGGAAGAATGTGCAGTGGGAATACTTTGGCTTATGTGACAAACCTCTAGTGAATAGGGGATAGGGTGAGAAGTACCTTGAGATAAGAGAGAGATTTATTTCAGACTAAGAATGAGAAGTTAAGCGTGACGATGAGTCGGGTTATGGACTCATCTCGGGTCAACCGGTGGTATGGAATGGGGTGACGCTACTGGTAGTGGTCCCGTTATGTGGTAGGATCCCGAGGATGCCAGGCCCAAGTTTAGTTAATCGTTGTACGAGTTCGTGGATGCGTTCCACCGGAACTAGGTCGTAAGGACCGAGAAGAGCCTTAACGGGAATGTAAGTAACAATATGGCCAAGTTGGATAGTAACTCCAAGGATTGGAGAACAGAAATAATATTTGAGATTTTGTACGTGTACTAGATAAGTTTGAAAGTACGAGAAAGTATGACAAGTAAGGAAAGAAAGTAACCTCTAAAGATCTTGTTTGTGATAAGGCTGTAACCTTCGAGTTTTGTGAGAAGGGGTCACGGACGGAAGGTCCATTGATATGTTTACGTATGTTTTGTGGTGGCCATGTGTTGCATCGTTGGTCTGGTGCAGTTTGATCGATAGGCATAGTGTAGAGTTTATGCCGGAATTTGTATAGCTTGACAACCGACTAAGAACATTCGAGGACGAATGTTTCTAAGGGGGGAAGAATGTTACACCCCGTAAGTCCAGGACATGTGTAAGAAAGTGTATGTAAGGAATCAAGACTTGGAAATTGGTACGAAAGGAAGAATTGTTTTTCCGACAGAAAATCTTCGGGACGTCGGAAAGGAAAAATGTTCGTTGTTGAGAATTGGATTCTCAAAATGCATTATTTGAAGAATATGGAACCTATTAACATTATGGAAATTTATTTTTACGGATTTGATCACGTGGGGCCCACCCGAGGAATTTTACGTTTTGTGGGGCCCACGAGGGTTACGGAATTTTATGGACGAATGAGAGGGCGACACGTGGCACCCCCACATGTGGTCTTGGACGAAATTTAGTGAGGGTAAAATGGTCATTGACCACCTTGGAAGATTAGTCTTGCTAGCATGACATTGTTGACTTGTCAACTTGTCCACATGGGCTTGATCCTAGTGAAACCCATCCAAGTCACACATTTGTTGTAATCTAAGCCCTCCAATGTGTTTTAAATACTACACTAGTAGCAAGACTTGGCATTTCTACACTTAGAAAAATTAGAGAACACTCTTGTTCTTCAAGTTGCTCTCGGCTTTAGAGTTTTTCCAACAAGAAAATTTTGTAGTTTTGATCCTTTGTTCACAAGACTTAAACCCAATGTTCCTAAGGGTATTGTAAGGATATCTCAATAGAAAGATTGCGAAACAACGACATTTTCGTATTAGTCGCAAGGCGGAAACTTAAGGGGTTCTTCAACTTTGAAGTTGGAACTTGAAGATGGGTTCTTCATAGGCTTCTAAGGAGTGCTTGGAGGATTGGAACAAGGAAAAGAGCTAAGAATTGCTAAGGAGCGACTTCGAATCTTGGAAATTTTAAGGGCTTGTAAAGGTATAAATCTTGTCGTTTTAGCAATTAAGTTTACTTATCATTGTAGCTATGGTTATTAGCAAGCATGAGTTATATATTATGAGGTTTGATAAGCGTTTTGGGCTATTGGAACCCTAATCCGAAAACTAGCATGTTTAGCCTTAAGATTGAAATTCAAGTTGATTATTAGTTTAAGTCGTCGCATATTGTATAAGAAAGAAATTGTAGTTGTTGAAGTTGTTTATGACTATATAACATGTTAGACCTTAGAACTTGGAATTTGAAAAGGATTGGAAAAGACTTTGAATTGTGGTTATGTTGTTAGCCGAGAATGGCTTGATTATGGACTTAGTTGGTATTAATTGTGGGGCGGAATTTTACACGTATTGTTAGGCGTGTAATCCCCTTTGTTTGGTTGTTGTTTGGAGCCTTAAATGTGGC
Organism: Przewalskia tangutica; assembly: GCA_029844215.1. Taxonomy (NCBI): domain Eukaryota; kingdom Viridiplantae; phylum Streptophyta; class Magnoliopsida; order Solanales; family Solanaceae; genus Przewalskia; species Przewalskia tangutica. The sequence continues at coordinate 37,582,420 of CM056737.1, read as the reverse complement.
GTGTTGGTTATTGTATTCGGCCTTGAAAAAGGTGGCAAAGTGAGTAGAAACAAAGAAAGTGCTGCCCTATTTTCCATAGAATTAGAGACCGTATACTTGGTATTATTCTACGTTAGAGATTAGAAGTTGATAGTCTTGTTGTGACCATTATAGGTTGACACTTCTACGTACGGCGTATTCGGCTTAGCTTGTGGATTTAGCCGAAGAGGTATGTGAACTATCTCCTCTTCTAGCATGATTCCTTAAGATAAAGAAAGTATGTCCTACTCCTTAAATGATCCATTCTTTGGTTGTATTTGGATTGCCTAAAATAGAATTCGTTCTATGTACTCCCTTGATTGTACTTTGATGTTTAAATTGTAAGTTGTATAATCCATTTCCTTAGTGAAGTTTGGATTCTTAAAAGTGAAAGTATTTTACTTAAAGTACATGGAGTCTTGAAAAGGAAGTGGTTTCCAAACCTTTTGGCTAGTGCCTTAGTTCCAAAACCTAAGGGTTGTTGTAATGACTTTAGGGGAGTTAAAGGAGTGATTTACTTAATTGTTTTAAGAGAGGAGAAATGACATGATTTAAGAGAAGTAACTTGTTTTAAAGGTGTAAGTTACTTGAGGTTTAAAAGTAGAAGAAACTTGTTTTCTAAATATTAAGAGACTTGAAGTATTTTGAAAGTTAAGAACTTGATTTGTAAGTATGTGATACTTGGTTTTAATTGGTATAAGTCTCTTGGTTATAAAAGGAATGAAATTGTCTAAAAACCATAAAGGGTTATAACGACTTTATGGAAGGTTTAGAAAGTTGTCTATTTTGATTATTGGGCATAAGTTGCCTAGATTGTGAAAATTTGAAGTTGCTTGGTTTCAAGCTTTGAAATGAGTTTTCTAAAGTGTAGTAACTTACTTTGAAAAATAGACACACCTTGATACTACGGGTGTTAGTATCTTGGGGTATTACATAAAAAGGAGTCTTTTGAAAAGAATGTACGTACGTAGTACTTTGACTTGATTAATTGAGAATTAGTCTAAGTGTGCCTTGATAAGTACTTTGGCTTGATTAATTGAGAATTATTCTAAGTGTGCCTTGATAAGTACTTTGGCTTGATTAATTGAGAATTAGTCTAAGTGTGCCTTGATAAGTACTTTGGCTTGATTAATTGAGAATTTTTCTATGTGTGCCTTGATAAGTACTTTGACTTGATTAATTGAGAATTGCCTATATGTGCTGGTGATAGCCTTTGAGTGCAAGTATTATGTTTTATTACGTTGCCGCGACTCTACGGGAGGTCACCGCCTTGTCAGAAGTTAGTTGGACGTACCGACAGTGATGTGGGATTCCACGGGTATGCTTCCGTTATTTGTAGTACTTGGGTTAAATTCTCGAATTCTTATAAAAGACCTGGTAGTGCTTATGTGTTGTTTGACGGTCGGTCGAGATAGGGTAAGAGTATAAGTGAGGGGTAAACCCCCAAGACGCTATACCACCTTCTCCAGGGTAAGAGTATAAATGAGGGGTAAACCCCCAAGACATTATACCCCCTGCTTGTTTTGTTTGATGGTCGGTCCAGATAGGGTAAGAGTATAAGTGAGGGGTAAACCCCCAAGACGCTATACCACATTCTCCAGGGTAAGAGTATAAATGAGGGGTAAACCCCCAAGACATTATACCCCTGCTTGTTTTGTTTGATGGTCGTTCGAGATAGGGTAAGAGTATAAGTGAGGGGTAAACCCCCAAGACGCTATACTACCTTCTCTAGGGTAAGAGTATAAATGAGGGGTAAACCCCCAAGACATTATACCCCCTGCTTGTTTTGTTCACGGTGGTCGAGATAGGTAAGAGTATAAGTGAGGTAAACCCCAAGACGCTATACCACCTTCTCCAGGTAAGAGTATAAATGGCGGTAAACCCCAAGACATTATACCCTCGCTTACCACCGCCGTCTTCTACTTGCCCGCATGCTTTAAGGACACAGTGGGACTTGGTGTTCATGTATGCCTATTGGCATTATATTATATCATGGATCGCCGCAGCGGAAGGATTCCACGCATGATTGATATTACGGGCGTGAGACCCATGGTTATATTTTAGAAATGACTTGAGGGTACGCGCCCCCGACTTGTTATGATCGCATGTGTTGTATCGTAGGTTGGCTATCATACATGTCTCTGCTTTGCTTAGATCGTTATGATTTCATTACTGCATTTCATCGCTTCACATACTTGGTACATTCTTCAGACCGACTCCTTCGGGCCGCTCATGCCGCAGTTTAGGTATGCAGCTTGGTGATCGGCAGTGTTGGACCGCCGTAGTTTTTGGATAGCTCCTTCCATTGGAGTTTATCTTTTTGGTATAAGTCCTTTCAAGATGTGCTTTTGTACGCATGGGTACGGCGTGGCCTTGTCCCATCATAGTTCAAGATAACTCTTGAGGTCCAGATTCATATGTGGGATTGGACTCATGTTCAGTTTAGTGTCTTTTATTATGTATATTATATGGCAGCCTTGTCGGCTTTGCCCTTGCACGTACGTTGGTTTAAAAAAAAAAAGAGGTGTTATTTAAATTCCGCAGTGTACTTGTGTTGTTAGGTAGAAGGGTGCCCAGGTAGGGCACCAGTCACGGGCCCGGGGGTTCGGGGCGTGACACAGAGAGTTTCTCGGGTGTAGCTCTTCAGCCGGGCATGGACATTGCCCGCATGCAGGCTTATGCACTTGGATGTGAGGAGCGGAGGGGTCGATGGAATGACCGAGATCAGTAGAAGAGGGCCAGAACAGCAGGGTCCTTTGGCAACTTTCGAGGCGGACCGCCTCAGCAGCAGGTTAGTTATGCACTTCCACCAATACAGAGTGGTCCTCCATAGTCTTCGTGACGCTCGGGTATTCGAGATGGTCGGGCTCCGTGGCTTCGTTTACGTGATATACGGGTTCTAGCCGCCAGATTCACGCCCTCGGTACAGACGATGTGGGCGCGCCATCCCGGGAATGTCGCTTTTTATCGGTGCTTGTTTCACCGCGTCGCCGTACATGGACGAGAGAGATCCCTTATAGGAGGGTATAGGCAAAATGACGCAGCCTACCGTCAGCGGTGTTCATCGCTTCTATAGCTATGCGCGGCAGGCGGTGATTATGATTAGAGCGACGAAGGGAAAGTGAGGCAGTTAATACAGGTATATTCTTACCCCTCTAGAGATTAGTATGCTTGATATGATGATCTTGATTAAGTGTTATGTTCAGATAGCATTGTGTTAATTACGTTTAGAAGACAAGGTTAATTAAAAGGGTAAGATTGGTACAGGGAAATTGTAAGCCTTAGAATTTTATACGTGGAGACCTTAGAGGCGAGGCCATCTTGAGTAAAAGATTTATTTTTATGTTTGACCCTTATCGGAGTGCATAGTATACGTGAGATATATTTGTGTGATAAGTCCCTGAGTAGTGTGAAATGTAAGAGGGTAGTTGAGCTAAGAAGACCACTAGGTTTTCGTGACTCGATGGTGAGATTGTTCCGGATCGGGAAATAAGAGCTTGGCGCGATAAATGGGTCGGGTTGAGGCCAGATTGCGGGTCAACCCGCAGCCCGGTTTGAAGTAAGGAAAAATTGTAGTGGTCCCGCTTTGTGATAGGGTCACGAGGGTGTTAGGCCCAAGTTTAGGTAACCATCGTACGAGTTCGTGGATGCGTTCGACCAGTAGTCGGGCCGATGAGGTCAGCCCATCTTGTCTTTCAGTCAGAACTGTTTACTCGGCAGAGGGTTATGCGAGATGTTATATATCAGGAAGGTTGTAAGACTGCACGGGGTTCCTACTTTTACTTTATGACAGGCAGTGGAGCCCAGTTTACGGCTATTTCTTTTTATGGAGGTCTTACCAGGCTGGGTTAGGAACTCAGGTGAGTCTCGAGATGCATTCACCTCGCCTGCTTTTGATTTCAGGGGTAGCAGCGAGGATTATGTGCCTCTTGTTGAGTGAGTATCATTATAGCTACCATTTTAGTATTTCGGATGTCGCCTTATGAAGCCTTGTATGGGCGGAAGTGTAGGTTGCCGGTCGATTCGTTCGATGTTGGCAAGGTTCAGATAGTTGGTCCAAACTTGATCCAGCAGGGTGTGGATAAGGTGGAGCTTATCCGTAAGAAGTTATTGGCGGCTCGAGTCACCGAAGTCGTGCGGATAGTCGGCGCCGACACTTGGAGTTCTGTGCCGACGGGAGCTTTGTGATGTTAGAGGTAATTCCTCGTGGACTTGGATGTAAGTATTTGCGTGTGTTATTCTGGCCATGTGGCATTTGCAAACTGGTTAAGCTATGAGGAACTTTATCGTTATCTGTCTTGAGAAGGAACATTCGGGACGAATGTTTCTAAGGAGGGGAGAATGTTATACCCCGTATTTCCAGAGTTTGTATGTGAGGACGTACGTATGAATATATTCAAGCCCTAATTAGGTTAAAGATAAAATTGTGAACTTTCGACGGAAAAGATTCAACTTGTGAAGGAAATTCTACGCTTTTAATATTTTAATCGACACGGATTTTTCCGAGAGACGAAATATTTTGGATCAATAGAGGGCGACATGTGTCACCCTTAGTTGGCATGGGTTGACGAAATGTTGGCCAAGTGGACAAGGTCAAATGGTCAAGTCTTGGAAGATATTTCTTTGGGTGAGTGGGTAGGTAGGACGTTTTGTGCCTAGTGAAAGGCCACATGGCTCTTTGTTATGGGGACATATGTCCCAAGGTCAGGTGGACATATGTACCAACATTGTGGTGGACACTTGGTTGGAAGACCTCACTCTTCACGGATCCAAATCTTCACCTCCATTTGTTTTTATCTTGCCCTTGTGGTTCTATAAATACCCCTCTTGTGCAAGACTTCTTCATCCACAAAACAAGTTCCAAGTCTTAAAATCCTTCCCTCAGGTAAAGCTTACGCCCAAGCCCCCTTTGGAAGCTGTCCAAGCACCCTCTCCCCTTCCTAGTTGTCTCGCCAAAATACCCCTTGGTAGAAAAGTTGTCTTCTAGTATTGTTACTATGCCAAAATACCTTAGCCTAAATCCCTTGTAGTATTCCAAAGTTACCTCTATACTAAAAGCCCAGAAATACTACTTTATATCCATTAGTCGCAAAACGAAACCCTAAGGAAAATCTTCATAGTTGGTTGAAGTTTTAGGTAGAAGTTGTTTAGAAACTTCTAAGGGTTTCTCGAGCTATCGAGCGTGCAAATTAGGAGCTCAACGTTGTTCAGGATCGACATTTAAAACTTGGATAATTTTGGGCTTATCGAGGTAAATATCTTTGTCCTTCTATTGTAATTGGAAATTACATACTGTAGTAGTATAGAAATGAGTATAAGATATATAGAAGGATGGTATAAGAGAAGAGTATTGAACTGTACTTACATAGGACCGTATTTACAATAGACTTATGTAGTTGATTGCAGGGAAACGCCCAAATTTCCATAGAATAGAGAACCTTCTGCTTAGAATATTCTACAGAGTAGTCTAGACGTTGATAGACGTATATGGCCATTATAGGTTGAAGTTCGGCGAGTAGCGTGTTCTACTTGAAGGGTGGACAAGGCTAGCAGGGTTATAGTACGGTGAAGCGTTTTGCTATTTGTCGATAATCGTCGCGAGGTATGTGAACCTCTTCCTATCTTTTCTAGCATGATTTTTGTGAACTATGTAGTACGGTAGACGTACATGTGCTAAATGAGTTTTGGTTGGTTTCAAACATAAGGTGTTATAATAGTTTTATGGGAAGTTAGTTATAACGACTTTATGTAGGTAAAAGAATGGTTTATTGATTTTAGAAGTTAAGAGACTTGATCTTAAATGATAAGAGACTTAACTTATAAATGATGTTTTATGAAATGTTAAGGGCTATGAATTTTGTTAAAAGTTGTGAAACCTCATTCGTGAGTAATGAGTACTTGGCTTTTAAAGAATAATGTTTTACTGATTTCGGAAATGAGAATAAGTATCGAACAAACCACTGCAGCGTTAATAAAGGAAAATGTATTGACTAATTAACTATATTAAAACCAGTAGAAACCTCCATCTGCATAGAAGCTAAGATAAGACAAAATTATATTACATTTTCTAGATCATGACTGCTTTAATAAGATTGTTATAAACAAGAATAACTACTCACACATAAGGCATATGTTACTCAATTGTTTTAAAAAGAGATTACGTTATTTGATTAAGATCATGAACTATGAAATCTTTCGAAAATAAAAGACTTGAGTATTTGAAATTAGGCAACTTGAACTTTTGGAAAAGAATGTTGTTACTTGATTTTAAAAAAGGAAAGTGTTTGTGATTTAAAAGAAAAGTATGGTATTATCTTAATTTGTCTTAAAAGAGAGTTTAAATGTTATGGCCAATTTGACACCGAGTCCATGGGATGGACCGGGAATGTATTCCACACGTTTTGATACCGAGTCCAAGGGATGGACCGGGAATGTATTCCACACGTTTTGATACCGAGTCCATGGGATGGACCGGGAATGTATTCCACACGTTTTGATACCGAGTCCATGGGATGGACCGGGAATGTATTCCACACGTTTTGATACCGAGTCCATGGGATGGACCGGGAATGTATTCCACCCGATTTGATACCGAGTCCATGAGATGGACCGGGAATGTATTTCACCCGATTTGATACCGAGTCCATGAGATGGACCGGGAATGTATTCCATACGATCCGGCACCGAGTCCATGACGGACCAGAATGTGACCATGCGATTCCACCTCGAGTCCCATGGGATGGGCCGAGACATGCTATACGTATCACACGATTTATACCTAGACTGCCGGCAGTGAGGAAGGAGTTCCACGGGCATGAGGGATGACTTGAGGGCATGAGTCCCTGACTTGACATGACTGCTTTTATGTTGTGAACTGTAGTTTGTTATCATACATGTCTCATGTTTTATTTTAGACTGTTATGATTTCGCTTTCGATTTAGCCACATACTTGGTACCATTGTCATCGACTCCTTCGGGGTTGCGTTCATGCCGCAGGTAGAGGTACATCGGTTGATCATCACTCTTAGGATCACAAGCCAACAGATTAGGAAGCTCCGTTTTCTCCGGAGGCTTATCTTTTGGTATGTTTTCCCCGAGTTTGTAAGTTCTTGTACATTCAGGGGTATGGCGGGGCCCTGTCCCATCATAGTTGTTGTAAAAATATTAGAGGTCTGTAGTAATGTTGTGGGCAGAGTTGTAAAAGGGATGTAACTGTTCGGGTTCAAGTTTTATGTATATATACATGCCGAAAGGCAATCTTCTCTCGATAAACTGTTCTCATTCTATAATTATTTCATGTCTTGTTTTTATATTCCGCTGATTTCTGATGTATGTCTACTTGGGTGCCCGGGTAAGGCACCAGTCACGGGCCCGGGATCGGGTCGTGACATCATGCTAGCAAAATGTAAAGCTAACAACAATACATAATCTTGTAACACTTAAGAGCTAAGATTATTACCTCAACGATTTTTAGTCCAACTCCAATTCCGAAGTCGCTCCTGTTATACCCCGTATTTTCAGAGTATGTACGTATGGACGCACGCATTTAAATTTGAGCCTGTTAGGCATTGATTCGATTTGGGCTGTGCCGATTAGAGTCGCTGACGAAAACGACTTTCCACCTTCGTAGGGGAATTTCCGGCTATGTCATTTTTAATTTTTGCGGATTTTTCCGAGAGACGAAACATTTTGGACCAACGGGAGGGTGACATGTGTCACCCTCACATTGGAAGCAAATGGAAGGTTGGACGATTTGGGCGTCCAAGAGGCCTCGTTGGCCTCGCCGATCGCTCTTTGTGCCTAGTTTTGTGGCTTGTTTGGTGGAGTGTTTGTGGAGTGTTTTGTGGGTGCACTTGGCTTGATCTTGGCCTTACACTTGCCTTGCACTTACTAAATCTTGGCCATTGGTTGGCCTTTGGGTTTGCTATAAATACCCAGTTGATGAACTTTCTTCATCCAAAAATCATTTCCAAGTCTTGAAATCTCTCCTTTGTGTGTTGAAATTGCCCAAGCCCTCCCCTTGTGGAGCTTGGCCGAGAGGTCTCCCCTGAGGTCTGCTGGGTACCCCCTAGCCTAGTTGTTTCGTATAAGACAGCCCCCATTGTGGTATTGACATACTCTCCAAGTATTGTTATAATGCCCAAAATACCTTAGCCTTTTACCTTGTAGTATTCCAAAGTTACCTCTATACGAGAGTCCGAATACTACCTTTGTCCTTTAGTCTCAAACCAAACCACAAGAAAATCTTGATTGGTTGAAGTATTTAAGTAGAAGTTGGTTAGAACTTCTAGGGTTGTTTGGAGCGGTGGAGCACGAGTCGAGCTAAACGCGCTAAGGATCGACATTTAACTTGGATAATTATGGGCTTATCGAGGTAAACACTCATCGTTCTTCTATCAGAATTGGAAATTACATGTTGTCGAATATATAGTTGAAGTATACTATATATAGAACTCTACTTAGTACAGTGGCAATGTCTTTTGACTTAAGCCTGAAGAATTAAGAATCGAATCGAATTACAGAATTACAAAGAGACTTGTAGTATTCTTGTAGTAGAATTGTACACGTAGGTTAGGCGTGTAAAACCCCCGGTTGGCTTAGCCTACCGATAGAAGGAGATTTACGCGGTATGGGGAGAGCCAATTTTCTGTAGAATATTCTACGCCGGGTCTAGATGATAATAGGCGCCTTGTGGCCTTATAGGTTGAAGTACCTACGTGGCGCGATTTACTTGGCGAGGAGTAGCGACTGTTTGGAGCGTTTTGCTATTAGTCGATACTGGTCGCGAGGTATGTGAACCTCTTCCTATCTCTTCTAGCATGATATGTGTAACTACGTGTTTAAAATACTTTGTGGTTTTTAAAAGATGTGAATTATAAATCGCTTGTTATAATAAAGAACTTGATGTATTTCAAAAGATTTATAAATCGCTTTTAAGGGAAAGTAACACTTGGTTTTAAAGGTTTTAAAAAGAGTTATACTAGCTTTATGGGAGTTAGGTATAATGTCTTAAGAGAGGTAAAGAAAATAGTTTATCGATGTTAGAAGTTAAGAGACTTGATCTTATGAGATAAGAGACTTAACTTATTTGTTTTAATGTGGATGTTTGTGAAACCTCATTCGTGAGTAATGAGTACTTGGTTTTATGTTTTACGATTGAAATCGTAATGTGTATTAATAAAGGAAAATGTATTGAATAATGATGTATTGTATTAAACAGTAACCAAGAAACCTCCATCTGCATAGAAACTAAGATGAGACAAAATGATATACATTTTCTAGATCATGGTAATAAGAATGTAAACAAGAATAACCTACTCAATTGTTCAAAAGAAATCAAGTGATTAAGTTTATGAACTATGAAACCATTTGAAAATGAGAAACTTGAGTAATTGAAACTAGGCAAACCGAACTTAGGAAAAGAATGTTGTTACTTGATTTTGAAAGGGAATGGGTTGGTCATTCTAATACTACGTATCGGGTGACTTTTATAAACGTAATGGATCTCTTTTAAAAGGACTTAACGTATGTAGTACTTTGGGGTTAAAACCCGACTTTGGCATAAAATGAAAGTATTGTGTGAAACTTGCCTATGCTTGTTGTGCAAGTGTGGTATTTACTGTGTTACGCGTCGATAGAGGCAGTTGACTGAGCAGATGCGCCTCGATGCAGGCCGCTTGACTTGTTGAGAACTTACTTGGGCGTTGATGGATGTCCGTCTGATGTCCAGAGGCATATGGCCATGCAGTAAGATTGCAAATATATGGTGTTCTACATTCCACTTGGGCGTATACTGCACGCGTGTTCAGGGCATGGCATGTATGGGATTGACTACTACAGTATATTGTATATTGAAATTGAGGTTACATGGCCGTCTTCTTTGTATTAAGGGCATGTAGCCATCGGCGCTTATTGTGTTGCATCATGGACATGTCGCGATCTTTTTTTGTGTCAGTGGCGTGGCGTGATGCGGAAGCACACGATGTGGGCGTGAGACCCGTAGTTATATTCCCCAATTGGTGACTTTGAGGCGTGAGGCCTGACTTATTCTTTGTGTATATTTGTGGTAGTTTGGTTATCATCGTATCTCCACCTTTATATAGACTAGTATGATTTCATTATATTCCGATTTTTGACGATGTTGTATCATACCCAAGGTGCGGTAGAGCACGACGTGAACTTGATTTGAGCGTTACAAAAATGTGCTCGAATGATTAATCCTCGGAAAGTGTCGACCGTGTCTAAATGAAGTCTTGATTATCTCGGTGTGTTGGCCGATGAGTTTGGTAGTCTGTGACATTTGGGGTTTCATTGGCGTGACCTGCGGTCGATTAGTTTGACTATTAGGGCTTTCGGGAAACGTATGGCCCATTTAGGATGATATTTAGGGGAGCATGCAGCACATTTCTTGCCCTCGCGAATGAGAGGGCTGGGTAGCAATTTTGATGTTGAGGCGAAACGGCGTCGATTCGGGAAGTAATAGTATTTCGGCTTCTGTTGGATATATGGAGGATAATGCGTATAGAGAGATGAGCGAGCGATATATTCTGAGGCACCGACAATTACCTATGGTATTGAGTGTTTGCCAGTAGCGTAGACATTATCTGAGTATGCACTTAGGTGCAGGCCTTGTGAGGTCGGCAGGTGGACGCTTCGCGGAAGAAAGCGAGCGGCGAGCGGCCGGCAGGCGCCCGAGGCGGACGCCTCAGCGGCCTCACATACTTTGCCTCCGCTGACCTCTGAGTGGTCCTCCGCCCGACGCCAGGACCAGGACGGATGCCGGGAGGCCAGTCCCGGGGCCTCCCGGGTTTACACCCCGAATGTTGAGGAAGTAGGGTGTTGATCGATCGCCTCGGTGGTCGATGGTGTGTCGATAGTGAACCCGCATTCGGGATGCGTAGTGCGAGGCCTTATTTCACTGCGGCGTGTGGCGTGAGAAGAGGCGTAGCACTCTCAAAGAAGTTCGACGTACGACTTAGCCTTGGTCGATGGTGGTTACGTACTTCTCGATGCCGCGCGCGCGGTGGCCTAAGATTAGAAGTGGGCGGTGGCAGGTATATCCTTAACCGCTGCCGTGATTTGGTATGCTGATGTGATGATCTCGTATTATATGTATGGTAATGCGAATAGGCGTTGTGGTGTAGGTTAAACATGGTTAGTTGGGAAGTAAGTATGGGGTCATGGTAAGTATGAACCCTACGATGTTTGACCTTGTGGGTTATGTTTGTGTGATCAGTGCACAGGTAATGTGGAAAGCTTTCGCGACACCGACGCTGTAAGAATGAATGTTCAGAAAAAGAAGGGTGCTTTGGCGCTCTGATGGTGGGTTGGGAGGTATATTGCGGCCGACCGTCGTTCGAGGAAGGTCAGCTCACGGTGGTCAGCCAGTGCGCCAGCACACGCGAGGTGCTAGGCCCAGTTTAGATGACCATCGTATGAGTTCACGGAATGGCCTTAAATCGAGGTTAGTGAGATGACCAAGTTTGAGGTAGAGACCGGATACTAGAACGAGTTCGAGTGTTAGAGCGGCAGTACTACGAGAAAGGGAGAAGTGAGCGTGTTTTATGGCGGTGTGGCATGATCGTTTTAAGTAAGTATTGAAGACTATTACTGTTTGTTTGAGACCTAGAAGGAACATTGGACGAATGTTTCTAGGAAGAATGTTATACCAGTATTTTGAGTATGAGCCTTAAGTTAGGCATTGGATTCGATTTGGGATTAGGAAGTCGTTTTTTTTGAAACGTTTCCTTTCGTAGGGAATTTCTATGTCATTTTTAATTTTTGCGGATTTTTAGAGGCGAAACATTTTGGACCAGCGGGGTGTGGCGTGTCACTCGCATTGGAAGCAAATGGAAGGTTGACGATTTGGTGATCGAAGGCCTAGTTGGCCTTTGGATTGGCTCTCCCTTTTGTGCCTAGTTTTGTGGCTTGTTTGGTGGAGTGTTTTGTGGAGTGTTTGTGGGTGCACTTGGCTTGATCTTGGCCTTACACTTGCACTTGGCTAAATCTTGGCCATTGGTTGGCCTTTGGGTTTGCTATAAATACTTAGTTGATGAACTTTCTTCATCAAAAATCATTTCCAAGTCTTGAAATCTCTCCTTTGTGTGTTGAAATTCGTCCAAGCCCTCCCTGTGGAGCTTGGCGAGAGGTCTCCCAAGGTCTGCCGTAGGGTACCCCACCAGCCTAGTTGTTTCGTATAATACATCCCTTTGTGGTATTGAAATACTCCTCCAAGTATTGTTATAATGCCCAAAATACCTTAGCCTTTTACCTTGTAGTATTCCAAAGTTACCTCTATCGTAGAGTCCTAAATACTACCTTTTGTCCCTTTAGTCTCAAACCGAAACCCTAAGAAAATCTTCATTGATTGGTTGAAGTATTTAAGTAGAAGTTGGTTAGAACTTCTAAGGGTTGTTTGGAGCGGGTGGAGCACCGGAGTTGGGGCTAGCGTTCTAAGGATCGACATTTAACTTGGATAATTATGGGCTTATCGAGGTAAACATCGTTCTTCTATTGTAATTGGAAATTACATGTTGTGAATATATAGTTGAAGTATACTATATATAGAACTATACTTAATCTGTGGCAATGTCTTTGACTTAAGCTGAAGAATTAAGAATCGAGTAATTACATAGATGACTTGGTAGTAGAATTGTACACGCCCTAGTTAGGCGTGTAAAACCCCCGGTTGGCTTAGCCGGCCTCGATAGAGAAGGAGATTTTGTGGCGGGAGAAATTTTCTGTAGAATATTCTACGTTGTGGTCTAGATGATAATAGGCGCTTGTGGCCTTATAGGTTGAAGTACCTACGTGTGGCGCGATTTACTTGGCTTGAGGAGGCTTGGAGCGTTTTGCTATTAGTCGATACTCGTCGCGAGGTATGTGAACCTCTTCCTATCTCTTCTAGCATGATATGTGTGTATATGTGTTTAAAATACTTTGTGGTTTTAAAAGGCTGATGTGAATTATAAGCGGCTTGTTATAATAAAGAACTTGATGTATTTCAAAAGATTTATAAATCGTTTTTAAGGAAAGTAACACTTGGTTTTAAAGGTTTTAAAAAGAGTTATACTAGCTTTATGGGAAGTTAGGTATAATGTCTTAAGAGAGGTAAAGAAAATAGTTGATGTTAGAAGTTAAGAGACTTGATCTTATGAGATAAGAGACTTAACTTATTTGTTTTAATGTGGATGTTTGTGTGAAACCTCATTCGTGAGTAATGAGTACTTGGTTTTATGTTTTACCGATTTGAAATCGAATGTGTATCGACACCAACTGCGGCGTTAATAAAGGAAAATGTATTGAATAATGATGTATTGTATTAAAACGGTAGAAACCTCATCAGCATAGAAACTAAGATGAGACAAAATGATATACATTTTCTAGATCATTCTTGTAATAAGAATGTGTAAACAAGAATAACCTACTCAATTGTTCAAAAAGGAAATCAAGTGATTAAGTTTATGAACTATGAAACCATTTGAAAATGAGAAACTTGAGTAATTGAAACTAGGCAAGCGGAACTTAGGAAAGAATGTTGTTACTTGATTTTGAAAGGGAATGTGGGTTGGTCATTCTAATACTACGTATCGGGTGACTTTTATAAACGTAATGGATCTCTTTTAAAAGGACTTAACGTATGTAGTACTGGGTTAAAAACCGGACTTTGGCATAAAATGAAAGTACCTTGAGTTATGTGAAACTTTATGCTTGTTGTTGTGAAACTTGCCTATGCTTGTTGTTGTGAAACTTGCCTATGCTTGTGATGATATCCTTTGTTGTGAGTATTGTTACCGCTCTCGATAGAGGCGGTTGACTTGTTGAGAACTTACTTGGAGCGTACTTGATGATGGAGAATTCACGGGTATGTTTCCATTTTGATTATATCTTATTGTTGATGTCACATGGATGTCTACACCGATCTCGTGGCTGCGGCGGGTTGATTACGATATATGGTTATTTGTTCACACCGATGTTGTATTCACGGGCGTGGGCGCAGGTTGACTACCTAGTATATTGTTGTTGAGGTTACATGGGCATGTCTACGGCGTCCGGGCACGTGGCCATGCGGCCTTGTTATTGTTGCATCATGGACATGTCTACCGTCTTTGTATTCAGATTCCGGCACGCGCCTGCCGACATGAATGGTGTGGTGGGCGTGAGACCCATAGTTATATTTGAGTGGTGACTTGAGGGCGTGAGTCTTATGGAATCAGTAGTTTGGTTATCATCATGTCTCTGCTTTATATAGACTAGTATGATTTCATTCTGATGGTAGAAGTACATCCCGATCCGAGGATCACGTCATTTTGGAAGCTCGAGGCTTATCTTTTTCATGAGTTGTAGGTTCTTGTACATTTATGGCGGGCCCGTCCCGTCATAGTTGTTGTATAAATCTTAGAGTGCAGTTTGTAAAAGGATAATCGGGTTTATGTATATACTTTATGATATCTCTTGTTTCATGATTCATGTTTTATATTCCACTGGTTTTAGCTGATGTTTTATCACTAGGGTGCTCTTAGCACTTAGAGCTTCTTCTAGACACTTCAATCCACCACTTGAGACCCTTAGAATATCACAAACCACTTCCCTTAAAACTTCCAATCAAAACCTAGAAAAGCAACTAGGTTTTCATCTTGCGACTACTACGAAAACTATCTTTTTCCGGGATTTTTCTATTGAGATACCCTTACAATACACTTAGGAACCTTGGTTTAAAGTGGGAAGATTATTGGACAAAAAACAAATTTTTTTCCTTTTCAACTTGCTAGAACCCGAGAGCACATTGCTCTTGTTCTTCAAATTCTCTTGAAAATTTGGCTAAGTGTGGACTTGTCTCACTACTAGTAGTATTATATAGTAACGTGGAGGGTTGAGATTAGCACAATTGTGTGGTTTGGATGAAGTTCTTCTAAATATCAAGCTAGTGGTCCCATTGACTAAGTCAAACATGTCAAGCTTTACTACTTGCAAGACTTGTCTTCCTAACAAGGGTCAAATGACCCTTGTGCCCATGTAATTTCGTCCAACACATCCAATAAGGGGGGGTGACACGTGTCTCCCTCCCATTCGTCACAATATTACGTTTTCCGACAAATTCCATAATTCCGATAAATTTTTACAAGTCTCTAATCTTAACATTTGGGATTCTTACGTACGTTCTTAAAACATGTCCTATAAATACGGGGTGTAACACATAATCAAAAGACACTACACTGTACACGAGTCCAATCCCACATATAAATACAAACCTCTAAGAGTTATACTGAACTATGACGGGACAAGGCCCCTGTCACGACCCGATCCCGGGCTCATGACTGGTGCCTTACCCGGGCACCCAAGTAGACATACATCAGAGTAATCAGCGGAATATAACAAACAAGACATGAAACATATGTATCCAATAAGAAAATAGGCTAACCAAAACGGTCACCTTTCTGTATAAATAAATGAAAACTTGAACAGTTACATCCCTTTTACAAACTCTGCCCACAACAGTACTACAGACCTCTAAGAATGTTATAACAACAACGACGGGACAGGGCCCCGCCATACCCCTGAATGTAAGTACCTACAATGACAAAGGACTATACCACAGATAAGCCTCCGGAGAAACGGAGCTTCCCAAAACGCTGAACTGTGACCCTATGAGCGAGGATCAACAACTGGTGTACCTCTACCTGCGGCATGAACGCAGCCCGAAGGTCGATCTACAGTACCGTGTATGTGGCCCGAAAATCGTAAATGAAATCATAATAGTCTATATAAAATAGAAGACATATATGATAACCAATTTACGATACACAATATGTAAGCAGTCATGTCAAGTCAGGGACTCACGCCCTTAAAGTCATCACTCAAATATAACCATGGGTCTCATGCCCACAATATCAATCATGCCCGTGGAATTCCTTCCTCACTGCCGGCAGTCCATGATATAAAAGCACCAAGGAATACACATGAACACCAGGTCCCACCTGTGTCATAATAAAACCGTACGGGGTAAGTACGAAGGCATAACCGACTACTAAAACCCACAGTACCAACAATGCCATAAACTGTATCACGAGGTCTTTCTAGACCGCGCCACATGATCGAAGCTGGCCACTCGCCCTCAGTATCAATGTGCGCGTCTAATCCTGGAGCTTACCGCAGCTCCGCATAGGCCACCTAGGCCCGCATGAGGTATTCCTCGCATCGAGGGTAGTGTTATACCCCGTATTTTCCAGAGTATGTATGTGGGGACGTACGTACAATTGTGTAAGCCTTAGTTAGGCAAAAGGGACGAAATTGTGCTCTACTAACGAAAAAGATTGTTTTTCCGACGGAAAATTTTCCGAATCTTGTAAAGGAATTTTGCGTGTTCAATAATTTAATTTTCGCGGATTTTTCCGAGAGATAAAATATTTGGGACCAATGGGAGGGTGACATATGTCACCCTCAAAGTGGACGGTTTGGAGGGAGTTCCTTGGCACGTTTTTTTTGTGTTAAATGCCTTAAACATTTGGTCAATGTTGGCTAGATATTTTGTGGGTAGATATATAAGGTGGGACCCACACAACACTTGTCCAAATCTCATCCACACACTTGCTTGAATCTTGACCATTGAAGGCCCTATAAATACCCCCCCTTAGTTGAAGGATTTCTTCATCCCTTAAATAAATTCTAAGTCTTAAAATCCTTCCCATCCTCTTGAAGCTCGTCCAAACCACCCTCCTTTTGAGCCCTCGTGAAACCCCCTACCTAGAAGTCTCTCGTCGAAATAACCCCCCCTCCTTGGTAGAGAAATACTTCCCCAAGTATTGTTACTATTCCAAATACCTTAGCCCAAATACCTTGTAGTATTCCAAGTTACCTCTATACTAAAAGCCCAGAAATACTACTTTATATCCATTAGTCACAAAACGAAACCCTGGGGTAATCTTCATAAGTTGGTTGAAGTATATAGTAGAAGTTGTTTAGAAACTTCTAAGGGTTTCTTGGAGCTTTCAGAGCGTGCGGAATAGGAGCTAAACGTTGTTCAGGATCGACATTTTAACTTGGATAATTTTGGGCTTATCGAGGTAAATATCTTTGTCCTTCTATTGTAATTGGAAATTACATCTTAGTAGTATAGAATTGAGTATAAGATATAGAAGGATGGCATAAAGAAGAGAATTGAACTTACATAGGACCGTATTTCTGATGAGACTTGAATAGTTTGTGGGTAGGAAGTCTTGCCAATTTTAGTAGAATTAAGAACCTTCGCTTAGAATATTCTCTGAGTAGTCTAGGCGTTGATAGGCGTATTTGACTATTATAGGTTGATACTCTGCGCGCGACATATTCGACTTGGCGGTGGATTTCGCGAGGAGGTATGTGATTCTTCCTATCCTCTTGAGCATGATATTTTAAAAGAATATATATAGTGCGGTGAGCGTCGTGTGTTAACTGAACGTGGTTTTACTTCGATGTCTTTTGACTTGAGTTTTAAATAATAAGAATCTTGAAGTATTTCAAAAGAATTAAGAATCGTTTGCTTAAGAGTTATACTAGCTTTATAGGAAGTTAGGTATACCGACTTAAGAGAGATAAAAGGAACGGTTTACTTAATTATTTATGAAAGCCTTGTATTGATTTCGGAAATGAGGATAAGTATCGAACAAACCACTGCAGCGCTAATAAAGGAAAATGTATTGACTATTAAGTATTATTAAAACCAGTAGAAACCTCCATCTGCATAGAAGCTAAGATAAGACAAAATTTTATTACATTTCCTAGATCATGGCTGCTTTAATAAGATCATTAATAAACAAGAATAACCTACTCACACATAAGGCATATGTTACTCAAATTGTTTTAAAAGAGACTATGTTATTAAGTGATTAAGACTATGAACTATGAAATCTTTCGAAAATAAGAGACTTGAGTATTTTTAATTAGGCAACTTGGACTTTTGGAAAAGAATGTTGTTACTTGATTTTAAAAAGGGAGGCATGCTTTTGTCTTAAGTTGGTTCAAAAAGAAGGTAGGGAAACTGTTTTGGTTTACTTAAAAAGATAGTCACTCTATTTTGATACTACGGGTATCATGTGACTTTTGTGAAAGAAACGGATCTTTTTAAAGAGTTAATGTACGAAGTACCTTGGGGATAAAAACCCGAACTTGTTGACATAAAATAGAAAGTACCTTGTGTGAATAACTTGACTATGTTGGTTTGTGATAGCCTTGTAATACTTTCTTGTTGGTTTGATAAGTAAACATGTTAGGATGCTACGTGTGTTAGTGTCTTGTGATGTTTGTGTAAGGGGGTTTCCCTTGTTGTGCTTATGTTGTTTAACGATAAGACGTTATGTTAGTATTGTACCACTCACCTCTTGACATGTTATACCGGGGGTTAAGCTGCCCCCCGATGTGAGGTATACCTCATGCGGTCTGTGTGACTATGATTCGAGAATAACTCATGCGGGTCCAGGGGACCTATGCGGAGCTACGAGAGTTCCAGGTTAGTGTGCGGGGAATACCTCATGCGGTCTATGTGGCCATGCGGACTACGAGTCGGGGCGATGCCGGTATTAGCTACCCTCGTCACGAGAATACCTCATGCGGGCTAGGTGGCTATGCGGGCTGCGGTAAGCTCGAGATTAGACGCGCACATGATACCGAGGCGAGTGGCGGCCGATCATGTGGCACGGTCTAGAAAGACCTCGTGATACAGTTTATGGCATTATTGGTACTGTGGGTTTTAGTAGTCGGTTATGCCTTCGTACTTACCGTCTGATTTTATTATGACACAGTGGGACACGGTGTTCATGTGTATTCCTTGGTGCTTTTATATCATGGGCTGGCGGTGAGGAAGAATCCCACGGGCATGATTGATATTGTGGGCATGAGACCCATGGTTATATTTGAGTGATGACTTTAAGGCGTGAGTCACGACTTGACATATTTGCTACATATTGTGTATCGTAAATTGGTTATCATATATGTCTACATTTTATATAGACTATTATTATTTCATTCTGATATTTTGATTTCACATACTTGGTACTGTTATGCGACCTCGCCCTTGAGGCTGCGTTCATACCGTAGGTAGAGGTACACCAGTCGTCGATCCTCGCTCATAGGATCACAGTTCAGCGTTTTGGGAAGCTCCGTTCCTCCGGAGGCTTATCTTTGGTATAGTCCCCTGTTGTTGTAGATACTTACATTCAGGGGTATGGCGGCCCCTGTCGTCGTTGTTGTTATAACATTCTTAGAAGTGCTGTAATGCTGTGTATGTGAGTTTATAAAAGGGATATCGTTGGGTTCAAGTTTTTATATATATATGCCGAAAGGCAACTTTTCTCAGATAAATTGTTTCTCACTTCATATTATTTCATGTCTTGTTTTATATTCCGCTGGTTACTCTGGTGTATGTCTACTTGGGTGCCCGGGTAAGGCACCAGTCACGGGCCCGGGTTCGGGTCGTGACAAAGTGGTATCAGAGTAGTTAATCCTCGGAAAGTGTCTACAAACCGTATCTAGTAGAGTCTTGATTATCGGTGTGTTGTGCACCACACCAATAATCAGGAGGCTATAGGATATTTTGGATTGGTTTCCATTCTTCTCACTCTGAGATCGTGCCTTAGAGCTGTGTTATAAGTTGGACTCCTCTAACGTATTTCTTCCCCTTACCAGTTATGCCTCCACGCAAGGCAACCCGGGCCCAGAAGGGCAAGGCAGCCGAGGGAGCTACGAGTAGAACACAGAGGATTACGAGGGCATAAGCCCAATCATCACATGAGGTGGTTCTTCATTCGGGGAGTTCTGCGACGTCGCCCGGCCAGAGTCTAGCCTGGCGGCGATTCCTCTGCGGCCATGATATTTGAACCTTCAGTTCCACGACCAGTAGAAGAAAGTATGGATTGCAAAGAGATGACCTTGTTACTATCTAGGGATTTAGCAACCAGAGAGTATATTATGTACCGATTTATCGCGGGCCTTGATGATTATCTAAAGAAGGGTTGTGCAAGAGTAGCTCTTCAGTCAGGCTTGAGCATGGCCTGCGTACGGGCTTATGCGTAGCAGTCGAAAGCGTGGGATCGACGGGTTAACCAAGATCAGCGAGAAGAAGGCGGTCGGCGGGATCCTTTGGTAACTTTCGGCGGATCGCCTCGGTGTGACTGAATCGCGCGCCTCGCGATGCAGTGGTCCTCGCGGGGTTCGGGGCGTTCGGGGTATGCGGGAGTTGGTGAGCTCGAGGGCTTACGGTTCCAGATACCGCGTAGGTTCGGCCGGCCGGATTGATTTTCCTCGGTGTTCGCGATGTGCGGCGTAAATCGGGAATGTCGTCTTTTTGTTGGTGCTTGTTTTACCTGCGGCCTTCAGGGCCATGTGACGAAAGAATGTTCAAGTAGGAGGGATGCAAGTAGGATGACTCAGCCTACCAGATCAGTTGCGGATTCAGTGATTCGGAGAGGAAGAGGTGTTAGCGGAGAGGCCACCCCACCGGTGTGGCCGTTGTGGTAGGTGTCATTGTGGGAGTGTCGTACTACTGACGACTTGTTATGCTGCGGCCAGCGAGGCCATTTGCTAGAAATTGTCCAGGAGGTGGCGCGGATGTAGAGACTTCGACGCCGGGATCGGTGGCTAGTTCATCACGCCTGCAGCTATCGCCCAGTAAGCGGGATTATGATTCGGCGACAAAGGAAGTGAAGCGATGAATCTGATTATATCCTTAACCCTCAGAGATTAGTATGTGTGATAAGATGAGTATATCTTAAGTGTATGTTCAGATAGCATTGTGCTA
Organism: Przewalskia tangutica; assembly: GCA_029844215.1. Taxonomy (NCBI): domain Eukaryota; kingdom Viridiplantae; phylum Streptophyta; class Magnoliopsida; order Solanales; family Solanaceae; genus Przewalskia; species Przewalskia tangutica. The sequence goes on along the minus strand of CM056737.1, from coordinate 37,561,632 downwards.
ATTGTGATTAGAAATCATGAGTAGTTAAAAGGGTAAGATTGGGGATAGGGAAAGTGTGAGCCTTAGAGTTTTATACGTAGAGACCTTAGATGCGAGGCCATCGTGAGTAAAAGATGTATTTTTATGTTTGACCCTTATCGGAGTGCATAGTATCGTGAGATTTATTGGTGTGATAAGTCACGAGTAGTGTGATATGAAAGAGGGTAGTTGAGCTAAGAAGACCACTAGGTTTCGTGACTCGATGGTGAGATTGTTCGGATCGGGAACATGAGCTTAGCGCGATAAATGGGTCGGGTTGAGGCGGTTGCGGGTCAACCCGCGGCGGTTTGAAGAAAAGAAAAATTGTGGTGGTCCCACTGCGATAAGGGTCACGAGGTGTTAGGCGAGTTTAGTTAACCATCGTACGAGTTCGTGGAGTGCGTTCGACCGATGGTCGGTCCGATAAATTCGGCCCATCTTGTCTTCGATCGAGCTGTTTACTCGTGAGAGGTTATGCGAGATGTTATATATCGGGAAGGTTGTAAGGCTGCGGGGTTCCTACTTTTACTTTATGATGACGGTGGAGCCGGTTGTGGCTATTTCTTTTTGTATGCGGAGGTTTTACGAGCGGGGTTAGGAACTCGAGTGAGTCTCAGTATTGCATTCACCCTCGGGCCGGTGTTTTTGATTTTCAGAGGTAGCTGTAAGGATTATTTGCCTCTTGTTGAGTGAGTATTAAAATAGCTACCATTTCGGTATTCGGATGTCGCCTTATGAAGCCTTGTATGGGCGGAAGTGTAGGTTGCCGGTCGATTGGTTCGATGTTGGCAAGGTTCAGATAGTTGGTCCATACTTGATCCAGCAGGATGTGGATAAGGTGAAGCTTATCCAGAAGAGGTTGTTAGCAGCTCAGAGTCAACAGAAGTCGTGCTGATTATCGGCGTCGACACTTGGAGTTCAGGTTGACGGTGGGTCTTCTTGAAGATACCACCCCGGAAGGGTGTGAAGAGTTTTGGAAAGCAGGGGAAACTTAGCCCGAGGTACCTTGGGCCTTTTCAGATTGTTTGTAGAATAGGCCAGGTTGCCTATAAGTTAGCATTGTCGTCCGACGTAGGAGGCAGTATGTCCGGTCTTTCGTGTTTCTATGTTCGGATAAGTATCGGAGATTTTGGAAAACGAAACAATAATAGAATTGTGGTAATTTTAGTAGGAAGAGTTCGAGTGTACGAGGAGGGTACGACGATTAAGGGAAGAAGTGAACATGCGTAAGAGAATAGAAGTGATTATTTCGTTTGTGAAGAAAAGGTGCGAAGGGAGTATCTTTTAGCCCTTGGGTGGGAGCTTTTGTAATGATGGAGGTGATTCTTCGTGGACTTGGATTAAGTATTTGCGCGTGTGTTATTTTGTGGCCAGGTGTGGCATTGGAAACTTGTTTAAGTTAAGAGGAACTTTATCATTATCCGTCTTGAGAAGGAACATTCGGGACGAATGTTTCTAAGGAGGGGAGAATGTTATACCCCGTATTTTCCAGAGTATGTATGTGGGGCGTCGTCTGATTGTGTAAGCCTTAGTTAGGCAAAAGGGACAAAATTGTGCTCTACTAACGAAAAGATTGTTTTTGGCGGAAAATTTTCGAATCTTGTAAAGGAATTTTGCGTGTTCAATAATTTAATTTTTGCGGATTTTTAGAGATAAAATATTTGGGACCAATGGGAGGTGACATGTGTCACCCTCAAAGTGAGCAGTTTGGAGGAGTTCCTTGCACGTTTTTGTGTTAAATGCCTTAAACATTTGGTCAATGTTGGCTAGATATTTTGTGGGTAGATAGATAAGGTGGGACCCACACAACACTTGTCCAAATCTCATCCACACTTGCTTGAATCTTGACCATTGAAGGCCACATAAATACCCCCTTAGTTGAAGGATTTCTTCATCCCTTAAATAAATTCTAAGTCTTAAAATCCTTCCTCCTCTTGAAGCTCTCGTCCAAACCACCTCCCCTTGTGAGCCCTCAAAACCCCACTGCTAGAAGTCTCTCGTCGAAATAACCCCCTTGGTAGAAATACTTCCCAGTATTGTTACTATTCCAAATACCTTAGCCCAAATACCTTGTAGTATTCAGTTACCTCTATACTAAAAGCCGGAAATACTACTTTATATCCATTAGTCACAAAGCGAAACCACAGGGTAATCTTCGTAAGTTGGTTGAAGTATATAGTAGAAGTTGTTTAGAAACTTCTAAGGGTTTCTTGGAGCTTCGGAGCGTGCGGAATAGGAGCTAAGCGTTGTTGGGATCGACATTTTAACTTGGATAATTTTGGGCTTATCGAGGTAAATATCTTTGTCCTTATTGTAATTGGAAATTACATCTTGTAGTAGTATAGAATTGAGTATAAGATATAGAAGGATGGCATAAAGAAGAGAATTGACTGTACTTACATAATTTGTATTTCTGATGAGACTTGACTAGTTTGTGGGTAGGAAGTCTTTTGCCAATTTTAGTAGAATTAAGAACCTTACGCTTAGAATATTCTGAGTAGTCTAAATGTTGGTAGGCGTATTTGACTATTATAGGTTGATACTCTGCAAGGCGACATATTCGACTTGGCGGTGGATTTGTAGGAGGTATGTGATTCTTCCTATCCTCTTGAGCATGATATTTTAAAGAATATATATAGTACGGTGAGCGTCGTGTGTTAGCGAGCGTGGTTTTACTTCGATGTCTTTTGACTTGAGTTTTAAATAATAAGAATCTTGAAGTATTTCAAAAGAATTAAGAATCGTTTGCTTAAGAGTTATACTAGCTTTATGGGAAGTTAGGTATAACGACTTAAGAGAGATAAAAGGAACGATTTACTTAATTGTTTATGAAAGCCTTGTATTGATTTCGGAAATGAGGATAAGTATCGAACAAACCACTGCAGCGCTAATAAAGGAAAATGTATTGACTATTAAGTATTATTAAAACCAGTAGAAACCTCCATCTGCATAGAAGCTAAGATAAGACAAAATTTTATTACATTTCCTAGATCATGGCTGCTTTAATAAGATCATTAATAAACAAGAATAACCTACTCACACATAAGACATATATTACTCAAATTGTTTTAAAAGAGACTATGTTATTAAGTGATTAAGACTATGAACTATGAAATCTTTCGAAAATAAGAGACTTGAGTATTTTTAATTAGGCAACTTGGACTTTTGGAAAAGAATGTTGTTACTTGATTTTAAAAAGGGAGGCATTCTTTTGTCTTAAGTTGGTTAAAAAAGAAGGTAGGGAAACTGTTTTGGTTTACTTAAAAAGATAGTCACTCTATTTTTATACTACGGGTATCGTGTGACTTTTGTGAAAGAAACAGATCTTTTTAAAGAGTTAATGTACGAAGTACCTTGGGGATAAAAACCCGAACTTGTTGACATAAAATAGAAAGTACCTTGTGTGAATAACTTGACTATGTTGGTTTGTGATAGCCTTGTAATACTTTCTTGTTGGTTTGATAAGTAAACATGTTAGGATGCTACGTGTGTTAGTGTCTTGTGATGTTTGTGTAAGGGGGTTTCCCTTGTTGTGCTTATGTTGTTTAACGATAATCCATTATGTTAGTATTGTACCACTCACCTCTTGACATGTTATATCGGGGGTTAAGCTGCCCCCCGATGCGAGGTATACCTCATGCGGTCTCTGTGACTATGATTCGAGAATACCTCATGCGGGTCGAGGGACTATGCGAGCTACGAGTTCGAGGTTAGTGTGCGGGGAATACCTCATGCGGTCTATGTGGCCATGCGGACTACGAGTCGGGGCGATGCGGGAGTAGCTACGCTCGATGCGAGGAATACCTCATGCGGGCCTAGGTGGCTATGCGAGCTGCGGTAAGTTCGAGATTAGACGCGCATTGATGCGAGGCGAGTGGCGGCCGATCATGTGGTGCGGTCTAGAAAGACCTCGTGATCTGATTTATGGCATTATTGGTGCGTGGGTTTTAGTAGTCGGCTATGCCTTCGTACTTACCGTGACGGTTTTATTATGACACAGTGGGACACGGTGTTCATGTGTATTCCTTGGTGCTTTTATATCATGGGTGGCGGTGAGGAAGGAATCCCACGGGCATGATTGATATTGTGGGCATGAGACCCATGGTTATATTTGAGTGATGACTTTAAGGGCGTGAGTCCCTGACTTGACATGACTGCTTACATATTGTGTATCGTAAATTGGTTATCATATATGTCTTCTGTTTTATATAGACTATTATGATTTCATTCTGATATTTTGATTTCACATACTTGGTACTGTTATCGACCTCGCCCGAAGTGCGTTCATGCCGCAGGTAGAGGTACACCAGTCGTCGATCCTCGCTCATAGGATCACAGTTCAGCGTTTTGGGAAGCTCCGTTCATCCGGAGGCTTATCTTTGGTATAGTCCCCTATTGTTGTAGATACTTACATTCAAGGGTATGGCGGGGCCCTGTCCCGTCGTTGTTGTTATAACATTCTTAGAGGTCTGTAGTTGTCACGACCCGTTCCGGGGCCCGTGACTGGTGCCTTACCCGGGCACCCAAGCAGTCATACATCAGAGAAAATCAGCGGAAATATAAAACAAGACATAAAACAGTTGTAAAATGAGACACAATTTATCTGATGAAAAGCTTGCCTTTCGGCATATATATATAACCCAAGTTTTTGCAGTTACATCCCAATCGTATACTACAGGACCTACAGGAAGTAAACAACTATGGCGGGACGGGGCCCGCCATACCTGGCGAACAAAACTAATTACAACGGAGAGCATACCCAGCAGTAGAGCCTCGGAGAAGATGGAGCTCGACACCAACGCAAAAGATCCTAAGGATGCGGATCTAGCACTGCTTGCCACCTGCGGCATGAACGCAGCCCAGAGGAGGTCGATAACAGTACTAAGTATGCGAAAGCAAAGTACTTAAATGAAAACATATCATTTTAAAACCGGTTTACAAATATGTATGAAACAACGAGAAACCGCATATAGTGCCACATCACAAGAGCAACAATAGGTAAGCTATGTGTCTTTTCTAGGTGTGAATGATCGAGCAGGCCAATTGCGTAGTATCACCATGCAAGCCTAATCACGGACTCCGTAGTCCGCATAGGCCACTCACATAGGCGCGTAGGCATAACCCCGTCGAGGGTAGCTACTCCTCGTCGATCTGGACTCGTAGTCCATGGCCACGAGACCGCATGAGGTATAACCCCGCATCACTAACACGGAACTCCGTAGCTCCGCATAGGTCCTGGACCCGTAGGTATTCTCGAATCATGGTCCTGGACCGCTGAGTCTACCCGCGTCGGAGGCGGCTTAACCCCGGTAATATGTCAAGAGGTGAGTGATATTACACTAACATAACGACTTATCATTAAACAACATAAGCACAACAAGAATACTCTCTTATACAAAGCGTTACAATACACTACAACATAGCATCATATCGTGTCTACTTATCAAACCATCTTATTATTCTTTTCACAATTGATATAAGTCATTTATAAACACATGCAAACTTGTTTCTTTTATCATTCTTAAGTGGTTATACTTAACTTCATAAAGCTAGTATAACTCTTAAGCTTGGTTTAAAACCAATTAGTTCTCTTACATTAAAAAATGATTGATATTCTTTTGAAATGCTTTGGATCTTTATTATTGGGCTTAAAGTGAGGCATTCGTAAGTATTATTCGAGCTTAAGTCAAAGACATTTCGTAGTTATTATTGATTAACACGTATGCGTCTACCGTATTACATATATATTGTAAAATATCATGCTTTAGGAAGAATCACATACCTTCTCAATGAAAACCACGCGAGTTGAATATGTCGCGCGCAGAGAATCGACTATAATAGTCGACACGTCTATCAGCGTTGGACTACTTTGTAAACATGTTATACCGTATTTCCAGTATATGCGTAGGCGTGCGTGAAAAATTTTGAAGTGTAAAGTGGCTTGGCGAATTTATTTTGTTCACAACACCCGTTTAGAGTCGTTTTTTAAGCGTTTTCCACGACTTTCGTAGGGAATTTGGCTATGTCATTTTTAATTTTGCGGATTTTTCCGAGAGGCGAAACATTTTGGAACAACGAGAGGCGACACTTGTCACCCTCTCATTGATGGAGTGGCGGTTGGCTTGGACGATTTGGTGACAATTTTGTCAAGTAGTAGGTAGGATATTTTGTGTGTTAGTTGGTTAGGGTGCACTTGGCAAGATCTTAGCCCTACACTTGCATGCACTTGGCATGATCTTGGCCTTTGGTTGGCCTTTGCTAGACCTATAAATACCCCTGGAAGACTTCTTCATCCATTCCAAATATTTCCTAAGTGTTAAAAATCCTCCTCCCTTTGTGTGGTGTTTCGTCCAACACCCCTCTCCCCTTTGAGTTGGCACTTTGGCGAGCCCCTCCCACCCTCGGCGAGAGTACCCCAGTGGGGTAGTAGAGGTATACACCCCCTTGTGGTGTTGTCTCGTATATACCCCCATCTTGGTAGAAATACTCTCAAAGTATTGTTATAATGCCCAATTACCTTAGTAGATACCTTGTTGTATTCTAAGGTCATACCTTACAAAAAGCCCAATTATACTATTATACTTCACCAAACCGAAACCACAGGAAAATCTCCATGGTTAGTTGGAGTAGTATGTAGAAGTTGGTTAGAACTTCTAAGGGTAGTTTGGAGGCGGGTTGAGCGCACGGAGTTGGAGCTAAGCGATTGCCAGGATCGACTTTATACTCGGATAATTATGGGCTTATCGAGGTAAATATCTTGTCCTATTGTAATTGGAAATTACATGATTGTTAGACCATATAGTTGAAGTATACTATATATAACCGAACGTTGTTGTCGGCAATGTCTTTGGACTTAAGCTCGAATAATAAGAAATCTTTTGAAAGAAAATCTTTTTGTTTTACATGAGACTTGTGTAGCTTTTACGTGAGGTAGAATTGTACGTCCGGTTAGATGTATGAACCCCGTTGGCTTGATGGCCTTCCGATAGAGGAGGAGATTTACGTCATGTGGGGAGTTGTGTTTAATTTTACGTAGGATGTTCTACGAAGGGATATAAATGTTAATAAGCGCCTTGTGGCCTTATAGGTTGAAGTACTACGTATGGCGCGATCTTGCCAAGGAGTAGCCGGTTTGAAGTACTTGGGCGTTTTGCTATTAGTCGATACTCGCCGCGAGGTATGTGAACCTCTTCCTATCTCTTCTAGCATGATATGTGTGTAACTATGTAGTACTAAGGCGTGCATGTGTTAAATGTATTTGATTGGTCTAAAACATAAAGTGTTATAACGGCTTTATGGGAAGTTGGTTATAATGACTTTATGTTGGTACGAAAATACTTGTGGTCTTTAAAAGGTAATCGATTTGAACTATAAGCGGCTTGTTATGTGTTAATAAAGAACTTGAAGTATTTCAAAGATTTTGAATCATTTTGAAAGAAGAAGTAATACTTGGTTTTGAAAAACTTAAGAGTTATACTAGCTTTATGGGAAGTTAGGTATAACGGCTTAAGAATGTTTCTTGATTTGAAATCGTAATGTGTATCGACAAACCAACGCAGCGTTAATAAAAGGAAATGTTTTGACTAATTAAGTATTATTAAAACTAGTAGAAACTTCCATCCGCATAGAAGCTAAGATGAGACAAATGATATTTCTAGATCACTTTGTAATAAGATTGTTATAAACAAGAAAATCCTACTCACATATAAGGCTTATGTTTCTCAGTTGTTTAAAGAGAATTATATTCTTAAATGAATAAGACTATGAACTACGAAACCTTTCTAAAATAAGAAAGCGTGAACATTTGAAATTAGGCAAACTTGGGCGTTTGGAAAATAATGTTGTTACTTGATTTTACAAAGGTAAATGTTTTAGTTTAATTAAAAAGAAATGATCCTCTATTTTACACTACGGGTATTGTGTGACCTATGTGAAAGCAACGGATCTTTTAAAAGATTTAATGTATGAAGTACTTTAGGGATAGATACCCGAACTTGTTAGCATAAAGTACCTTGTGTGAATAACTTGAATGTGTTGGTTTGAGATAGCTTAGTAAATACTTTCTTGTTGTTGTGATAAGTAAACATGTTAGGATGATCCTTGTGTTAGTATGTTGTGTGATATTTATTTAAGGCGGTCATTCTTGTTGTGCTGACGTTGTTAAGCGTTAAGCGTTATCGTTATTGTATCACATACCTTTGACTTATTATACAGGGCTTGCCACCCGATGCGGGTCTATACGGCTATCGGTCCTTGTGACTACGGAGTCGCGGTAGCTCGGGATTGATCATTCCGGTGTTTAGCGTCCAGGGGGATTCCTATGCGGTCTGTTGAGACTATGCGGTCTTTTGAGACTATGCGGGTTGCGGAGCCTAGGCGGATACGGGGTTGATGCGGGGTATACCGGACCATGATTCGAGGATACCTGTCCGTGTGTGACCTATGCGGGCTGCGAGAGTTCCGTGAATAGACGCTCGGTGATCTGCGGGGCGAGTGGCGGCCGATCATAGTGCGGTGCAGAAAGACCTTGTGATACGATTTATGGCATTTGTGATGCGGGGTCTTAGTAGTCGGCTATGCCTTCGTGCTTACCGTGCGGTTTATTGTGATGACTTTGAGGCGTGAGTCACGACTTGACATGGCTTATTGTGAGCGTAGTTTGGTTATCATACATGTCTCTGTTTTTAGACTACTATGATTTCATTTCTGACGATTTTCGCCAGTTTCATACTGTACTGTTATCTTGACCTCCGGAGGCTGCGTTCATGCGAGAAAAAGGTACAGATCCTCGCTCTTAGGGTCATAGGAGCGTTGGGAAAGCTCCGTTTCTCGGAGGCTTATCGATGGTATAGTCCTGTTGTTGTAGGTATTTACAGGCGGGGCCTGTCCGCCATTGTTGTCGTATCATTTCTTAGAGGTGCAGAGTTGTAGGCGTGGTTTGTAAAAAGGATTAAGCGTTCATGTTGAAAAGGTTGTTATTTATATATACGAAAGGCAAGTTTTCTCAGTTATTGTTTCATATTTTATAATATGTCTTGTATCGTTTATGTTCGTGATTACTCGATGTTGTATCACTAGGGTGCCGGGTAAGGCACATTTCGTGACAAAAGTGGTATCGAGCGATTAATCCTCGGAAAGTGTCTGTATCCGAAGTCTTGATTATCGGTGTGTTGTGCACCACACCAATAATCGGGAGGCTATAGGATATTTAGGATTGGTTTCTAATTCTTCTCACTCGAGATCGTGCCTTAGAGCCGTGTTGTAAGTTGGACCTCCGACGTATTTCTTTCCTTACCGCTATGCCTCGCAGGTAGGCAACCCGGGCCCGGGAGGGCAGGCGGAGCCGCGAGTAGAGTTCAGAGGTGGCGAGGCACAGCCCATCATTACCTAGGGTAGTGCTTCTTCGGGAGTTCTGCGGCGTCACTAGCCCAACAGAGTTTAGTGCCTCTGCGGCCATGATATTTGAACCAGAATATAGATTGCCAAGAGACAACCGTTACTAGCTATGGATTTGGCTACGGAGAGTATACCGACGTCACCATGAGTCTTGAGGACTATCTAAAGAGGTTGTGCAAGAGTAATTCTTGATTGGGCTTGAGCATGGCACTTATGCGCAGCGGCCGAGCGTAGAGATCGACGGGTTAACAAAGGGCGAGAAGGGGCGAGCGGAAGGTCCTGGTAACTTTGGCGAGTCACCTCGATTAGATATGCACCTCGAGTGGTCTTCCGGATTTCGGGGCGTTCGGGGTGTGCAGGAGTTGGAACTCGTGGCTTGATGTGATGACGTCATCGGGAATGTCGTCTTTTAGTTGGTACTTGTTGTACTACGACCGCCGTCGATGTCGATAGAATGTCCTTGTAGGAGGACTTAGCCTTGAGATCGGTGGTAGTCGCCATCTTCCCTAGCTATGCGCCTACGTGGCGAGTTTGATTAGAACGACTAAGGGAGTGAAGCGAGATATAGATATATCTTTAACCCAGAGTTTTGTTTATGTGATAAGGTGAGTATACCTTAAGTGCTATGTTCGATAGCGGTGTGTTAGTTGTGATTAGATCATGGTTGTTTAACAGAGTAAGATTTGGGGATAGAGAAGGTGTGAGCCTTAGAGTTGAGACCTTAGAGGTAAGGCCATCTCGAGTAAAGGTGTAGTGTTATGTTTGATCCTTATCAGTGCTTAGTGCATGTGAGATATATTGTGTGATAAGTCCGAGTAGTGTGGAATGAAAGGGGTAGTTGAGCTAAGAAGACGCTAGGTTTTAACGTGATTAGAAAAGTTGTTCGACCAGGAGCAAGTGTTTCTGAGTCGCGGGTCGGGTTGAGGCTGCGCGAGTCAACCCGCGCCTCGTTTGTTGGTGAGTCAGTTCGTGGTGGCAGGGGTCACGAGGTGTTAGGCCAAGATTAGTTAACCAACTGTCGAAGTTCGGTGGATCGTTCGACGATGGTCGGGCGATCGTCGTGTTTTGACCATGTACGATGTTGTTATATCGTAAAGGTTGTAGGCTGCAGTGGTGCCTACCTTCACCTTATGTCGCACGATGGAGCCCAGTTACTGTTTTGTTTGGAAGCTTTGCCAAGCATGTGTTAAGAACTCGGTGAGTCTCGAATCGCATTCGCCTGGTTGAATTGAGGGGTAGTTGTGGAGATTGTTGTCTCTGTGGAGGAGTGTTTAAGCTACCATTTCGGTGTTGGATGTCGCCTTATAAAGCCTTGTAGGGGCGGATGTGTAAGTTGCGGTCAGTGGTTCGATGTTGGCAAGGTTCTTAGTGTTCCATGGATAGTGAGAAGCTTGTCTAGAAGAAGTTTCAGGAAATCGTGGTGGAAAAATCGGCGACGCTTAGAGTTGAGTTGACGGTCGGTCTTGAAAGTACCACCGGATTGGGTGTGGCGAGCTTTGGAAAAAGAGAAACTTAGCGAGTTGTTTTGGGCCTTTAAGTTCATGTGAAGAATAGGCCGATTGCCTATATGTTAGCTTTGCCGTCGACTTGGGAGGCGACGTCGGTCTTTCGTATTGTTATGTTTGGAAAGTATCGGAGATCCATCGAGTGTTCGATTAATGATGACCACGTTAGAGATAGTAACCTCGAGTTTTGGAAACTGCAAGATCGTAAATGTGGTAAGAGTTCGAGTGTACGTCGACCTCGGGGATCGCGCAGCTCCTGTACGGCCCTATCATTTGTTGGTCGCGGAGTGAACCTCGCGCAAAGTGACAAAAGTGGTATCATTTCTTTTGTAAAGGCGAATGAAGTATATTTTAGACCGGAGAGAGGTGTTTGTGGTGATGTTAGAGGTGTTTCCTCGTAGACTTGGAGGTATTTTAAGTTGGTTCCGTGCGTGGCGTGGATTGTTTTCGTAAGTATAGCGGTGAGGACTATACCGCGCGTTTGTTTGAGACTTAGAAGGAACATTCGGACGAATGTTTCTAAGAGGAGAATGTTATACCGTATTTCAGTATCGAGAAAATTTTGAAGTGTAAAGTGGCTTGGCGAATTTATTTTGTTCACAACACAGAGTCGTTTAGGGAATTTCCGCTATGTCATTTTTAATTTTGCGGATTTTTCAGAGGCGAAACATTTTGGACCAACGAGAGGCGACACTTGTCACCTCTCATTGATAATGAGGCGGTTGGCTTGGACGATTTGGTGACAATTTTGTCAAGTAGTAGGTAGGATATTTTGTGTGTTAGTTGGTTAGGCACTTGGCAAGATCTTAGCCCTACACTTGCTATGCACTTGGCATGATCTTGGCCTTTGGTTGGCCTTTGCTAGACTATAAATACCCCTGGAAGACTTCTTCATCCATTCCAAATATTTCCTAAGTGTTAAAAATCCTCCTCCCTTTGTGTGGTGTTTCGCCCAACACCCTCTCCCCTTTGAGTTGGCACTTTGGCGAGAGCCCTCCCACCCCTTGGTCGAGTACCCGTATACACCCCTTGTGGTGTTGTCTCGTATATACCCTCTTGGTAGAAATACTCTCAAAGTATTGTTATAATGCCCAATTACCTTAGCCGTATACCTTGTTGTATTAGGTCATACCTTACAAAAAGCCCAATTATACTATTATACTTCCCACCAGAAACCACAGGGAAAATCTCCATGGTTAGTTGGAGTAGTATGTGTTGGTTAGAACTTCTAAGCGGTAGTTTGGAGGAGTTGGAGCTAAACGATTGCGGGATCGACTTTATACTCGGATAATTATGGGCTTATCGAGGTAAATATCTTGTCCTCTATTGTAATTGGAAATTACATGATTGTTAGACCATATAGTTGAAGTATACTATATATATAGAACTGAACGTTGTTAATGTCTTTGGACTTAAGCTTTGAATAATAAGAAATCTTTTGAAAGAAAATCTTTTACATGGGGCAGACTTGTGTAGCTTTTCTCGTGAGGTAGAATTGTGCACGTCAGGTTAGATGTATGAACCCCGGTTGGCTTGATATGGGCCAGAGCTCCTAGAAAGAGGAGATTTACGCTGGTGCGGGGAGGAATTTTCGTAGGATGTTACGAAGGGATATAAATGTTAATAAGCGCCTTGTGGCCTTATAGGTTGAAGTACTACGTATGGCGCGATCTTCTGGCTAAGGAGTACTTGGAGCGTTTTGCTATTAGTCGATACTAGGTATGTGAACCTCTTCCTATCTCTTCTAGCATGATATGTGTGTAACTATGCAAGACGAGACGCGCATACGTGTTAAATGTATTTGATTGGTCTAAAACATAAAGTGTTATAACGGCTTTATGGGAAGTTGGTTATATGACTTTATGTTGTACTAAAATACTTGTGGTCTTTAAGGTAATCGATTTGAACTATAAGCGGCTTGTTATGTGTTAATAAAGAACTTGAAGTATTTCAAAAGATTTTGAATCATTTTGAAAGAAGAAGTAATTCTTGGTTTTGAAAAACTTAAGAGTTATACTAGCTTTATGGGAAGTTAGGTATAACGGCTTAGAATGTTTCTTGATTTGGAAATCAATGTGTATCGACAAACCAGCGTTAATAAAAGGAAATGTTTGACTAATTAAGTATTATTAAAACAGAAACTTCCATCTGCATAGAAGCTAAGATGAGACAAAATGATATTTCCTAGATCACTACAGTAATAAGATTGTTATAAACAAGAAAATCCTACTCACATATAAGGCTTATGTTTCTCAGATTGTTTAAAAGAGAATTATATTCTTAAATGAATAAGACTATGAACTACGAAACCTTTCTAAAATAAGAAACGTGAACATTTGAAATTAGGCAAACTTGGACGTTTGGAAAATAATGTTGTTACTTGATTTTACAAAGGTAAATGTTTTGGTTTAATTAAAATCTATTTTACACTCGCACATGTGACCTATGTGAAAGCAACGGATCTTTTAAAAGATTTAATGTATGAAGTACTTTAGGGATAGATACCCGAACTTGTTAGCATAAAGTACCTTGTGTGAATAACTTGATTGTGTTGGTTTGAGATAGCTTTGTAAATACTTTCTTGTTGATGTGATAAGTAAACATGTTAGGATGCTACTTGTGTTAGTATCTTGTGTGATCGTGATGGGGTAGTCATTCTTGTTGTGCTTACGTTGTTAAGCGTTAAGCGGGTCTTATTATTGTATCACATACCCTTTGACTTATTATACAGGGCTTGCCACCCTTGATGCGGAGTCTATCACGGCTACGGTCCTTGTGACTACGCAGTAGCTCGGTGATTGATCATTCGGTGTTTAGCCCGACGCGGGGATTCCTATGCGGTCTGTTGAGACTATGCGGTCTTTTGAGACTATGCGGGTTGCGGGAGCCTAGGCGGATACCGGGTTAAGTCGCCTCGATGCGGGGTATACCTCGGCGATGCAGGACCATGATTCGAGGATACCATGCGCGGTCCGTGTGTGACCTATGCAGTGCGAGAGTTCGAGGAATAGACGCTCGGTGATCTGCGGGCGAGTGGCGGCCGATCATGTGGTGCGGTCTAGAAAGACCTTGTGATACGATTTATGGCATTTGTGGGGTCTTAGTAGTCGGCTATGCTCGTGCTTACCCTGCGGTTTTATTGTGATGACTTTGAGGCGTGAGTCCCCGACTTGACATGCTTATTGTGACGTAGTTTGGTTATCATACATGTCTCTGTTTTTATAGACTACTATGATTTCATTTATTTTGATTTCACATACTTGGTACTGTCAGTACGACCTCCGGGGGCTGCGTTTAATCCGCAGAAAAGTACACGATCGTTGATCCTCGCCTTAGGTCATGGGAAAGCTCCGTTTCTCGGAGGCTTATCGTATAGTCAGGTATTTACATTATCATTTCTTAGGTCTGGTTTGTAAAAGGATTAAACCGTTCATGTTGAAAAGGTTGTTATTTATATATATGCGAAAGGCAAGTTTTTCTCGATTATTGTTTCATATTTTATAATATGTCTTGTATCGTTTATGTTCTGATTACTCGATGTTGTATCACTAGGGTGCACGCCTGAACTGGTCGTGACAAAGATTCTAAGAGGGTTCTATATCCTACGGAAAATTGGGCAAGACTTCCCTACGGTGAGCTACTCAAGTCTCTTGTGAAAACGATCTATGTAAGTACAATTCAGTTATTCTTCTTTTAAAACCCTTCTACTGTGATAACAGTTCAATTTTATTCTTTAATATCCTTCTAAGTATTTATACTTATTTCTATACTTCTACAGTATGTATTCTCTAATTACAAAAGAAGGACAAGTTTATTACCTCGGTAAGCCCAATAATATCCTAGATAAAAGTCGCGCCTGAGAAAGGTTTAGCTCTAAGTTTATGCGCTCCGGTAGCTCCAAGGAAACCTTAGAAGTTCTTTACAACTTCTACTAAGTACTAAGGGATTTGGGCTAGGGTATTTTGGGCATTATAACAATACTAGAAGGTAACTTTTTGTCACGACCCGACCCCGGGCCGCGACTGGTGCCCTACCTGGGCACCCTGTTCAGGTATACATCAGAGAATAGCAGCGGAACATACACAACATAAACACAGTCAAAAGTACAACTCAGTTCTTACAGTGACCACGTATGTGAATCTGGACCTCAGGAATAACAAGCGTGGCGGGACGGGGCCGCCGTACCACGAATATACATGAATCTACTACCTCAGGGAAACTGTACCAAGAGATAAGCCTCCGGAGCAAATGGAGCTTTCTCTCAAAAACTGAACCGAGATCATAAGAGCAAGGATTGCCAACCTGGGTACCTAAAACCTGCGGGCATGAACGGCCCAGAAGTCGGTCTAACAGTGCAGAATATGGAACAGAAATAACGTACAGTAAACAAATCATAACTGTACAAAAGAATGACAAGGACAAGTATAAAAATACATACCAGATCCTGCCGTGTCATTACCACTTATGAACTTAATCGCACCTTATTATCTTTTTCATTCTCTATAAAAAAACTATAGCCACATTCTTACGTACATGATTAGGAAAAATCATTAAGTTCATTACTATATAACTTACTTATCTCTCATAAGTATAACCCGGCCCTGTAAGGAGGGGCACCTATACTACCCGGCCGATTCTAGGACGCGATCAAGGTCACATAGTCTACCCGTAAAGGTATCTTGCCGGCCCGATCACGGGTCGATAACGTCATCTAGTCGCGTAAAGGTATCTTGCGGCCCGTTCACGGGTCGATAGCGTCATCTAGTGCGCGTAAAGGTATCTTGCGGCCCGTTCTGGGTCGATAACGTCATCTGATGCGCGTAAGGTATCTTGCCCGGCCCGTTCTCGGGTCGATAATGTCATATAGTGCGCGTAAGGTATCTTGCCGGCCCGTTCACGGGTCGATAATGTCATCTAGTGCGCGTAAGGTATCTTGCGGCCCGTTCTGGGTCGATAATGTCATATAGTGCGCGTGAAGGTATCTCGCGGCCCGTTCACGGGTCGATAATGTCATCTAGTGCGCGTGGGTATCTTGCCGGCCCGTTCTGGGTCGATAATGTCATATAGTGCGCGTAAAGGTATCTTTGCGGCCCGTTCTGGGTCGATAATGTCATCTGATGCGCGTAAAGGTATCTTGCGGCCCGTTCTGGTCGATAATGTCATATAGTCGCGTAAAGGTATCGCGCCCGTCATCGATGACTAAAAGTGTAAAACATAACCATGGGTCTCACGCCGTAATATCAATCAAAGCAGGTGGTATAACGTCTTGGGGCTTGCCGCCGTTTATACTCTTACCCGGAGAAGGTGGTAGCGGGGTATAACGTCTTGGGGCTTGCCGCCGTTTTATACTCTTACCCTATCTCGTAGGTCGTCAAACAACACATAAGCGGGTGGTACAGTCTTGGGGTTTACCCTCACTTATACTCTTACCGGAGAAGGTGGTATAACGTCTTGGGGCTTGCCTCATTTATACTCTTACCTATCTCGTGACCATCGACAAGACATAAGCACTACCATGTCTTTTATAAAATCCGAATTTAACCCAAGTGCTACAAATAGCGGAAGCATACAGTGGAATCCCACATCAGTCGATGCGTCGAGTAACTTATAACAAGGCAGGCCTCAACCGAGAGTCGCGGCAGCGTAATAAAACATAATACTTGCACTCAAAGGCTATCACCCAGTACATATAGGCTAAATCTCAATTAACCAAGCCAAAGTACTACGTCGTACATTCTTTTCAAAAGACTCCTTTCCAAATAAAACTTCCCGATACTAACCACGTAGTATCAAGTCCTATCCACCTTTCAAGACAAGTCACAATACCTTTTTAGAAATACAATTCCGAACTTCAAATCAAGTGACTTCTTTATAAAAAAACCACAGGCAATTGATGCGTAAAAACAAGTTGCCCTTTTACATAGTCAAGTCATTTATCTTTCCATAAGGCAAATATAACTAACTTCCCATAAAGCGTTATATTCACTTTATACCTTAGCCATAAACAATTTCCTACCCAAGGGACTTATACGTTTAAAGCGGGACAAGTATCACATACTTTAAAACTCTTGAGTCCTTAACTTTAAAATCAACTTAAGACATCATTACTATTTTCAAAGAAGTGAGTTAATCTCTAACCCACCCGACTTGGCATTACATAAAACAAGTAAAGAATATCATAGTCTTGTCGTCTACCGTACTACATACGTGCAACTAGTCATGCTCGAAAGATAGGAAAAGTTCTACATAGAGTAAATCACATAACTACCTCTTAACTTCTAAGAGTAGAAGGAAACATGAAATGATACCACAAGTATATTCCATACATGGAATCATGCCAAAGGAAAGGAAGAGGTTCACATACCTCGCGACGATTATCGACACGTAGCAAAATGCTCCAAAGTACTTCAACCTTGATAGCTATTCCACTCTCCCAGTAGGATACACTATACTTAGTACTTCAACCTATAATGGTCTGTCGTCCATAACCTTGAAAATCAATTTACTTACTTCCAGAATCAAGTCACATAGACTTACCAAAGTACTTCCAGTCCTCAGACTTATCAAATTCATGTCAAAAGAAGTAAGAAGTTTACATACCTCTTGGCTAATCCACACGCTAAGTAGACAACGCAGGTGATTGGAAAATTGTTGTCGGACTGCACGAAATCTTGTGGAATATTTACGTGTGGTTAAGCGGCTGAACTACCGCCCGTTTGTGGCGGAAATTCCCAACTTCGCCGCCCGTCGCGGAATTGTTCGCGGAAAATTCCATTTTGATCTGTTGGAAGTGAATTCATCGAATTGTTGTTGCGTGGATGAATTAATGGGAAAACAATTTTGGAGGTCTGGTGGTCATGCGTAAATGCGGCTCTTTGGTGGTCTGCGGCGGCCGCCGCCATGCGAGCTCAAGCGGCATCGATGGCGGATTCAAATCACGAGAATTGAGGCTCGGGATTGGTTGCAAAGCGTAGCTAAGATCAATCTGAACACAGCGGTATACGCCTTAGCCCTCAATTGTCTGGAATCGATCGGAATCTTCCAACCGTCGAAAAAAGGGTTTTAGTTGACGACGATCAGGTTGAATTGGAGGTCGTGGGTGGTGCCAAAATGTCGGCCTTTCCACCTGAATGTTTCTACACTAGCCACGGCCGTCGACTACACGTGGTGGCGGAAAATGCTCGTCGACGGCGAGGTTTCGGCGTAAAATCGATCAGTCGGTCGGCGAGTTTGAGCAAGAATCGAGGTCTGGTTTACATGGAAATGACGGCGAGAGATGGTGGTTACGATGGTATACTCCACTCCGTCGATTGCACCTCGGTTGGTCGGAAAATTAGAAAACCGAGCGGGAAGATGGATGAGCGATGGCGAAAACCCGATCTGAAGCTGGCGATTAGGGAGAATCGGCGGTGGCGGTTGGTATGGGCGTGGCGGGCTCGGCGAGCGAAGCTTTTGGTATATGTCTCGCCCGTGATTCTGGTTTGGCGGAAATGGCGTTTTTAGAACAACGTTCATCGAACAACACTTGTTCATGGGCGGGTTTTCACTTTGTTCATACACGTTTTGGGTATTTTTGTTCTGCGTTTTGCCTTCCCAAACTCCCAACATATACAAAATTTCTCGGGTGGTCAGCGTGACCAAATTTCTAAAATTAAATTCCCAATTTCTTACGTGCGTTCTTAAAACATATCCACGAAAATACGGGGTGTAACATTCTTCCCCTTAGAAACATTCGTCCCGAATGTTCTTTGAGTCAATCTTTCTAATTAGCGACATAGTCTCCTTTTACTACACCGCTTCTTACAACATATACCCATGGCCACATAACAATACTTATACTAAAAATGTCAGCACAGGCACTCACGAAGCCAACTAGCCCATACTCATAATGCCCACAAAGTCTGCCGTAATCATCTCGCTAGGTCTACTAGGGTCGGCATTGTATCATCACCGGGCAATCTCATATACGCTCGGCTACCACCCCAAACACTGCGGGTGTAGTTACCGAAATGTTCTTATGGATTCGGGCTCTATTCCTTTACACTTGGTTGCTATCTTTCTTCTTGGAGTACTCTTTCCGTACTTCCAACTCTTACTAGCATACATACATAACTTCCATACCGATTCTGGCCTCTAATCTTTGGAGTCACTCTATAAAACAATATACGATCATTTAGGCTTTCACGGCTGGTTCGGTGGAGCGTGTCCACGAACAGTAAAACAATTAACTAGACTTGGGCATTGCACCCTCGTGACCTGTTACGTGGCGGAACTACTACCAACTGATCCCACTCTATTCCAGGCCATGGGAGACGTGCGAGTCCTCAACCCGACTTCGACGTCGCAACTCTTATCCTTGATGCGACTTAAAATCTTATGGCGAGAGAGCCTTATATCTAAGGTCTCGGCGGTTATCAATATTCTTAGGCTCGCGATTTCCATGCTCCAAGCCTACTTTACTAGTTCCCCGTAGCGGTACAAAACTTCTCATAATACCATAACCATATTGTCTCGATCACAACAACCATTACTTACTCTATCGGACCTCATCCGTACAATTCTCTTAAGCCTACCACGAAGCTTAATATTTTAACATGGTATTCCATTAAGTTCCTTAACATGACTTCTTAGGGTTCATCACCTATCGAATGACTCATCCTTCCCTAATTATAACAAAGTAGTACATAAACCTTGATGAGATTTCAATAGCAGATCCATACCTTCGGTATCTAGTTAGTCCTTACCAACTCTTGGTAATCTAAAACCATTCTAGGCAACACGCGTCGACCCTCATACATAACTCAGTATGGTGTATGTCACAATACCAACTATACTATAATCATTACCACACGGATACACAATCCACATGGTCCTTCGGGTCACTCTTTGCGCTTTCGTGCTGCAATCAACATAACTCGTTAGGGAGGCGACCACAACAACCGCGGCTATCGCACGATCTCGAGTGAGAAGAATGGAAACCAATCCTAAATGTCCTGCAGCCTCACGATTATAGATGTGGTGCACAACACGATAATCAAGACTACTGAACACGCGATGCGTAGACACTTTCAGAGGACTAAGCGCTCGATACCACTTTTGTCACGACCAGGCCGGGCGCGGTGTGCCCTACCTGGGCACCCTGTTCAGGTATACATCAGAGAATAGCAGCGGAACATACACAACATAAACATAGTCAAAAGTACAACTCAGTTCTTACGGTGACCACGTATGTGAATACGTAACCTCAGGAATAACAAGCGTGGCGGGGCGGGGCCCCCGCCATACCCACGAATATACATGAATCTACTACCTCGGAAAGCGTACAAGAGATAAGCCTCGGAGCAAATGGAGCTTTCTCTCAAAAAGCGAACCGAGATCCTAGAAGCAAGGATCGCCACACAGGTACCTAAAACTGCGGGCATGAGCGGCCCGAAGAAGTCGATCTAACAGTGCAGAATATGGAGCGAGAAATAACGTCTGATAAATAGATCATAAGCGTACAAAGAATGACAAGGACAAGTATAAAAATACATACGGATCTGCGTGTCATTACCACTTATGAACTTAATCGCACCTTATTATCTTTTTCATTCTCTATAAAAAACTATAGCCACATTCTTACGTACATGATTAGGAAAAATCATTAAGTTCATTACTATATAACTTACTTATCTCTCATAAGTATAACCCGGCCCTGTAAGGAGGGGCACCTATACTACGGCCCGATCTAGGGCGCGATCAAGGTCACATAGTCTGCGGTAAAGGTATCGCGGCCCGATCTGGGTCGATAACGTCATCTAGTGCGCGTAAATGTATCTTGCCGGCCCGTTCTGGGTCGATAACGTCATCTAATGCGCGTAAGGTATCTTTGCGGCCCGTTCTGGGTCGATAACGTCATCTGATGCGCGTAAGGTATCTTGCCGGCCCATTCTGGGTCGATAATGTCATATAGTGCGCGTAAAGGTATCTTGCCGGCCCATTCTGGGTCGATAATGTCATCTAGTGCGCGTAAAGGTATCTTTGCGGCCCGTTCTGGGTCGATAATGTCATATAGTGCGCGTAAAGGTATCTTGCCGGCCCGTTCTGGGTCGATAATGTCATCTGATGCGCGTAAGGTATCTTGCCGGCCCGTTCTGGGTCGATAATGTCATATAGTGCGCGTAAAGGTATCTTGCCGGCCCGTTCTGGTCGATAATGTCATCTGATGCGCGTAAGGTATCTCGCGGCCCGTTCTGGGTCGATAATGTCATATAGTGCGCGTAAGGTATCGCCCGTCACTGTCGGCGGTAAAAGTGTAAAACATAACCATGGGTCTCACGCCCGTAATATCAATCAAAGCAGGTGGTATAACGTCTTGGGGCTTGCCCGCCGTTTATACTCTTACCACGGAGAAGGTGGTAAGCGGGGTATAACGTCTTGGGGCTTGCCGCCATTTATCTCTTACCCTATCTCGACGGTCGTCAAACAACACATAAAGCGGTGGTGCAGTCTTGGGGTTTACCTCACTTATACTCTTACCACGGAGAAGGTGGTATAACGTCTTGGGCTTGCCTCATTTATACTCTTACCTATCTCGTGAGCCATCGGACAAGACATAAGCACTACCATGTCTTTTATAAAATCAGAATTTAACGAGTGCTACAAATAGCGGAAGCATACGTGGAATCCCATCAGCTGTCGATGCGTCCAGTAACTTATAACAAGACAGTGACCTCAACCGAGAGTCGCGCAGCGTAATAAAACATAATACTTGCACTCAAAGGCTATCACCAAAGTACATATAGGCTAAATCTCAATTAACTAAGCCAAAGTACTACGTGCGTACATTCTTTTCAAAAGACTCGCTTTCCAAATAAAACTTCCCGATACTAACCAGTAGTATCAAGTCTATCCACCTTTCAAGACAAGTCACAATACCTTTTTAGAAATACAATTCTGCTTCAAATCAAGTGACTTCTTTATAAAAAACCACTAGGCAATTGATGCCGTAAAAACAAGTTGCCACTTTTACATAGTCAAGTCATTTATCTTTCCATAAGGCAAATATAACTAACTTCCCATAAAGCCGTTATATTCACTTTATACCTTAGCCATAAACAATTTCCTACCCAAGGGACTTATACGTTTAAAGCGGGACAAGTATCACATACTTTAAAACTCTTGAAGTCCCTTAACTTTAAAATCAACTTAAGACATCATTACTATTTTCAAAGAAGTGAGTTAATCTCTAACCCACCCGACTTGGCATTACATAAAACAAGTAAAGAATATCATAGTCTTGTCGTCTGCTACTACATCGTGCAACTAGTCATGCTCAAAAGATAGGAAAAGTTCTACATAGAGTAAATCACATAACTACCTCTTACCTTCTAAGAGTAGAAGGAAACATGAAATGATACCACAAGTATATTCCATACATAGAATCACGCCAAAGGAAAGGAAGAGGTTCACATACCTCGCGACGATTATCGACACGTGGCAAAATGCTCCAAAGTACTTCAACCTTGATAGCTATTCCACTCTCCCGTAGGATACGCTATACTTAGTACTTGACTATAATGGTCAATCGTCCATAACCTTGAAAATCAATTTACTTACTTCCAAGAATCAAGTCACATAGACTTACAAAGTACTTCCAGTCCTCTAGACTTATCAAATTCATGTCAAAAGAAGTAAGAAGTTTACATACCTCTTGGCTAATCCACACGCTAAGTAGACAACAGGTGATTGGAAAATTGTTGTCGGACTGCCCGAAATCTTGTGGAATATTTACGTGTGGTTAAGCGGCTGAACTACCGCCATTTGTGGCGAAATTCCCACTTGCGCCACCGTCGCGGAATTGTTCGGGAAAATTCCATTTTGATCTGTTGGAAGTGAATTCATCGAATTGTTGTTGCGTGGATGAATTAATGGGAAAACAATTTTGGAGGTCTGGTGGTCAATGCGGCGCTTCTTTGGTGGTCTGCGGCGCGCCGCGCCGTAGCTCAAGGCGGCATCAATGGCGGATTCAAATCGAGAATTGAGGCTCGGGATTGGTTGCAAAGCGTAGCTAAGATCAATACGAACACAGCGGTATCGCCTTAGCCTCAATCTGCAGGAATCGATCGGAATCTTCCAACCGATCGAAAAAGGGTTTTAGTTGACGACGATCTGGGTTGAATTGGAGGTCGTGGGTGGTGCCAAAATGTCGGCCTTTCCACCTGAATGTTTCTACACTATCCACGGCCGTCGACTCTACGTGGTGGCGGAAAATGCTCGTCGGCAGCGAGGTTTCGGCAATCGATCTGGTCGACGGCGAGTTTGAGCAAGAATCGAGGTCTGGTTTACATGGAAATGACGGCAAGGAGATGGTGGTTACGATGGTATACTCCACTCCGTCGATTGCACCTCGGTTGGTCGGAAAATTAGAAAAACGAGCGGGAAGATGGATGAACGATGACGAAATTCAATCTGAAAGCTGGCGATTCGGAGAATCGGCGGTGGCGGTTGGTATGGGCGTGACGGGCTCGGCGAGGCGAAGCTTTTGGTATATGTCTCGCCCGTGATTCTGGTTTGGCCGGAAATGGCGTTTTTCCGAACACTGTTCATGGACGGGTTTTCACTGTTCATACACGTTTTGGGTATTTTTGTTCTGCGTTTTGCCTTCCCAAACTCCCCAACATATACAAAATTTCTCGGGTGGTCCCACGTGACCAAATTTCTAAAATTAAATTCCCAATTTCTTACGTACGTTCTTAAAACATATCCTGAAAATACGGGGTGTAACACTTTTCTACCAAGGGAGGGGGGGTAGATTTCGGCTAGGCTAGGGGGAGGGGTTGCCTCGGCCAAGCTCACTCAAAGGGGGGGGGGGGGTGTTGGACGAAAAAGGCTACAAGGGAGAGGAGAGGATTTTCAAGACTTGGAAAAGAATTTGTGGATGAAGAACTCTTCATCTTAATGGGGTATTTATAGGTCAGGACATGGCCAACCAATGGCCAAGATTAGCCAAGTGCTAGGCAAGTGTAAGGTCAAGATTAGGGCAAGTGTCCTTGGCCAACTTGCACACAAAATATCCTACCAACTACATGACAAAGATGGCCATCCATTCGGCCCTATTGCCGTGTACCATCCATCAATGAGAGGGTGACAAATGTCGCCCTCTCGTTGGTCCAAAGTGTTACGTCTCTCGGAAACATCCGCAAAAATTAGGAATGGCATAGCCGGAATTTACCCTACGAAAGCTGTGGAAACGTTTCGTCGGAAAACTATTCGTTTTGTGAGTTGTTCCCAAAAAACGTCCAAGGCCTAAACTTTAAGGCCAAACTTTTTGTACGTATTCCCTTACGTACATACTCTGGAAATACGGGGTATAACATTCTCCCCTCCTTAGAAACATTCGTCCCGAATGTTCCTTCCCAAAACAGATAACGATAAGGTTCTTCATAACTTAAACAGTTTGCAAACGCCACACACGGCCACAAAACAACACTTAGGCATAAACGATAATGAAAATTTACAAGTAGGAAAGTGAATTACCTGGAGGTGTGGGGAATAGGTGAGGATACTTCCGCCTCATGTCCTCCTCAGCTTCCCACGTCATCTCCCCGAGCTCGTTCCGCCACAAGACTTTGTGAAGCCACGCCCTGGTCAGACGCCTAACTGACGATCGACTATCGCTATGGGAATCTCCTCATACGATAACCCCACGGTCACTGGACATCGTCAATCGGGTGTACCTAGATGGATCCGATACATCTCCTCAAAGATAGAAACATGAAACACGGATGCCGCCTCCAGATCGGACGGAGATCCAACTCGTGAGCAACCTTGCCTACCTGCGGACAATCTGAAGCGCCCAATATACCTTGGTGAGTTTCTTCTTCCCGAATCTCATCACACCGCCATGGGTGACACCTAGAAAAACCCAATCATGAACCTCGAACTCCGGATCCGACGGCGATGATGCGTATGACTTCTTTCGACTTCGGTGTCGGCAACCTCTCTGGATAAGCTTCACCTTATCCATCGCTGCTGCACCAAATCTGGTCCCAGTTGCACTCGCCCACATCGAACCAACCTATGGCGATCTGCACTTCCTCTCATAAAAGGCCTCATAAGGCGCCATCGAATCTGGAGTGGTAGCTATTATTGTATGCAAACTCAACTAGAGGAAAATGATCCTCCCGGCTACCACGGTCAATAACACGGGCTCGCAGATATCCTCGAGAGTCCGGATAGTGCGCTCGGCTTTGTCTGCATGCGTGGATGGAATGCAGTACTCAGGCTCACCTGCGTCCCTAAACCTCTGTGGAAAGACCTCCAGAAGTTAGCGTAATCGGGCTCCTGCATGCGATATGATCGAAATAGGGACTCCATGCAGTCTGACGATCTCTCGGATGTAAAGTCTGGCATAATCCTCAGCCGAAAAAGTCGTCCTGACGGGAAGAAAGTGGGCTGATTTCGTCAGCCTGTCGA
Source organism: Przewalskia tangutica (assembly GCA_029844215.1). NCBI lineage: Eukaryota > Viridiplantae > Streptophyta > Magnoliopsida > Solanales > Solanaceae > Przewalskia > Przewalskia tangutica. The sequence goes on along the minus strand of CM056737.1, from coordinate 37,536,256 downwards.
CGATAACACATATAGAATCATGTCTCCTCTGAGTGCGAGGTAATCCCGTGATAAAATCCATGTTGATTACCTCCACTTCCGGTCGGGATCTCGATAAATGCGCAACAAACCATCGGGCCTGCGGTGCTCTACCTTCACTCGACAACATGGGCACCGAGCTACGAACTCTGCAACGTCCTCTTGAGCCATCCCACCAATACGGATCTAAGGTCGTGGTACATCTTGGTCGACCACGGATGGATAGACGCTTGCCGTGTGCTTCCCAGAACCTGCTGCCAAGTCACGAAACATCCGGAACACACAACTCGCCCTCAAACCTTAGCACCCCATGGTGCTACCTCAAAGGACCGCGCCTCACGAAGAGTCGTATCACGATATCGAATCAAAGTGGATCCTCGGCTGTTGCCTCTTCACCTCGACGACGATGGAAGACTCGGCAACCTCACGAACTCTAACCCCACGCTATCGAGAATCAATCAAGCGGACATCAAGGCTCGCTAAGCGATGCAAATCACGAACCATGCCTCCTCTCTAGTTGCACATCGATGGGCTCCCATCGACCTACGACTAGAGTATACGCCACAACATTGGCCTTCCCGGGTGGTACAGGGATATCAACATCGTAATCCTTAAGCAACTCTAACCACCGTCTGCGCCGTAAGTTCGGCTCCTCTGGTGAAGATATCTTGGAGGCTCTTGTGGTGTATAAATATCCACATGAACCCATACAAGTAGTGCCTCAGGATCTTGGCGTGAATCACCGCCAATTCCAAATCGTGGGTGGGGTAGTTCCTCCGTGTTTCTTGGTGTCGGGATGCATACGCTATAACCTTGCCATCTGCATCAACACACATCCCAACCCGATGCCCGACGCGTATGATACCTAACATAAATGCTGGACCTGCGGAAGAGTAAAGCGAGGCGGTCGTCGATCTCTCTTTCAATAATCGAAACCACGCTCCAAGCATCGATCCATTGAAACTTGCGCGCTACGAGTCACCTAGTCAATGGTGCGAAGATAAGCAAACTTCTCCACGAACCGTAGATAATATCTCGCAAGGCCCGAGCTGCGAACCTCGCCGGAGTAGTAGGTCAGGCCAAGTCTCGATCGCCTCGATCTTGGCGTATCCACTCGGATGCCATCGGCCAAACAATATGCCCAAGAAAAGCCACGAAGTCAACCAAAACTCACATTTGGAAAACTTGGCGTAAGCTGCTGAGTCTCGAGAAGCGTCGGCCGGTCGCCAAATGCTCCGCATGCTCCTTCTCTGAGCGAGAATAAACCAAGATATCATCAATGAACACTATCACAAGCGTGTCCAAAATGGTTTGAACACTCGGTTCATCAAATCCATGAATCTGGCGAGCATTGGTCAACAAAAGACATGACCACGAACTCATAATGCGTCTGGTCGGAATGCGATCTCAGGGACATCGACTCTCGACTCGCACTGATGATAGCGATCGCGGATCAATCTTGGAGAAACATCGCGCCACTGGCTGGTCGAACAAATCATCAATCACGGGAAGGGGGTATCTGTTCTTAATGGTCACCTTGTTGGTGCACTGTAGTCAACACACATGCGCGGCGTCCGTCCCTTCTTCTTCACGAACAATCTGGCGCTCCCGGGAGAAACACTAGGCGATGAAGCCGCTTCTCGGCCAAATCCTAAGCCGATCCTTCACTCTCTCAACTCGGCGGGTGCCATTACGTATGGCGGAATGGAAATAGGCGAGTGTCCGCAATATGTCTATACAAAACTCAATCTCCTCGGGAGGATACGGAGTCGTGCGGAAACACGTGCGGGAACTCTCGACCACTGGCCCGATGGAAAATCTGGTACGCGGCTTGATATCAAACACCCAAACGAGATGGTAGATATACCGCCTACACCATCTTCCTAGCCTTGAGGTAGGAAATAAACCTACCACCGGCGTCTGGTGCTCCTCCACTCAACAATGGCTCGCCGAGAAGCTGGAACCGTGCTACTCTCTCTCCTGCGGTCTACATTGGAGTAGCGAAGCTAGCCAATCCATACCCATGATCACGTCGAAATCAATCATATCCAACTCTATCAGTCGGCTGAGGTCGGCGATGTAAATAGTCACAGGACAAGCTCATATACCGTAGAGCTACCACCGAATCACCCACTGGCGTAGCTACCTCGAAAGGGTCTATGGACTCAGGCTCTATCCCTATCCTACTAGCAACAAGGGGAGATATATAGGACAGAGTAGAACCCGGATCTATCAAAGCATACACATCAAACCCAGAAACTGATAAGGTACCTGTGACGACATCAGGTGAGGCCTCCTGATCCTGTCGGCTGGACAAAGCATAAATGCGGTTCTGAGGACCGCTAGAACTAGGACCCGCGCCACGACCTCTGCCGCGACCTGCTGGTCCATGAGTACCTTGCCCTCCAGGGCGAGTAACTGTCGGGGATGAAGAAGACCCGGCGAAAGAACACATGGTGACCCTACCATCGGCCGCGCCGCGGTCGACGGTTCCTCGCATAGTGACCTGTTGGCCAGCGAAACAAGCTCCGTAGCACCACGGCTCGAAGTGGGATCTACGATCGACCACGGCGAGGTGGTCCGTCGACGATACCTCTGCTGCGGGCGTCCGAAGTCCTGGGCCTGCAGTGCGCCTCGAATATCTGGTGTCTTGAGGACGGTGCAGGAGTGCTCTGAGCTGGCTGTGGTGCAAATCTAGGCTCTGCCGAGGCCGCCCACGATAGCCAAAAGACCCTGCCGTCCTGGTCTTCTTTTGCTGCTGCCTGTCAACCCGACGGTCTCTACGCTCCTCACATCCCAGATCATGAGCCTGCATGCGGGTAATGTCCATACCCGGCTGAAGAGAAACACCCGCACGTGACTTCGGCCATATAATCATCTAGCGGTGGCGTAGCGGTGCACCTATCCTCCATCTGCTACCAACGCCGGGACATATCGAGCGATGAATCAAACTCGACATTGTACTCCACGGCGGTCGTCCTCTGCCTCGGCGGTAAAAATCTATCACCGCCTCGCCATCTGTGGAGGCAAGAAGTGAGTGAGAAAGCCTCGAGAACTCATCCCAGTAGGCTGAGGGGCGTGCTCTCCCGGGATAACTCCGTGAATCAAACCAATCGATTGCGGTATCACGCGACCTATGTGAACCAAAGATTGCGGACTCGGTCTCGGCGCCGATCACTCTCAAAATCCTCTGTGGCGGCGGATGAACTCTGCGGATCATCCTCGGCCTCGACCAGTAAAACTCGGCGGGCTCTGACTCGTGAAGTCTCGTAGCCTCAAACTCTACGCCTCGGGTGAACCACGGATGCACTGGGTGGGGCCCAGGCTGCTGCATCCGGCTGTCCTCGTGTCGGCCCACGATCACGGCGATGTTGGGCCATCTCCTTGTACCCTAACTCCTCCGCCCCAGGCTGTGGGACATGAGGTGTGGGTACTGTGGTCTCTGTTGGGGCCGGCGGCGTCGTAGAACTCGCCGTCTCTGGTATAGACTGGGCCCGAGCCCTCGTGACTCTAGGTGTCCCACTAGCGACTCGCCATTGCCTTGCCCTTCGGGCGGGTTGCCTTACGTGGAGGCATAATCATTCTGAGAAAAATGGATATGTTAGAAGGGTCCGACTTATAACACAGCTCTAAGACACGATCTCAGAATGAGAAGAATGGAAACAAATCCTAAATATCCTATAGCCTCCTGATTATTGGTGTGGTGCACAGCGATAATGTCGAACTACTAGATACGGTGCGTAGACACTTTCCGAGGATTAATCGCTCACGATACCACTTTTGTCACGACCGTTAGGGCGTGGTCGTGTCTTACCGGGCACCCAAGCAGTCATACATCAGAGAAAATCAGCGGAAATATAAAACAAGACATAAAACAGTTGTAAAATGAGACACAATTTATTTGATGAAAAGCTTGCCTTTCGGCGTATATATATAACCCAGTTTTTGCGATTCATCCCAAGCGTACAGGACTACTGAGACCTCTAAGGAAGTAAACAACTATGGCGGGGCGGGGCCGCCATACCTGGCGAACAAAACTAATTACAACGGGAGAGCATACCCAGCGGTAGAGCCTCGGAGAAGATGGAGCTCACGGCGCGCAAAAGATCCTAAGGATGCGGATCTAGCACTGCTTGCCCTTACATGCGGCATGACGCGGCCCGAAGGAGTCGTCAACAGTACTAAGTATGCTAAAAGTAAAGTACTTAAATGAAAACATATCATTTTAAAACGGTTTACAAATATGTATGAAACAACCAGAAACCGCGCATAGTGCCACATCACAAACAAGAGCAACAATAGGTAAGCATAACGAGTCTTTTCTAGGTGCGAATGATCGAGCAGGCCAATTGCGTGTAGTATCACCATGCAAGCCTAATCACGGACTCCGTAGTCCGCGTAGGCCACTCACATAGGCGCGTAAGTACATAACCCCGTCGAGGTAGCTACTCCTCGGCGTCGCCCCGACTCGTAGTCGCATGGCCTGAGACCGCATGAGGTATAACCCGCATCACTAACACGGAACTCCGTAGCTCGCATAGGTCCCTGGACCAGCATGAGGTATTCTCGAATCATGGTCCTGCACCGCTGAGTCTACCCGCATCGGAGGCGACTTAACCCCGTGTCTGTCCAAGAGGTGAGTGATATTACACTAACATAACGACTTATCGTTAAACAACATAAGCACAACAAGAATACTCTCTTATACAAGCGTTACAAGACACTAACACGTAGCATCATATCATGTCTACTTATCAAACCATCTTATTATTCTTTTCACAATTGATATAAGTGCATTATAAACACATATGCAAATTGTTTCTTTTATCATTCTTAAGTGGTTATACTTAACTTCCCATAAAGCTAGTATAACTCTTAAGCTTCTGTTTAAAAACCAATTAGTTCTCTTCTGTTAAAAATGATTCAGTATTCTTTTGAAATGCTTTCAGATCTTTATTATTCAGGCTTAAGTCGTGAGGCATTGCCGTAAGTATTATTCAGGCTTAAGTCAAAGACATTGCCGTAGTTATTATTCAGTTAACACATGTACGTCTACCGTACTACATATATATTGTAAAATATCATGCTTTAGGAAGAATCACATACCTTCTCAGCGAAAACCACCTGCCAAGTTGAATATGTCGCGCGCAGAATCAACTATAATAGTCGAACACGCCTATCAACGTTGAGACTAATTTGTACTTGATTCTAAACAGAGGTTCTATATCCTACGGAAAATTGGGCGCACTTCCCTGCGGTGAGCTACTCAAGTCTCATGTGAAAACAGTCTATGTAAATCTGATTGATTATTCTTCTTTTAAAACCCTTCTACCGTGATATGATTCAATTCTATTCTTTAATATCCTTCTAAGTATTTATACTTATTTCTATACTTCTACGGTATGTATTCTCTAATTACAAAGAAGGACAAGTTTATTACCTCGGTAAGCCCAATAATATCCTAGATAAAAGTCGCTGAGCAAGGTTTAGCTCTAAGTTTATGCGCTCAGGTAGCTCGAGAAACCTTAGAAGTTCTTTAACTTCTACTAAGTACTAAGGGATTTGGGCTAGGGTATTTTGGGCATTATAACAATACTAGAAGGCAACTTTTCTACCAGCGGAGGGGTAGATTTCGGCCACGCTAGGGAGGGTTGCCTCGGCCAAGCTCAGTCAAAGGGGGGGGGGTGTTGGACGAAAAAGGCTACAAGGGAGAGGAGGGGATTTTCAAGACTTGGAAAGGAATTTGTGGATGAAGAACTCTTCATCTTAAGGGGGTATTTATAGGTCAAGACATGGCCAACCAATGGCCAAGATTTAGCCAAGTGCTAGGCAAGTGTAAGGTCAAGGTTAGGGCAAGTGTCCTTGGCCAACTTGCACACAAAATATCCTACCAACTACATGACAAGGATGGCCATCCATTCGGCCCTATTGCAGTGTAACATCCATCAATGAGAGGGTGACAAGTGTCGCCCTCTCGTTGGTCCAAAGTGTTACGTCTCTCGGAAAAATCCGCAAAAATTAGGAATGGCATAGCCGGAATTTACCCTACGAAAGCTGTGGAAACGTTTCGTCGGAAAACTATTCGTTTTGTGAGTTGTGCCCAAAAAACGTTCAAGGCCTAAACTTTAAGGCCAAACTTTTTGTACGTATTCCCTTACGTACATACTTTGGAAATACGGGGTATAACAGTAGTACTGCTGTGTACAGAGTTTGTAAAAGGGTATTTAACTATTCGGGTTCAAGTTTTTATATATATATGTCGAAAGGCAACTTTTCTCAGATAAACTGTTTCTCACTTCATATTATTTCATGTCTTGTTTTATATTCCGCTGGTTACTCTGATGTATGTCTACTTGGGTGCCCGGGTAAGGCACGATCCGCGGGCGGGTTCGGTCGTGATGTAGCTACTCGGCGATCGCCCCGACTCGTAGTTCGCATGGCCACATAGACTGCATGAGGTATTCCCCGCACACTAACCTGGAACTCTCGTAGCTCCGCATAGGTCCCCTGGACCCGCATGAGGTATTCTCGAATCATAGTCACACATACCGCATGAGGTATACCTCGCATCGGGGGGCAGCTTAACCCCCGGTATAACATGTCAAGAGGTGAGTGGTATAATACTAACATAACGGCTTATCGTTAAACAACATAAGCACAACAAGGGAAACCCCCTTACACAAACATCACAAGACACTAACACACGTAGCATCCTAACATGTTTACTTATCAAACCAACAAGAAAGTATTACAAGGTTATCAAACCAACATAGTCAAGTTATTCACACAAGGTACTTTCTATTTTTTGTCAACAAGTTCGGGTGTTTATCCCCAAAGTACTTCATATGTTAATTCTTTGAAAAGATCCGTTTCTTTCACAAGAGTCACACGATACTCGTAGTATAAAAATAGAGTGACTATCTTTTTAAGTAAACCAAAACAATTTCCCTACCTTCTTTTTAAACCAACTTAAGACAAAAGCATGCCTTCCTTTTTAACGAAAACACTTCAAATTTTTAAGTCTTTGTCTTTTATAAATCAAGTCCTTACTTTGAGATTTTTAAGAAAATCAAACTTGTTTATTAATGATCTTATTAAAGCAGCCATGATCTAGGAAATGTAATATAATTTTGTCTTATCTTAGCTTCTATGCAGATGGAGGTTTCTACTGGTTTTAATAATACTTAATTAGTCAATACATTTTCCTTTATTAGCGCTGCAGTGGTTTGTTCGATACTTATTCTCATTTCCCAAATCAATACAAGGCTTTCATAAACAATTAAGTAAACCGTTCATTTTATCTCTCTTAAGTCGTTATACCTAACTTCCCATAAAGCTAGTATAACTCTTAAGCTTTTAAAAACCAAGTATTACTCTTCTTTCAAAAACGATTTTTAATTTTTTTGAAATACTTCAAGATTCTTATTATTTAGACTCAAGTCAAAAGACGTCAAGTAAAACCATGTTCGATTAACACACGACGTCACCGCACTATATATATATTTGAAAATATCATGCTCAAGAGGATAGGAAGAATCACATACCTCGCCGTGAAATCCACCGCCAAGTCGGTATGTCGCGCGCAGAGTATCAACCTATAATAGTCAAATACGTCTATCAACGTCTAGACTACTCTGTAGAATATTCTAAGTAGAAGGTTCTTATTTCTACGGAAATTTGGGCAGCACTTCCCTACCCGACAACTACACAAGTCATCAGTAAATACGGTCGCATGTAAGTCACTCAATTCTCTTCTATTATACCATCCTTCTATATCTTATACTCCATTATAAACTACTATATGTAATTTCCAATTACAATAGAAGGACAAAGATATTTACCTCGATAAGCCCAAAATTATCCAAGTTTAAATGTCGATCCTGAACAACGTTTAGCTCCTATTCTGTACGCTCCAATTCGCTCCAAGAAACCCTTAGAAGTTCTACACAACTTCTACTTAATACTTCAACCAACTATGAAGATTTTCCTAGGGCTTCATTTTGTGACTAAGGGATATAAAGTAGCATTTCCGGGCTTTTTGTATAGAGGTAACTTTGGAATACTACAAGGTATTTGGGCTAAGGTATTTTGGAATAACAACAATACTTGGAGAATATTTTCTACCAGGGGGGGGGGTGTTTCGGCTAGAACTTTCAAGAGGGGGGGGAGGAGAGGGTGTTTTGGACGAGAGCTTCTCAAAGGGGGGAGGAAGTTTTGAGACTTGGAAATTGTTTTGTGGATGAAGAATTCTTGCAACTTAGGGGGGGTATTTATAGGACCTCCAATGGTCAAGATTCAAGCAAGTGGAGGGAGGAGATTTGGACAAGTGTGTGTGGGTCCCACCTTATCCATCTACCCACAAAATATCTCACCAAACATTGACCAAATGTTTAAGACCTTTTTCACACAAAAAACGTGCCAAGAATGACCAACCAAAACCGTCCAACTTTGCCACCTAAGGGTGACACATGTCGCCCTCCTATTGGTCCAAAATATTTCATCTCTCGGAAAAATCCAAAATAAATAAATTCTTGAAAACATAAAATTCCCTTACAAGGTTCGGAAAATTTTTCGTCGGAAAAACAAATCTTTTTCGTAGATGTGCAGAATTTCGTCCTTAACAATGATTCGGGCTTACAAAATTGTACGTACGTCCTCACATACATACTCTGGAAATACGGGGTATAACATTCTTCCCTCCTTAGAAACATTCGTCCCGAATGTTCCTTCCCAAGACAGATAACGATAAAGTTCCTCATAACTTAAACAGTTTGCAAATGCCACACATGGCCATAATACAACACGCGCAAAAATACTTAAATCCAAGTCCACAAGGAATCACCTCTAGCATCACAAAAGCTCCCACCCAAGGTCTAAAAGATATTCCCTTCGCACCTTTACTTCACAAAAGAAATGATCACTTCTATTCTCTTACTCGATGTACCCTCCTTGTACACTCGAACACTTCCTAAATAAACTTACCACATTTCTGTTATTGCTTCAGTTTCCAAAATCTCGGGGTCACTGTCACGACCCGATCTCGGGCCCGCGACTAGTGCCTTACCCCGGGCACCCTAGTGATAACAACATCAGAGAAAATCAGCGGAAATAAAGTTTAAACATGAGACAAGAGACAACATAAGAAAACAGGCCAACCAAACAGTCACCTTCATGTATATACATATAACTGAACAGTTAAAATCCTTTACAACCACACAGCGATTACTACAGGACCTCTAAGAATGTAACAACAACTATGACGGACGGGGCCCGCCATACTCCACAGATGTACAAGTACCTACAATGACAGGGGACTATACCAAAAGATAAGCCCCCGGAGAAACGGAGCTTCCCAACGCTGAACTGCGATCCTATGAGCGAGGATCAACAACTGGTGCACCTCTACCTGCGGCATGAACGCAGCCCCAAGAGAGTCGATACAACAGTACCAAGTATGTGAAACTGAAAATATTGTAATGAAATCACATTTCATCATTTTATAAAACATTTTTGCGATAAATGCAAGATTATGCCAAGTAAGGGCGCATATCCCGAATAATCACTCACACATAACTATGGGTCTCACGCCATAATATCACTCATGCGTGGAACTCATTCCTCATCGCGGTACATGATGTAAAACAACACCCGTATGTGAACTGAACACTAGATCACTGCGTCGCTATCAAACCGATCGGGCAAGTAGAATAGCCAACTACGGTCAAAAGCTAGTCATATCCCTTCACGGGCAAGGTACGGAAGCCAACTACCAGTCCAAAAGCTAGCCACGCAATTGGCCGAGGCAAGTATCTTAAGCTAACGTACCCTAGCCTACCGTCTCACGAGATATGACCGAGGCAATTATCTTAAGCTATCTACCAGAGCCTGCCGATACACGAGAAATGACCAGGACAAGTATCTAAAGTGTGCCTGAACCACATGTACAAATCAAGCCCGTGATCGCTCGTCACCGCGGCAAGCTTCATGGATTAGCGGTCCATGGACAAATAACATAATCCTCACAATGACCGCATGCCCCGGCATCTTACCTCGGAAAGCATGGCCATGAAATCATCCTACTGGAGGCATACCCGTGGACCATCCAACATGTCAGTATGTTCAAGCAATCAATCAGATAGCCGGCCCTCCCAGAGAGTCACGGTAGCACAGAAACAAAACACTTGCCCATCAAAGGCTATCACAACAAGCATAGGCAAGTTCAACGTACTTTCATTTTATATCAACAATCCGGGTTTCAACCCCAAAATACTATATACTTTCATTCTTTCAAAAAGACCTCTTTCTACGTAAAATCCACACGATACTAATACTCGTAGTATTAAAAACACGTTTTCTTTTCAAAACAAATTACTTCAACTCGTAAAAATCTTTACAAGACCTTTTAAAATCAAGTACTTTATACTTTTTAAACCAAGTGCTTTTCTTTTAAAACAACCTCAAGTATACTTTTAAAACCAAAATAACTTACTCTTTTCAAAACAAGTAACCTATACTTAAATCAAGTTACTTCTCCTTTTCCGAAATCAAGTCATTTATAAGTCAAGTCTCTTATCTTTCAAGATCAAGTCTCTTAACTTTCAAAATCAAGTCGTTTAGCTTTAAAAATCAAATCTTTCTTTTATCTTCATAAAGTCGTTATAACTAACTTCCCATAAAGCTATTATAACACTTTATGTTTTAAACAAACAAAATTCATTTCACACACGTACGTCTACCGTACTATATAGTTCACAACAATCATGCTCAAAAGAAAATATCACAACACTTCTTGTTCAAGAAGCTGCTCTCGAAAGAGTTAGAGAGATGTTTCTCTCACTAGGCGAAAATGCTCTCAACATTTTTTCCTAGTTGCTCTTCTACGTCTTCCTTCTTCTATGATTTTCACCAACTGATATACTACACGGATTGTTTTTTGATCTAATCCATCCTACGTTGAAGTTTGTGTGTTCATTTCACGCTCACTCTAATTGATTTGTTATAGAGTAAGGTATCTTCCTTATAGTCATGAGAAAGAATACAAAGATTTCAGCCAAAAGAATGAAAGAGATTATTTTGATTGTTGAAGATTACAAGTTACAAGATATGAATTTGAAGTTTGCATTTAGAAGGGGCGACTTAGCGATGGCAGTTTGCATCTCCGAATATTGCGGAATATTGGACAAAGTGTTCTTTGGGTTATTAGCAGTCGGAGGGTGATCTTGGTGTGCAAGAGGTCGTGATGGTGATCTTGGGTTGAGAAGCAACTCTTGGTTTCTCGACCTTCCGGTGGCAGCCTCAGCTAGTGTTCCGGTTGAAAAGCATCACAATGAAGGGTTTACGGGTCTTGACGGATTTCCCAGGTCAAATGCGGGAAAGGTGGGGTCACGGGTTGCAGGTGGGTCGTGATGGTGATAAAGGGTTGTGGTTGAAACCTCTTGGTTCACCGCTCAATTGTCTTTGAGTCGAGGAGCTTTTCGTGAGCTCATGGCGGAAAGGCTGCCGCCATCCGATGAACTCTCCGGCTCGAGGAGATTGCAGATCTTGATGGTGATCCCGGGTCGAAAGTGGGTATGGAGGGTGGACCCGGGGTGCAGGAGGGTGGTGTAGATGTTCAGGGTTTGAGGCTTGAATCCTTGGGACTCCGATCCTTGGTTTCTGAGTGCAAAGAGTTTTTTCCGGCGGCCACTTTGGATGCCAAGGGGTCAACGGGACTCGAGGTTAGTCACGGGTTGACTGCGGGTCAGGTGGGTGGGCATGGGTCTTGGGGAAAGTCCATGGGCCACCAGCCTTTAGTGGTTGACTCCGAGAATTTTTCATTTCCAATTGGCCTTGGAAGTGCTAAGGTTGTGGAAGCCGAGGGGTTTTTTAGCCAAAAGAGGTCTAGTAATTTGATACATTCTTTTGTTGCGGTTGTCAATGGCACGCCTCATTCATTATGTGCTACAAATTTAATTGCTGAGAGAACCAAGGAAACATCTCATTCAATTGGACATCGAAACTTGAAAAGGGTGAGAACCGAAGAGTCATCTCTCCTAATGAATTCAAAGGTTACGGAAACCAAAGGGGCAGCTCGTCAAAAGAGGTTTAGAAACTTGATGGCTACGGGATTCGAAGGGGCTTCTCTTCAAACGACTTTTGACACTGGTTGGTCTGCGGATCTTGATAGAGATCCCGGGTCAAATGGGGGTATGGTGGGGGGTCCCGGGTTGCAAGAGGGTCATGATAGTGGTCATGGGTTGTGGATGGAATCCATGGGTCACGGTATGGAGGGTAATCTTATGAAGGATAAAGGTGTGGGTTTTTGTTGTTTTCCGACTGGCAACATGGAGGTCAGAGATGAAACGGGTCTTGTGGATGATCCAGGGTCGATGGCGGGTCAGGACGGTGGTCATGGGTCAGTGTTCATGCCCACGAGGCATCAGTCTAAGGTTGGTGAAGTCGTTGGGACTTCTTTTCCCAAGGACATTGAGAAGGCAAATGTTGCGGTTTCCGAAGCCCCACCCCTTCTCGAGGGAATGTCGGGTCGCATGGGTGGGAATGGGTTTTTAGAGGATCAAGAGGATGGTTCCGGGTCGAAGGAGGGTCAGAGGGGTAGTCATGGGTTGCTTATTGGTCACGTTGGTGGTCGTGGGTCATGGCTGCAGCCTATGGGTCTTCGGTTAAAGTATGTAGAGACCGATGTTGGTTCATTTCCCATGGTTCTTGGTAGTATGAATCGTGTGGAAGTCGAACAGCCTACCCTTCTAATGAGACTTGGTATTTCGGGGCATTTAATTACTGAGAGAACCAAGGAAACATCTCATTCAATGAGACATCGAAAATTAATAAGGGTGAGAACCGAAGAATCACCCATTCTAATGAATTCAAAGGTTGCGGAAACCAAAGGGGCAACTCGTCAAAAGAGGCTTGGAAACTTGATGGCTACGGGATTCGAAGGGACTACTCTTCAATCAAATCTTGGACTATCAACTTATGTGGAAATCGAAGGGACACTCTCTTCCAATTCGCCTAAGATCTCACAATTGGTCTCGGCCAATGGAGCATTCAATGCCAAACGACTTAAGCAATTTATGGCAACCTTTCCCAATAATGCACTACTCTTGAATTCCCCAACAAATGCTTCTAATGCACGTACTAAGCGTGCAAGGAGTTTTAATTCAACATAGGAAACTTAAGCAGGAATCTTTACAAGTCCTTGTCTAGAATCAAAAGGACTTAAAACTATTATGATCTTATCCCCTCTTGTAATGGCACCTTTGAGTGACCACTGCTACCCTCCCCCATTTCTTGTTTGCATAAACGTTGAGGATTGAGAACCCTCAATGACTGATTGTAGCCATCTTTATTTCCGTTATTAGTAATAATATTTGCATTTACCTAAAAAAAAAACAATCATGCTCAAGAGTATAGGAAGAATCACATACCTTTTTAGCTTAAACCACAAGCCAAGTCAAGTATGCTGCGCGTAGAAGATCCACCTATAACAACCACAATATATCTATTAATCTCTAGTTCTCTTCGTAGTATATTCTAAGTAAATGCGATTCCTATTCTACGGAAAATTCGGCACACATCCCCAAACACATAAATAACCTCCCCCTAACCAGGCCTGCTACCAAGCCAACAACTCCAAGGGAAAATTACACGTCTAACCGGACGTGTTCAAATCTGCTTCACAATAATACTACACAAGTCTACTGTAAATACAGTCCAAATGTAAATACAGTTTAATCCTTTATAATCATCCTTCCAATATATCTTATACTCAATTCTAAACTACTACAATATGTAATATCCAATTACAATAGGGGGACATAGATCATTACCTCGATAAGCCCAAAATTATCCAAGATTATAAGTCGATCCTGAGCAACGTTTAGCTCCAACTCCTTACGCTCCAACCCGCTCCAAGCGACCCTTAGAAGTTTCTAAACAACTTCTCTAAACACTTCAACCAAGCTATGAAGATTTTTCTAGGGTTTCATTTTGCGACTATTGGAATAAAGTAGTATTTCCGGGCTCCTAGTATTGAAATAACTTTGGAATACTACTAGGGATACTAGGCTAAGGTATTTGGGACTTATACTACAATACTCAAAGTATTTCCACTCAATAGGGGGAGGGGGACGAAAATCAACAACAAAGGGAGGGAAAATATTTTGCTTTGGAAAGCTTAAGTGTGGATGAAATTACTCTTGCACTAAGGGGGGGTATTTATAGAGAATTCAAGGGTCAAGATCTAAGCAAGTGGGTGGTCAAGATTGGGCCATGTGTGTGTGGGTCCCACCACACCACATGGCCAACGAAAACACAAGACAAGTGGTTTGCCACTTGTTAAGTCATTTCGGCCAAGGGACAAGTGTCTAGCCACTTGTCCGACCATTTCGGCCAAGGTGCCACATGGGGGTGACACGTGTCGCCCACCGACTCTTCCAAAATATTTCGTCTTCTGAAAATATCCAAAATACCGAAAATCTCAAAAACAAAGCGGGCCCCACAAAACCGTAAATTTCTCCCGTGGGCCCCACGTGACCATTTCTGAAAATAAAATCCCAAAATTCTAATATAATCCAAGAAGCCCAAATACCAAATCTGGGAGTCCAATTCCCATCAACGAACATTTTTCCTTCACAAAAACCGGAAATTTTTCCGTCGAAAAATCACATCTTTCTTCCTTTCCAATTTTCTGTCGCAATCTCGTACGTACGTCCTCACATACATACCCTGGAACTACGGGGTATAACATTCTTCCCCCCTTAGAAACATTCGTCCTGAATGTTCCTTCTAAGTCTCTAATCAAACGTGTGCCGGTATAGTCTCCACTACTATACTTACAAAACCGATCAAGCCACCAATGGCCAGAATATAACATGTGCGCAAAACTCAAATCCAAGCCAACGAGGAAATCATTTCTAATCTCACAACAACTCCCACTAGCTTCAATTTACCCTAAGGCCATTCCCGGCCTTTACGATCCGATTCTGGTCGAACGCATCCACGAACCCGTACGATGGTTACCTAAACTTGGGCCTAGCACCCTCGGGACCCTATCACACAACGGGACTACCAAAAATTGACTCCACCCTATTCCGGGTTGCGGGTTGACCTGCGACCTTGCCTCAACCCGACCCATTTGTCGCGCCAAACTCTTGTTCCCCGATCCGGAACAATCTCACTAATCAAGTCACGAAAACCTAATGGTCTTATTAGCTTAACTACCCTCTTATAATTCACACCACTCAGGGACTTATCACACAATTATACCCCACGTATACTATGTACTCCGACAAAGGTCAATCGTAAACACAATCTTTTACCCAAGACGGCCTCACATCTAAGGTCTCCACGTATAATACTCTAAGGCTCACAATCTCTATGTACCCAACTTCCCTTTTACTAACCAGGCCTCTAAATCACAATTTAACATAATGCTATCTGAACATAATACTTAGCACATCATCATATCATCAATACATACTAGTCTCTAGAGGGTGAAGGATATACCTGAAATCAAATAGGCGGTTCCAAGGACCGCTAGAACTGGGAACTTCTACCACGACCCCTGCCACGGCCTGTCGGTGTATGAACATTCTGCCTAGCCATAGAAGGTGAAGAACCCGCAACTGATCCCGAAGGCCGAGTCTCTACATCCGAGCTACTTCTGGTTGGACAATTTCTCGCAAAATGGCCCTGCTGGCCGCATGTAAAACAAACTCTCAGAATACCGTGACACTCCCCCGCATGGGGTTTACCACACTGGCCACACCGAGGTTGGGGTGGCTTCATCCGGCCAACACTCCCACTCCCCTGAAAACCTGAACCCTTGGAGCCCTGACCTGCTCCTGAATACCCTGGATGTCTCAAGGCATCAGAGGACCACTCAGATCGGGCGAGGCGCATAACTAGTTCTTGGCGAGGCGGTCCGCCTTGAAAGTTACCAAAGGACCCTGCCGTCCTGGCCTTCTTCTGCTGGTATTGGTCAATCCGTCGGCCTCTCCGTTCCTCACACCCAAGTGCATAAGCCTGCATGCGGGCAATGTCCATGCCCGGCTGAAGAGCTACACCCGAGCAACTCTCTGCTAAGTAATCGTCCAGCCCTGTGACATAGCGGTGCACTCTGTCATCCATATCTGCCACTAACGCAGGGACATATCGAGCCAACGAGTCGAACTCCACGTTGTACTCCCGAACCGTACGCCCTCTCTGTCTCAGCATCAAAAATCTGTCGGCCCGTGCTCTCCTCATCTGCGGAGGCAAGAAATGGCTGAGAAATGCCTCCGAGAACTCGTCCCACACAGCTGGAGGCGCATGCTCCCCCCGGGACAGCTCCCACGAATCAAACCAATCGACTGCAGTATCACGCAGCCGATGCGAACCTAGGACCACCGACTCGGTCTCCGAAGCCTTGATCACTCTCATGATCCGCTGTAACTGTCGGATGAACTCCTGCGGATCATCCTCAGGCCTCGACCCATAGAACTCAGGTGGGCTGCAGCTCAAGAAGTCCCGTAGTCTCAAACTATCTGCTCTGGGGTGAACTATGGGTGCTACCGGAACCTCTGACTCTCGTCTATCCTCGTGTCTAGCCACAATCCTAGCTAGTAACTGGGCCATCTCCTTATAACCCATATCCTCTGTTCCTGGCCGTGGGACTGGAGGCTCGTGCATGTGGCCTCGGTAGACCGCCGCTCTACTCGCAGCTCCCTCTGCCATCTTGCTCTTCTGGGCTCTGGTTGCCTTCTGTGGAGGCATAGCTGGTAAAAAGAATACGTCAGAAGGAGTCCAACTTACAACACAGCTCTAAGGCACGATCTCAGAGTGAGAAGAATAGAAACCAATCCTAGATATCCCATAGCCTCCTGATTATAGGTGTGGTGCACAACACGCCGATAATCAAGACTCTACTAGATACGGTCTGTAGACACTTTCCGAGGATTAATCGCTCACGTCATCACGACGTTCGGGCTCGTGGATCGTGCCTTACCCGGGCACCCAAGTAGTCATACATCAGAGTAATCAACGGAATATAAAAACAAGACATGAAACAGTTGTAAAAAGAGACACAGTTTTATGTGAGAAAAAGTCGTCTTTCGGCATATATACATAAATGTAGTTTTTGCAGTTACATCCCAAGCATAACAGACTACTGACCTCTAAGAAAGTAAACAACTATGGCGGACGGGGCCGCCATACCTCGATCGCACAAAACTAACTACAACAGGGAGATCATACCAAAAAGTAGAGCCTCCGGAGAAGATGGAGCTCCCGACACCAACGTAGAGATCCTGAGCTGGCTGTGGTGCGAATCTAGACCGTTGCTGAGGCCGTCCACCCTGATAACTACCAAAGGACCCTGCCGTCCTGGTCCTCTTCTGCTGTCACAACCCGTCGGCCTCGACGCTCGCATCTAGTCGTGAGCTGCGTGCGGGTAATGTCCATACCGGTGAAGAAACACCCGCACAAGACTCGGCCATATAATCATCTAGCCGGTGGCGTGGCGGTGCACCTGTCCTCCATATCCGCTACCAATCTTTGGGACATATCGAGCCAAAGAATCGAACTCGACATTGTACTCCCTAATCAGACGCCCTCTGTCTCGGCGAAGAAAATCTGTCCCGCCTCCTCATCCGCGAGGCAAGAAGTGAGTGAGGAAAGCCTGCGAGAACTCATCCCAAGTAGGCGGGGCGTGCTCTCCGGGATAACTCCCACGAATCAAACCAATCGATCGCAGTATCACGCACGATGCGAACAAAGATCACGGACTCGGTCTCGACGCCACGATCACTCTCATAATCCTCTGGCGGCGGATGAACTCCTGCGGATCATCATCCGCCTCGACGTAAAACTCTGGCGGCTACAACTCAGAAATCTCGTAGCCTCAAACTCTCGGCCTCGGGTGAACCACGGTACGATCCGGGCTGGAGGCTTCGTGCATCGGCTGTCCTCATGCGGCCACGATCCGGCCAATAGTGGGTTATCTCCTTGTACCCTAACTCCTCCGCCGGTGTGGGGCGGGAGGTGTGGGTGCTGTGGTCTCTTTGGGGCGGCGGCGTCATAGAACTCGCCGTCGAGGTATAGGCGGGCACGAGCCCTCGTAACTCTCGGTGTCCTACTAGCGACTCCTCGGCCTTGCCTTCGGGCGGGTTGCCTTACGTGAGGCATAATCATTCTGAGAAAGGAATACGTTAGAGGGTCCAACTTTAACACAACTCTAAAGCACGATCTCGAGTGAGAAGAATGGAAACCAATCCTAAATATCTTATAGCCTCACGATTATTGGTGTGGTGCACAACACACCGATAATCAAGACTCTACTAGATACGGTCTGTAGACACTTTCTGAGGATTAACTGCTCTGATACCACTTTTGTCACGACCCGTTCCGGGGCCCGTGACTGGTGCCTTACCCGGGCACCCAAGTAGTCATACATCAGAGTAATCAGCGGAATATAAAAACAAGACATGAAACAGTTGTAAAAGAGACACGCTTTTATGTGAGAAAATTCGCCTTTCGGCATATATACATAAACGTAGTTTTTGCGATTACATCCCAACCGCATACAGCGGGACTACAGACCTAAGAAAGTAAACAACTATGGCGGGACAGGGCCCCGCCATACCCTGACTGCACAAAACTAACTACAACAGGGAGATCATACCAAAAAGTAGAGCCTCCGGAGAAGATGGAGCTCCCGACACCAACGTAGAGATCCTAAGGATGTGGATCTAGCACTGCTTGCTCGCCTGCAGCATGAACGCAGCCCGAAGGAGGTCGATTACAACGGTACTAAGTATGCGAAATCAGAAAGTACTTAATGAAAACATTTCATTTTTAAAAATCAGTTTACATATATGTATGAAACAACGAGGTAACCGCATAGTGCACATCATAAACAAGAGCAACAATAGGTAAGCGTAATAGGTCTTTCCTAGTGCGAATGATCGGCAGGCCAATTGCCCATAGTATCATTAAGCAAGCCTAATCTCGGACTCCGTAGTCGCATAGGCCACTCACGTGAGCTGCGTAGAGCATAACCCGCATCGAGGTAGCTACTCCTCGGCATCTTCCCGGACTCGTAGTCCGCACGGCCACATAGACGCGTGAGGTATAACCCGCACTAACACGGAACTCTCGCACTCGCATAGGTCACTGCACCCGCATGAGGTGTCCTCGCATCATAGTCACACAGACTGCCTGAGGTATACCCCGCATCGGAGGGCAGCTTAACCCCCGGTATTTGTCAAGAGGTGAGTGATATAATACTAACATAACAACTTATCGTTAAACACATAAGCACAACAAGAATACCCTTTTATACAAACGTTACAAGACACTAACACACATAACATCATATCATGTCTACTTATCAAACCATTTTATTCTTTCCATAAATCAATGTAAGTCTGTTATGAACACATAAGTAAACTGTTCCTTTTATCATTCTTAAGTTGTTATACCTAACTTCCCATAAAGCTAGTATAACTCTTAAGCTTTCTGTTTAAAAACCAATTAGTTCTCTTACATTAAAAAAATGATTCATATTCTTTTGAAATGCTTTGGATCCTTATTATTCAGCTTAAGTCGCGAGACATCGCGTAAGTATTATTCGGGCTTAAGTCGCGAGACATTGCCGTAAGTATTATTCGTGCTTAAGTCAAAGACATTTCGTAGTTATTATTGATTAACACTGCACGCGTCACCGTACTATATATATATTTAAAATATCATGCTCAAGGGTATAGGAAGAATCACATACCTTCTACCGCGAAAACCTCGCCAAGTCGAATATGTCGCAAGGCAGAATCACTATAATATCAAATACGTCTATCAACGTCTAGATTGTACTTTATAAAGCTTTAAGCAGAGGGTTCTCTATTCTATGAGAATTTGGGCAGCACTTCCCTACCCGGTAAGCTATACAGTCTACTGTAAAAACAGTCCTATGTGAGTACAGTTCAATTATTCATCTTTTAAACCCTTCTATTGTGATAACAGTTCAATTCTATTCTGTAATATTCTTCTAAGTATTTAATACTTAATTCTATACTTCTACAGTATGTATTCTTTAATACAAAAGAGGGTTAGGATTATTTACCTCGGTAAGCCCAATAATATCCTAGGTATAAGTCGATCCGGAGCAAGGCTTAGCTCCTAAGTTGTACGCTCCGATAGCTCCAAGGAAACCTTAGAAGTTCTTCACAACTTCTACTAAGCACTAAGGGATTTGGGCTAGGGTATTTTGGGCATTATAACAATACTAGAAGGCAACTTTTCGACCAATGGAGGGTAGATTTGGCTAGGCTAGGGGAGGGTTGCCTCGCCAAGCTCACTCAAAGGGGGTGTTTTGGACGAAAAAAAGGCTCAAGGGAGAGGGAAGGATTTTCAAGACTTGGAAAGGAATTTGTGGATGAAGAACTCTTCATCTTAAGGGGGTATTTATAGGTCAAGGGATGGCCAACCAATGGCCAAGATTATGCCAAGTGCAAGGCAAGTGTAAGGTCAAGATTTGGGCAAGTGTACCTAGCCAACTTGCACACAAAATATCCTACCAACTACTTGACAAAACAAGCCACTCCATTCGGCCATATAGACGCCTCACGTCCACCAATTGGAGGGTGACAAGTGTCGCCCTCCCGTTGGTCCAAAATGTTTCGTCTCTCGGAAAAATCCGTAAAAATTAGAAATGGCATAGCCGGAATTTATCCTACGCGAGTCTTGTAAAACGTTTCGTCGGAAAACGATTCCTTGAGTGAGTTGTGCCCAAAAATGTGCCATGCCTAAACTTTTAAGGCCAAAATTTCGTACGTACACCCTCACGTACATACTCCGGAAATACGGGGTATAACCGATACCACTTTTGTCACGACCCGATCTCGGGCCCGCGACTGGTGCCTTACCCCGGACACCCTAGTGATAACAACATCAGATAAAATCAGCGGAAATAAAGTTTAAACATGAGACAAGAGACAACATAAGAAAACAGGCCAACCAAACGGTCACCTTCATGTATATACATATAACTGAACAGTTAAAATCCTTTACAACCCTGCCCACAACAGTACTACAGACCTCTAAGAATGTAACAACAACTATGACGGGATAGGGCCCCGCCATACCCCTGAATGTACAAGTACCTACAATGACAGGGGACTATACCAAAAGATAAGCCCCCGGAGAAACGGAGCTTCCCAACGCTGAACTGCGATCCTATGAGCGAGGATCAACAACTGGTGCACCTCTACTGCGGCGATGAACGGCCACGAAGGAGGTCAGTACAACAGGTACCAAGTATGTGAAACTGAAAATATTGTAATGAAATCACATTTCATCATTTTATAAAACCATTTTGCGATAAGTAAACAGTTATGCCAAGTAAGGGGACGCATATCCCCCGAATAATCACTCACACATAACTATGGGTCTCACGCCCATAATATCACTCATGCCCGTGGAACTCATTCCTCAATGCCGGCAGTACATGATGTAAAACAACACCCATATGTGAACCTGAACACTAGATCCTGCCTGCGTCATCAAACCGATCGGGCCAAGTAGAATAGCCAACTACCAGTCCAAAAGCTAGTCATATCCATTCACGGGCAAGGTACGGAAGCCAACTACCAGTCCAAAAGCTAGCCACGCAACTGGCCGAGGCAAGTATCTTAAGCTAATGTACCCTAGCCTACCGTCTCACGAGATATGACCGAGGCAAGTATCTTAAGCTATCTACCAGAGCCTGCCGATACACGAGAAATGACCAGGACAAGTATCTAAAGTGTGCCTGAACCACATGTACAAATCAAGCCCGTGATCGCTCGTCACCGCGGCAAGCTTCATGGATTAGCGATCCATGGACAAATAACATAATCCTCACAATGACCGCATGCCCCGGCATCTTACCTCGGAAAGCATGGCCATGAAATCATCCTACTGGACGCATACCCGTGGACCATCCAACGTGTCAGTATGTCCAAGCAATCAATCAGATAGCCGGCCCTCCCAGAGAGTCACGGTAGCACAGAAACAAAACACTTGCCCATCAAAGGCTATCACAACAAGCATAGGCAAGTTCAACGTACTTTCATTTTATATCAACAATCCGGGTTTCAACCCCAAAATACTATATACTTTCATTCTTTCAAAAAGACCTCTTTCTACGTAAAAGCCACACGATACTAATACTCGTAGTATTAAAAACACGTTTTCTTTTCAAAACAAATTACTTCACCTTCGTAAAAATCTTTACAAGACCTTTTAAAATCAAGTACTCTATACTTTTTAAACCAAGTGCTTTTCTTTTAAAACAACCTCAAGTATACTTTTAAAACAACCTCAAGTATACTTTTAAAACCCAAATAACTTACTCTTTTCAAAACAAGTAACCTATACTTAAATCAAGTTACTTCTCCTTTTCCGAAATCAAGTCATTTATAAGTCAAGTCTCTTATCTTTCAAGATCAAGTCTCTTAACTTTCAAAATCAAGTCGTTTAGCTTTCAAAATCAAATCTTTCTTTTATCTTCATAAAGTCGTTATAACTAACTTCCCATAAAGCTATTATAACACTTTATGTTTTAAACAAACAAAATTCATTTCACACACGTACGTTTACCGTACTATATAGTTCACAACAATCATGCTCAAGAGTATAGGAAGAATCACATACCTTTTTAGCTTAAACCACAAGCCAAGTTAAGTATGCTGCGCGTAGAAGATCCACCTATAACAACCACAATATATCTATCAATCTCTAGTTCTCTTCGTAGTATATTCTAAATGCAGTTCCTATTCTACGGAAAATTCGCAGCACCTCCCCGCAAACACATAAATAACCTCCCAACCAGTGCGCTACCAAGCCAACAACTCCAAGGGAAAATTACACGTCTAACCGGACGTGTTCAAATCTGCTTCACAATAATACTACACAAGTCTACTGTAAATACAGTCCAAATGTAAATACAGTTTAATCCTTTATAATCATCCTTCCAATATATCTTATACTCAATTCTAAACTACTACAATATGTAATATCCAATTACAATAGGGGGACATAGATCATTACCTCGATAAGCCCAAAATTATCCAAGATTATAAGTCGATCCTGAGCAACGTTTAGCTCCAACTCCTTACGCTCCAACCCGCTCCAAGCGACCCTTAGAAGTTTCTAAACAACTTCTCTAAACACTTCAACCAAGATATGAAGATTTTTCTATGGTTTCATTTTGCGACTATTGGAATAAAGTAGTATTTCCGGGCTCCTAGTATTGAAATAACTTTGGAATACTACTAGGGATA
This sequence comes from Przewalskia tangutica, assembly GCA_029844215.1. NCBI lineage: Eukaryota > Viridiplantae > Streptophyta > Magnoliopsida > Solanales > Solanaceae > Przewalskia > Przewalskia tangutica. The sequence continues at coordinate 37,512,944 of CM056737.1, read as the reverse complement.
CTAGGATAAAGTATGTGGGACTTATACTACAATACTCAAAGTATTTCCACTCAAGAGGGCGAGGGGGACGAAAATCAACAACAAAGGGAGGGAAAATATTTTGCTTTGGAAAGCTTAAGTGTGGATGAAATTACTCTTGCACTAAGGGGGGGTATTTATAGAGAATTCAAGGGTCAAGATCTAAGCAAGTGGGTAGTCAATATTGGGCCATGTGTGTGTGGGTCCCACCACACCACATGGCCAACGAAAACACAAGACAAGTGGCTTGCCACTTGTTAGGTCATTTCGGCCAAGGGACAAGTGTCTAGCCACTTGTCCCACCATTTCGGCCAAGGTTCCACATGGGGGTGACACGTGTCGCCCCCCGACTCGTCCAAAATATTTCGTCTTCCGAAAATATCCAAAATACCGAAAATCTCAAAAACAAAGCGGGCCCCACAAAACCGTAAATTTCTCCCGTGGGCCCCACGTGACCATTTCTGAAAATAAAATCCCAAAATTCTAATATAATCCAAGAAGCCCAAATACCAAATCTGGGAGTCCAATTTCCATCAACGAACATTTTTCCTTCACAAAAACCGGAAACTTTTCCGTCGAAAAATCACATCTTTCTTCCTTTCCAATTTTCTGTCGCAATCTCGTACGTACGTCCTCACATACATACCCTGGAACTACGAGGTATAACAGTCACTATCTCCAACTTGGTCATTATTAACCGGGAACACTCTGGATGGACCTCCGATACTTTTCCGAACATAGCAACATGAAAGACCGGACGTGCTGCCTCCTACGTCGGACGACAAAGCTAATTTATAGGCAACCTGGCCTATTCTCCGAATGATCTGAAAACGCTCAAAGTACCTCGGGCTAAGTTTCCCCTGCTTTCCAAATCTCGTCACGCCCTTTCGGGGTGGTACCTTCAAGAAAACTCCGTCGTCCCGAACTCAAGTGTCGACGTCGATTATCCGCATGACTTCGCTGACTCGACGCCAATAACCTCTCTGGATAAGCTTCACCCTATCCACATCCTTTGAATTAAGTATGAACCAACTATCGAACCTTGCCAACATAGAACCAATCGGCCGTGACTACACTACCGCCCCTACAAGGCTTCATAAGGCGACATCCGAATACTGAAATGGTAGATATAATGATACTCAACGAGAGGCACATAATCCTCGCTGCTACCCCTGAAATCAAAACACCGGCCCGAGGGTGAATGCAATACTGAGACTCACCTGAGTTCCTAACCCTGCCTGGTAAAACTTCCAGAAAAATAAATAAGCGTAACACAGGCTCCATCTGTCATAAGGTGAAAGTAGGCACCCCGTGCAACCTTACAACCTTTCTGATATATAACATTTCGCATAACCCTCTGCCGAGTAAACAGTTCTGACTGAAAGACAAGATGGGCTGACCTCATCGGCCCGACTACTTGTTATACCCCGTATTTCCAGAGTATGTACGTGAGGGCGTACGTACAAAAGTTTGAGCCTTAAATTAGGCAAGGGACGAAAATTTTGTTCACAACCCACGAAAAGAATTGTTTTCCGACGAAACGTTTTCCAAACTTTGCGAGGGGAAAATTACGGTTGCGACATTAATAATTTTTGCGGATTTTTCTGAGAGATGAAATATTTTGGACCAACGAGAGGGCGACACTTGTCACCTCAGTGGTGATCAAGTGGCCGATGGCTTGCACGTTCTTGCCATGTTTTGAGGCCTAAACCATGGGTCAATGTTTGGAGTGATTTGAGGAGTAGATGGCTAGGGTGCACATGTACAAATCCTCACCCTCCACTTGACCACCACTTGTCTTGATCTTGTCCATTGGTTTCCCTATAAATACCCCCCCTTAGTTGAAGACTTCTTCATCTACTCCACACTTTTCTAAGTCTTGAAATCCCTCTCCCCCTTTGTAAGGCTTTCGTCCAAGCCTCCCCCTCCCCCTTTGTGAGGCCCTTGGCCGAGAGTACCCCCCATTTTTTCTAGTGGTTCTAGCCGAGAGTACCCCCCCCCCCCCTCTTGAGTGTTGTTCTCGTAAAATACCCCCACCCCCCTTGGTAGAAAAGTATTCTCCAAATATTATTACTATTCCAAAATACCTTAGCCTTATACCTTGTAGTATTCCAAAGTTACCCTATCGTGAAGCGCGAAATACTACCTTATGTCCTTTTAGTCTCAAAACGAAACCCTAAGGAAAATCTTCATAGTTGGTTGAAGTATTAAGAAGAAGTTGCGTAGAACTTCTAAGGGTTGTTCGGAGCGGGTTGAAGCACCCAGAGTTGGAGCTAAACGTTGCTCAGGATCGACATTTAAACTTGGATAATTTTGGGCTTATCGAGGTAAATACTCTTGACCTTCTATTGTAATTGGAAATTACATACTGTAGTAGTATAGAAATGAATATAAGATTCATATAAGGATATTACAGAAGAGAATTGAACTATAATAGAAGGATATTAAAGAAGAAGATTGAACTGTACTTACATAGGACTGTATTTACAGTAGACTTGTGTAGTTTAACGGGTAGGGAAGTGATGCTCGATTTTTTCGTAGAATAGAGAACCCTCTGCTTAGAATATTCTACAGAGTAGTCTAGACGTTGATAGACGTATATGGCCTTTATAGGTTGAAAGTACGGCGAGTAGCGTGTTCTACTTGGAAGGTGGACAAGGCTAGCCGGGTTATAGCGGTGGAGCGTTTTGCTAATAGTCGATAATCATCGCGAGGTATGTGATTCTTTCTATCCTCTTGAGCATGATATTTTGAAAAGAATATATATAGTACGGTAGACGTACGTGTGTTAACTGAATGTGGTTTTACTTCGATGTCTTTTGACTTGAGTCTAAATAATAAGAATCTGAAGTATTTCAAAAGAATTAAGAATCGTTTTTAAAGAAGAATAATACTTGGTTTTAAGAGCTTAAGAGTTATACTAGCTTTATGGGAAGTTAGGTATAACGACTTAAGAAAGATAAAAGGAATGGTTTACTTAATTGTTTATGAACGTCTTATATTGGTTTCGGAAATGAGAATAAGTATCGAACAAGCCACAGCAGCGCTAATAAAGGGAAATGTATTGACAAATAAGTATTATTAAAACCAGTAGAAACCTCCATCTGCATAGAAGCTAAGATAAGACAAAATTTTATTACATTTCCTAGATCATGGCTGCTTTAATAAGATTGTTATGAACAAGTATAACCTACTCACACATAAGGCATGTGTTTCTCAAATTGTTTGAAAGGAGAATTATATTATTAAGTGATTAAAACTATGAACTACGAAACCTTTCGAAAATGAGAAACTTGAGCATTTGAAATTAGGCAAACTTGAACGTTTGGAAAATAATGTTGTTACTTGATTTTACAAAGGGAAGTGTTTTGGTTTACTTAAAAAGATAGTCACTCTATTTTTATACTACGGGTATTGTGTGACTTTTGTGAAAGAAACAGATCTTTTAAAGAGTTAATGTATAAAGTACTTTGGGGATAAAAACCCGAACTTGTTAACATAAAGTAGAAAGTACCTTGTGTGAATAACTTGATTGTGTTGGGTTGTGATAGCCTTGTAATACTTTCTTATTGGTTTGATAAGTAAACATGTTAGGATGCTACGTGTGTTAGTGTCTTGTGATGTTTGTGTAAAGGGGGTTTTCCCTTGTTGTGCTTATGTTGTTTAACAGTGGCCGTTATGATAGTATTGTACCACTCACCTCTTGACATGATCACGGGGTTAAGGCCCTCCGTCACGGGGTATACTCAGCGATGCAGGACTATGATTCGAGAATACCTCATGCGGGTCCCGGACCTATGCGAGCTCTGAGAGTTCGAGGTTAGTGTGCGGTCTATATGGCCATGCGGTCTATGTGGCCACGCGATCGCGAGTCCGGGCGATCTTGGGAGTAGCTACCCTCGATGCGGGGAATACCTCATGCGGGCTATGTGTGTGGCTATCGAGCTGCGGGAAGTTCGAGTTGACGCGCATTGATCACGAGGGTGAGTGGCGCCGATCATATGGCGCGGTCTAGAAAGACCTCGTGATACGCTTTTATGGCATTGTTGGTGCGTGGGTTTTAGTAGTCGGTATGCCTTGAACTTACCGAAGACGGTTTTATTATGACAGGTGGGACACGGGGTTCATGTATTCCTTGGTGCTTTTATATCATAGAATGCTGGCGGTGAGGAAGGTATTCCACGGCATGATTGATGTTGTGGGCGTGAGACCCATAGTTATATTTGAGTGATGACTTTGAGGCGTGAGTCACGACTTGACATAATCGCTATTTATTGTGAGCGTAGTTTGGTTATCATACATGTCTCTGCTTTATATAGACTACTATGATTTCATTTACGATACTTTCGATTTCACATACTTGATACTGTTATCGACCTCCTTGGGGTTGCGTTCATCTGCGCGGTAGAATACACGATCGTCGATCCTAAGTCTTAGGATCACGATTCAGCATTTTGGGAAGCTCGTTTCTCGGAGGCTTATCTTTCGTATAGTCCTGTTGTTGTAGGTACTTACATTCGAGGTATGGCGGCCACGTCCGTCATTGTTGTTATATCATTCTTAGAGGTCTGTAGTACTGTTGTGGGCGGAGTTTGTAAAAGGGATGTAACTTTTCGGACTCAAGTTATATATATATATATATGCCGTAAGGCAACTTTTCGCCGAAAAAAAACTATTTTACACTTCATATTATTTCATGTCTTATTTTATGTTCCGCTGATTACTCTGATGTATGTCTACTTGGGTGCCCGGGGTAAGGCACCAGTCACGGGCCCGAGTTCGTGTCGTGACAAAAGTGGTATCAGAGCAGTTAATCCTCGGAAAGTGTCTACAGACCGTATCTAGTAGAGTCTTGATTATCGGTGTGTTGTGCACCACGATAATCGTGAGGCTATAGGATATTTAGGATTGGTTTCCATTCTTCTCACTCGAGATCGTGCCTTAGAGCCGTGTTATAAGTTGGACCCTCTAACGTATTTCTTTCCCTACCGATTATGCCTCGCGTAAAGGCAACCGGGCCCGAAGGCAAGGCGCGAGGAGCTGCGAGTAAATCTGAGAGGGTTGCGGCGCGAGCCAATCATCACTGAGGTGGTGCTTCATTCGGGAGTTCGGCTACGCCGCGGTCAGCGAGTCTATACGATGGCGGCGATTCCTCTGCGGCCATGATATTTGAACGCCGGTTCCACGACCCGATGGCGAAAGTATGGATGCAAAGAGGCGACCACATTACTAGCTATGGATTTAGCAACCAGAAAGTATATTATGTACCGATTTATCACGGGTCTTGATGAGTATCTAAGAGAGGGTTGTGCAAGAATAGCTCTTCAGTAAGGCTTGAGCATGGCCTGTGTATGGGCTTATGCGCAGCAGGCCGAGAAACGTAGGGATCAACGGGTTAACCAAAATTAGCAGAAGAGGGCCAGATCGGCAGGGTTCTTTGGTAACTTTCGAGGCAAATCGCCTCAGCAGCAGGCTGGATATGCACCTCCGCCAGTGCGGAGTGGTCCTCCACAGGGTTCAGGACGTTCGAGGTATGCCGGAGATGGTTAGAGCTCCAGGGCTTCCGGTTCACGACTATCGTAGGTTACAGCCACCGTTCGATTTTCCTCAGTGTTCACAGTGTGGCAAGCGTCATCCCGGGGAATGTCGTCTTTTTGTTGGTACTTGTTTTACCTGCGACCGTCAGGGCCATGTGTCGAAAGGATGTCCTAGTAGGAAGGATGCATGTAGGAGGACTCAACCTACCAGATCAGTTGTGGATTCAGTGGTTCGGAGAGGAAAGGGTGCTAGCCAGAGGAGGCCACCCCCACCTCGGTGTGGCCGTTGTGGTAAGTGTCATTGTGGAGAGTGTCGTACTTCTTTGACAGCTTGTTTTACTTGCGGCCAACAGGGCCATTTTGCGAGAAATTGTCCGACCAGAGGTGGCGCGGATGTAGAGACTCAACCTTCAGGATCAGTGACTAGTTCATCACCTTCCCTAGCTATGCGCCCAGCCGGGCCGGATTGATTAGAACGACAAAGGGGAAGTGAAGCAGTAGATACAGGTATATCTTTAACCCTCTAGAGATTTGTATGTGTGATAAGATGAGTATATCTTAAGTGTTATGTTCAGATAGCATTGTGTTAATTGTGATTAGAAATTATGGTTAGTTAAAAGGGTAAGGTTTGGGGATAAGGGAAGGTGTGAGCCTTAGAATGTTATACGTAGAGACCTTAGAGGCGAGGCCATCTTGAGTAAAAGATTATTTTTTATGTTTGACCCTTATCAGAGTGCATAGTATACGTGAGATATGTTGTGTGATAAGTCCCTGAGTGGTATCATATGAAAGAGGGTAGTTGAGCTAAGAAGACCACTAGGTTTTCGTGACTCGATGGTGAGATTGTTCCGGATCGGGGAACAAGAGTTTTGCGCGATAGCGGGTCGGGTTGAGGACCGATCGCGGGTCAACCCGCGGCTTGTAATGTGGTGGGGTCAGTTCGGGGTGGTCCCGCCAGGTGGTGGGGTCACGAGGGTGTTAGGCCCAAGTTTTGTTAACCATCGTACGAGTTCGTGGATGCGTTCGACCAGTAGTCGGGCCGATGAGGTCAGCCCATCTTGTCTTTCAGTCAGGACTGTTTACTTGGCAGAGGGTTATGCGATATGTTATATATATCAGGAAGGTTGTAAGGCTGCACGGGGTGCCTACTTTCACCTTATAATGACGATGGAGCCAGTTCTGCCTATTTCTTTTTCTGGAAGTTTTACCAGGCAGGGTTAGGAACTCAGGTGAGTCTCAGTATCGCATTCGCCCTCGGGCCAGTGTTTGGATCTCAGGGGTAGGTTCGAGGATTGTTGCCTCCTGTTGAGGGAGTGTTTTATAGCTACCATTTCAGTATTCGGATGTCTCCTTATGACGCCATGTAGGGGCGGAAGTGTAAGTTGCCGGTCGATTGGTTCGATGTTGGCAAGGTTCAGATAGCTGGTTCATACTTGTTTCAGCAGGATGTGGATAGGGTGAAGCTTATCCAGAAGAGGTTTTTGGCAGCTCAGAGTCAACAGAAGTCGTGCGGATAATCGGCGATGACACTTAGAGTTCAGGTTGACGGTGGGTTTTCTTGAAGGTACCACCCCGGAAAGGGTGTGACGAGTTTTGGAAAACAGAGGAAACTTAGCCCGAGTTACTTTGGGCCTTTTCAGATCATGTGAAGAATAGGCCAGGTTGCCTATATGTTAGCATTTGTCGTCCGACTTAGGAGGCGATGCGTCCGTCTTTCATGTTGTTATGTTCGGAAAAGTATCGGAGATCCATCCAGAGTGTTCCCAGTTAATGATGACCGAGTTGGAGGTAGTAACCCAGAGATTTTGGAAACTGAAGCAGTAACAGAAATATGGTAAGTTATGGGAAAGAGTTCTAGTATACAAGAAGGGTACGACGAGTAAGAGTATAAAAGTGATCATTTCGTTTGTAAAGAAAAGGTGCGAAGGGAGTATCTTTTAGACCTTGGGTGGGAGCTTTTGTAGTGATGGAGGTGATTCCTCGTGGACTTGAAGTTGAGTAATGGCGCGTGTGTTATGTTATGGCCAGGTACGACATGATTGTTTTCGTAAGTATAGTAGTGAAGACTATACGGGCGCATGTGTGTTTTGAGACTTAGAAGGAACATTCGAGACGAATGTTTCTAAGGAGGGGAGAATGTTATACCCCGTATTTCCAGAGTATGTACGTGAGGGCGTACGTACAAAAGTTTGAGCCTTAAATTAGGCAAGGGATGAAAATGTTGTTCACAACCCACGAAAAGAATTGTTTTCCGACGAAACGTTTTCCAAACTTTGCGAGGGGAAAATTACGGTTGCGACATTAATAATTTTTGCGGATTTTTCCGAGAGATGAAATATTTTGGACCAACAAGAGGGCGACACTTGTCACCCTCAAGTGGGCGGTCAAGTGGCCGATGGCTTGCACGTTCTTGCCATGTTTTGCGGCCTAAACCATGGGTCAATGTTTGGAGTGATTTGAGGAGTAGATGGCTAGGGTGCACATGTACAAATCCTCACCCTCCACTTTCCCACCACTTGTCTTGATCTTGTCCATTGGTTTCCCTATAAATACCCCCCCTTAGTTGAAGACTTCTTCATCCACTCCACACTTTTCTAAGTCTTGAAATCCCTCTCCCCCTTTGTAAGGCTTTCGTCCAAGCCTCCCCCTCCCCTTTTGTGAGGCCCTTGGCAGAGAGTACCCCCCCCCCCTTTTCTAGTGGTGCTAGCCGAGAGTACCCCCCCCCCTCTTGAGTGTTGTTCTCGTAAAATACCCCCCCCTTGGTAGAAAAGTATTCTCCAAGTATTGTTACTATTCCAAAATACCTTAGCCTTATACCTTGTAGTATTCCAAAGTTACCCCTATACGTAGAGCCCAGAAATACTACCTATGTCCTTTTAGTCTCAAAACGAAACCCTAAGGAAAATCTTCATAGTTGGTTGAAGTATTAAGAAGAAGTTGCGTAGAACTTCTAAGGGTTGTTCGGAGCGGGTTGGAGCACCCAGAGTTGGAGCTAAACGTTGCTCAGGATCGACATTTAAACTTGGATAATTTTGGGCTTATCGAGGTAAATACTCTTAACCTTCTATTGTAATTGGAAATTACATACAGTAGTAGTATAGGAATGAATATAAGATTCATAGAAGGATATTACAGAAGAGAATTGAACTGTAATAGAATGATATTAAAGAAGAAGATTGAACTGTACTTACATAGGACTGTATTTACAGTAGACTTGTGTAGTTTAACGGGTAGGGAAGTGATGCCCGATTTTTCCGTAGAATAGAGAACCCTCTGCTTAGAATATTCTACAGAGTAGTCTAGACGTTGATAGACGTATATGACCTTTATAGGTTGAAAGTACTGCGAGTAGCGTGTTCTACTTGGAAGGTGGACAAGGCTAGCCGGGTTATAGCGGTGGAGCATTTTGCTAATAGTCGATAATCGTCGCGAGGTATGTGATTCTTCCTATCCTCTTGAGCATGATATTTTGAAAAGAATATATATAGTACGGTAGACGTACGTGTGTTAACTGAATGTGGTTCTACTTCGATGTCTTTTGACTTGAGTCTAAATAATAAGAATCTGAAGTATTTCAAAAGAATTAAGAATCGTTTTTAAAGAAGAGTAATACTTGGTTTTAAGAGCTTAAGAGTTATACTAGCTTTATGGAAAGTTAGGTATAACGACTTAAGAAAGATAAAAGGAACGGTTTACTTAATTGTTTATGAACGCCTTATATTGATTTCGGAAATGAGAATAAGTATCGAACAAACCACAGCAGCACTAATAAAGGGAAATGTATTGACAAATAAGTATTATTAAAACCAGTAGAAAGCTCCATCTGCATAGAAGCTAAGATGAGACAAAATGATATTACATTTCCTAGATCATGGCTGCTTTAATAAGATTGTTATGAACAAGTATAACCTACTCACACATAAGGCATGTGTTTCTCAAATTGTTTGAAAGGAGAATTATATTATTAAGTGATTAAAACTATGAACTACGAAACCTTTCGAAAATGAGAAACTTGAGCATTTGAAATTAGGCAAACTTGAACGTTTGGAAAATAATGTTGTTACTTGATTTTACAAAGGGAAGTGTTTTGGTTTACTTAAAAAGATAGTCACTCTATTTTTATACTACGGGTATTGTGTGACTTTTGTGAAAGAAACAGATCTTTTAAAGAGTTAATGTATGAAGTACTTTGGGGATAAAAACCCGAACTTGTTAACATAAAGTAGAAAGTACCTTGTGTGAATAACTTGATTGTGTTGGTTTGTGATAGCCTTGTAATACTTTCTTGTTGGTTTGATAAGTAAACATGTTAGGATGCTACGTGTGTTAGTGTCTTGTGATGTTTGTGTAAAGGGGTTTTTCCCTTGTTGTGCTTATGTTGTTTAACGGTAAGTCGTTATGATAGTATTGTACCACTCACCTCTTGACATGATACCGGGGGTTAAGCTGCCCTCCGATGCGGGGTATACTCAGGCAGTCTGGGACTATGATTCGAGAATACCTCATGCGGGTCCCGGGGACCTATGCGGAGCTACGAGAGTTCCAGGTTAGTGTGCGGTCTATATGGCCATGCGGTCTATGTGGCCATGCGGACTGCGAGTCCAGGACGATGCCGGGGAGTAGCTACCCTCGATGCGGGGAATACCTCATGCGGGCCTACGTGTGTGGCCTATGCGGAGCTGCGGGAAGTTCGAGTTGACGCGCATTGATCTCGAGGTCGAGTGGCGCCGATCATATGGCGCGGTCTAGAATGACCTCGTGATACAGCTTTATGGCATTGTTGGTACTGTGGGTTTTAGTAGTCGGCTATACCTTCGTACTTACCCCGTACGGTTTTATTATGACACAGGTGGGACCTAGGGTTCATGTGTATTCCTTGGTGCTTTTATATCATAGACTGCCGGCAGTGAGGAAGGTATTCCACGGGCATGATTGATGTTGTGGGCGTGAGACCCATAGTTATATTTGAGTGATGACTTTGAGGGCGTGAGTCACGACTTGACATATTCGCTTATTTATTGTGAACTGTAGTTTGGTTATCATACATGTCTCCTGCTTTATATAGACTACTATGATTTCATTTACAGTACTTTCAGTTTCACATACTTGGTACCTGTTGTACTGACCTCCTTCGGGGGGCTGCGTTCATACCGCAGGTAGAGGTACACCAGTCGTCGATCCTCGCTCTTAGGATCACAGTTCAGCGTTTTGGGAAGCTCCGTTTCTCCGGAGGCTTATCTTTGGTATAGTCCCCTGTTGTTGTAGGTACTTACATTCAGGGGTATGGCGGGGCCCTGTCCCGTCATTGTTGTTATATCATTCTTAGAGGTATGTAATCTTGTGGCGAGTTTGTAAAGGATGTATTCGTTGGATTCAAGTTATATATATATATATGTCGTAAGGCAACTTTTCGCAGAAAAACTGTTTTACACTTCATATTATTTCATGTCTTGTTTTATGTTCCGCTGATTACTCTGATGTATGTCTACTTGGGTGCCCGGGGTAAGGCACCAGTCACGGGCCCGGGTTCGGGTCGTGACACTACTGGTCGAACGCATCCATGAACTCGTACGATGGTTAACTAAACTTGGGCCTAACACCCTTGTGACCCTATCACAAAGCGGGACCACCACAATTTTTCCTTACTTCAAACCGGGCTGCGGGTTGACCCGCAATCTGGCCTCAACCCGACCCATTTATTGCGCCAAGCTCTTGTTTCCCGATCCGGAACAATCTCACCATCAAGTCACGAAAACCTAGTGGTCTTCTTAGCTCAAGTACCCTCTTTCATTTCACACTACTCAGGGACTTATCACACAAATATATCTCACGTATACTATGCACTCCGATAAGGGTCAAACATAGAAATAAATCTTTTACTCAAGATGGCCTTGTCTCTAAGGTCTACACGTATAAAACTCTAAGGCTCACACTTTCCCTATCCCCAATCTTACCCTTTTAACTAACCATGATTTCTAATCACAATTAACACAATGCTATCTGAACATAACACTTAAGATATACTCATCTTATCACACATACTAATCTCTAGAGGGTTAAGGATATACCTGTATCTACTGCTTCACTCCCCTTTGTCGTTCTAATCAATGTTGCCCTGTTGGGCGCATAGCTAGGGAAGGTGATGAACTAGCCACTGATCCTGAAGGCTGGGTCTCTACATCCGCGCCACCTCTGGTCGGACAATTCCTCACAAAATGGCCCTGCTGGCCGCAAGCATAACAAGCTGTCGAAGAAGTACGACACTCCCCACAATGACACCTACCACAACGGCCATACCGAGGTGGGGGTGGCCTCCTCTGGCTAATACCCCTTCCTCTCCGAACCACTTAATCCGCAACTAATCTGGTAGGCTGAGTCCTCCTACTTGTCTCCCTCCTACTTGAACATTCTTTCGTCACATGGCCCTGACGGCCGCAGGTAAAACAAGCACCAACAAAAAGACGACATTCCCCGGGATGACGCGCCTGTGTGAACACCGAGGGAAAACTGAATCCGGCTGGCTGGAACCTGCGTGTAGCTGTGAACCAGAAGCCCTGGAGCTCTGACCAACTCCTGCATACCCCGAACGTCCTGAACCACGGGAGGACCACTCTGACCGACGGAGTACATATCGATCTGCCGAGGTGATTCGCCTCGAAAGTTACCAAAGGACCCTGCTGTTCTGGCCCTCTTCTGCTGAACTTGGTTAACCCGTCGATCCCTACATTTCTCGGCCTGCTGCGCATAAGCCGTCTGTGAGCCATGCTCATGCTCGATGAAGAGCTACTCTTGCACAACCCTCTCTTAGATACTTATCAAGACCCGTGATAAATCGGTACATAATATACTCTCTGGTTGCTAAATCCCTAGCTAATGTGGTCGTCTCTTTGCAATCCATACTTTACGCTCTCGGTGTGGGCGAAGGTCGAGATATCACGGCGCAGATAGGAAGCTGTTGCGTGCTAAACTCTGCTGAAGTGGCGACGTGTGAGAACTCCCGAATGAAGCACCACCTCGGTGATGATTGGGCACATACGCCGTAACCCTCTGTGCTCTACTCGCACGCTTGCCGCCACGGGCGGGTTGCCTTGCGTGGAGGCATAACACGTAAGGGAAAGAAATACGTTAGAGGGGTCCAACTTATAACACAACTCTAAGGCACGATCTCAGAGTGAGAAGAATGGAAACCAATCCTAAATATCCTATAGCCTCCTGATTATTGGTGTGGTGCACAACAGCGATAATCAAGACTCTACTAGATACGGTCTGCGTAGACACTTTCCAGGATTAATCGCTCACGATACCACTTTTGTCACGACCGATCCGGGCGTGGTCGTGCCTACCCGCACCCAAGTAGACATACATCAGAGTAATCAGCAGAATATAACAAACAAGACATGAAATATATGTATCCAATAAGAAAATAGACTAACCAAAACGGTCACCTTTCTGTATAAATAAATGAAAACTTGAACAGTTACATCCCTTTTACAAACTCTGACCTTGTGATGCTACAAACCTCTAAGAATGTTATAACAACAACGGGACGGGGCCCGCCATACCACGAATGTAAGTACCTACAATGACGGGGACTATACCACGAATAAGCCTCGGAGAAAGCGGAGCTTCGAAAACGCTGTGACCACATGGCGAGGATCAACAATCGGTGTACCTCTACTGCGGCATGAACGGCCCCGAGGAGGTCGATAACAGTACCAAGCATGAAATCGAAAATCAGTAAATGAAATCATAATAGTCTATATAAAACAGAAGACATATATGATAACCAATTTACGATACACAATATGCGATCATGTCAAGTCGTGGACTCACGCCTTAAAGTCATCACTCAAATATAACCATGGATCTCATGCCCACAATATCAATCATGCGTGGAATTCCTTCCTCAGCTGCGATCCATGATATAAAAGCACCAAGGAATACACATGAACAACAGGTCCCACCTGTGTCATAATAAAACCGTACGGGGTAAGTACGAAGGAATAGCCGACTACTAAAACCCACAGTACCAACAATGCCATAAACTGTATCACGAGGTCTTTCTAGACCGCGCCACATGTAATCAGGCGGCCACTCGCCTCGGTATCGATATGCGCGTCTAATCTGGAGCTTACCGCGACTCGCATAGGCCACCTAGGCGCGTGAGGTATTCCTCGCGTCGAGGGTAGCTACTCCCGGCATCGTCACGGACTCTCGTAGTCCGCATGGCCACATAGACCGCATGAGGTATTCCCCGCACACTAACCTGGAACTCTCGTAGCTCCGCATAGGTCCCCTGGACCCGCATGAGGTATTCTCGAATCATAGTCACACAGACTGCCTGAGGTATACCTCGCATCGGGGGGCAGCTTAACCCCCAGTATAACATGTCAAGAGGTGAGTGGTATAATACTAACATAACGGCTTATCGTTAAACAACATAAGCACAACAAGGGAAACCCCCTTACACAAACATCACAAGACACTAACACACGTAGCATCCTAACATGTTTACTTATCAAACCAACAAGAAAGTATTACAAGGTTATCATAAACCAACATAGTCAAGTTATTCACACAAGGTACTTTCTATTTTATGTCAACAAGTTCGGGTGTTTATCCCCAAAGTACTTCATATGTTAATTCTTTGAAAAGATTCGTTTCTTTCACAAGAGTCACACGATACTCGTAGTATAAAAATAGAGTGACTATCTTTTTAAGTAAACCAAAACAATTTCCCTACCTTCTTTTTTAACCAACTTAAGACAAAAGCATGCCTTCCTTTTTAACGAAAACACTTCAAATTTTTAAGTCTTTGTATTTTATAAATCAAGTCCTTACTTTGAGATTTTTAAGAAAATCAAACTTGTTTATTAATGATCTTATTAAAGCAGCTATGATCTATGAAATGTAATACAATTTTGTCTTATCTTAGCTTCTATGCAGATGGAGGTTTCTTGTTATACCCCGTATTTCCAGAGTATGTACGTGGGGACGTACGTAGAAAAGTTTGGACTTTAAAGTTGGCTTGGACGAAATATTTTGTGCACAACACCCGGTTAAAGACGTTTTTCGATGAAACGTTTTACATAACTTGCGAAGGGAAAATTCCGGATATGTCATTTTTAATTTTTGCGGATTTTTCCGAGAGACGAAACATTTTGGACCAACGAGAGGGCGACACTTGGCACCCTCTCATTGGTGGGCGTGTGGGACGAACTTGGACGGTTTTTCTTGGCTTTTTTGTCAAGTAGTTGGTAGGATATTTGTGTGGTAGATGGATAAGGTGCACTTGGCTTGATCTTGACCCTACACTTGCCTTGCACTTGGCATAATCTTGGCCATTGGTTGGCCATGGCTTGACCTATAAATACCCCTCCCCTTTGAAGACTTCTTCATCCTAAAAATCTCTAAGTCTTGAAAATCCTCCCCTCTCCCTTGTGAGCCATTTCGTCCAACACTCCCCCCTCCCCCCTTTGTGAGGCCCCTTGGCCGAGAGCCCCTTCCCCCCTTGGCCGAGAGTACCCCCCCTCCTAGTGGGGTTGGCCGAGGGGTACACACCCCCTGTGGTCTTGTCTCGTATAAATACCCCTCTTGGTAGAAATACTCTCTAGTATTGTTACTATACTCAAAATACCTTGGCCCAAATACCTTGTAGTATTCCAAGGTTACAACATCTGAAAAGCCGAAATACTATTATACTTCCCTTCGGTCACAAAAACGAAACCTTAAGGAAAATCTTCACAGTTGTTTGGAGCGGGTTGGAGCACCCGGAGTTGGAGCTAAGCGTTGCTCAGGATCGACATTTAACTTGGATAATTATGGGCTTATCGAGGTAAATATCTTGTCTCCCTAATGTAATTGGAAATTTCATATTGTAGGATTATATAGTTGAAGTATACTATATATAGAACTGAACATAGTTTTGCGGCAATGTCTTTTGACTTAAGCTGAATTTAAAAAGAGAATTAGAATGTAATTACACTATCTGAGAAGAATGTTAAAAGGAATTGAAGCGTACTTACGTGGGAATTTGTATTCTGATGGTATGTAGTAGAATTGTACACGCCCGGTTAGACGTATAAACCCCCCCCCCTGGTTGGCTTGGTAGCCGGCCTCGATAGAGAGGGAGATTTACGTGGTTGCGGGAGGAGAGTCTTTGCCGAATTTTACGTAGAATATGGAACCGTTCGTTTAGATGTTAATGAGCGTTTGTGGCCTATATAGGTGGAAGTACTACGAGTAGCGTATTCTACTTAAAGAGTGGAAAAGGCTAGCGAGTTCTGATCGTGGAGCGTATTGCTTATTGTCGATAATCGTCGCGAGGTATGTGAACCTCTTCCTATCCTTTCTAGCATGATGTTTTGTAAACTATGTAGTGCGGTGAGACGCATGTGTTAAATGAGTTTGGTTGGTTTAAAACATAGGGTGTTATAATAGCTTTATGGGAAGTTAGTTATAACGACTCTATGTAGGTAAAAGAATGGTTTATTGATTGTAGAAGTTAAGAGACTTGATCTTGAAAGATAAGAGACTTAACTTGTTTTACTGGGTAATTAACATTTTGTTAAAAATGTTGTAAAACCTCATTCGCGAGTAATGAGTACTTGGTTTTTAAAAGAATAAGGTTTTACTGATTCCGGAAATCAGAATAAGTATCGAACAAACCACTGCAGCGTTAATAAAGGGAAATGTACTGACTAATTAATGTACTATTAAAACCAGTAGAAACCTCCATCTGCATAGAAGCTAAGATGAGACAAAATGATATTACATTTCCTAGATCATGGCTGCTGTTATAAGATTGATATAAATAAGAATAACCTACTCACATATAAGGCATATGTTTGTCAAATCGTTTTAAAGGAGAATTATATCATTAAGTGATTAAAACTATGAACTACGAAACCTTTCGAAAATAAGAAACTTGAGCATTTGAAATTAGGCAAACTTGAACGTTTGGAAAATAATGTGGTTACTTGATTTTACAAAAGGAAGTGTTTGGGTTTACTTAAAAAGATAGTAACTCATTTTTTTTATACTACGGGTATTGTGTGACTTTTGTGAAAGAAACGGATCTTTTAAAAGAGTTAATGTATGAAGTACTTTGGGGATAAAAACCCGAACTTGTTAACTTAAAGCAGAAAGTACCTTGTGTGAATAACTTGATTGTGTTGGTTTGTGATAGTCTTGTCATACTTTCTTGTTGATTTGATAAAGTAAACATGTTAGGATGCTACGTGTGTTAGTATCTTGTGATATTTGTGTAAAGGGGTTTCCCTTGTTGTGCTTATGTTGTTTAACGATAAGTTGTTATGTTAGTATCATATCACTCATGATTCCGGGGGTTAAGCTGCCCTCCGATGCGGGGTAGACTCAGGCGGGTCTGTGTGACCTATGATTCGAGGATACCTCATGCGGTGCGTGTGACCGTGCGAGCTACGAGTTCGAGGTTAGTGTCGCGGCATTTATGGTCATGCGGTCTATGTGGCCATTCGGACTGCGAGTCCAGGACGTTGCCGGGGAGTAGCTACCCTCGATGCGGGGAATACCTCATGCAGGCCATCGGAGTGGCTTATGCGGAGGCTGGGGAAGTTCGAGGGCTAGATGCGCATTAGATCTTTGAGCGAGTGGCGGCTTTGATCATGTGACGGTCTAGACAGATCTCATGATACAGTTTATGACCTTGTTGGTACTGTGGGTTTTAGTAGTCGGCTATGCCTTCGTACTTACCCCGTACGGGTTTATTATGACACAGGTGGGACCTGGTGTTCATATGTACTCGTTGGTGTTTTTATATCATAGACTGCCGGCAGTGAGGAAGGTATTCCACGGGCATGATTGATGTTGTGGGCGTGAGACCCATAGTTATATTTGAGTGATGACTTTGAGGGCGTGAGTCCCTGACTTGACATGACTGCTTATTTATTGTGAACTGTAGTTTGGTTATCATACATGTCTCCTACTTTATATAGACTACTATGATTTCATTTACGATATTTTGATTTCACATACTTGGTACTGTTATCTTGACCTCGCCCGGGCTGCGTTCATGCCGAGTAAAGGTACACGATCGTTGATCCTCGCTCTTAGGAGTCCGATTCGGCGTTTGGGAAAGCTCCGTTTCTCGGAGGCTTATCTTAGTATAGTCCTGTTGTTGTAGGTGCTTACATTCGAGGTATGGCGAACCCTGTCCGTCGTTGTTGTCATATCATTCGTAAGTGCAGTAATCTTGTTGTGGCGTGGTTGTATTGGGATATGCTGTTCGGATCTAAGTTTTATATATATATATGCGAAAGGCAACTTTTCTTCCGATAAATATGTGTTTCCTTTGCAATATTTCATGTTGTGTTTTATGTTCCGATTACTCGATGTTGTATCGCTAGGGTGCAGGGTAAGGCACGATCACGGGCAGGTTCGTCGTGACAAAAGTGGTATCGAGCGATTAATCCTCGAAAAGTGTCTCTGAGACCGTATCTAGTAGAGTCTTGATTATCGGTGTGTTGTGCACCACACCAATAATCGAGAGGCTATAGGATATTTAGGATTGGTTTCCATTCTTCTCACTCGAGATCGTGCCTTAGAGCGTGTTGTAAGTTGGACCTCTAACGTATTTCTTTCCACTTACCGCTATGCCTCGCGTAGGCAAACCGGCCCAGAGGGCAAAGCGAGGAGGCTGCGAGTAAGTCTGAGGGTTACGTGGACACAGGCCCAATTATCACCTGATATGGTGCTTCATTCGGGGAGTTCTGCGACATCGCCAGCCCCAGCAGAGTTTAGCACGGCGGCAACAGTTCCTACTGCGGCCATTACATTTACACCTTCAGCTCCACGACCGGGAATAGAGAATATAGATTGCAAAGAGACGCCCTTGTTACTAGCTAGGGATTTAGCAACCAGAGAGTATGATGGATCGATTTATCACGGGTCTTGACAACTATCAACGAGAGGGTAGTGCAAGAGAAATTCTTCAGTTAGGCTTGAGCATGGCCTGTGTAGGGCTTATGTGCCTCAGGCCAAGAAACGTAAAGATCGACGGGTTAACCAGGGCGGTAGAAGAGGGCCATGCAAAGAAGGTCCTTTGGTAACTTTCGGCGAACCACCTCGGCGTGATCAGATATGCACATCCACGGTCGCAGTGGTCCTCCGCGGGGTTCGGGGCGTTCGGGGTATGTGAGTTGGTCGAGCTCGAGCTTCCGGTTCCGCGATTACGTAGGTTCCGGCCGGATTGATTTTCCCAGTGTTCACAATGTGACAGGCGTCATCCCGGGGAATGTCATCTGTTAGTTGGTACTTGTTTTGCCGGCGGTTGTCAGGGCCATGTGTCGAAAGGATGTCCTAGTAAGAGGACTCAGCCTTCAAGATCGGTGGGTAGTTCGTCACCTTCCTTAGCTATGCGCCCTACTGGGCAGGTTTGAGTGGAACGACTAAGGGGAGCGAATCAGTAGATGTAGATATATCCTTAACCCTCTAGAGTTTAGTACGTATGATGAGATGAGTATATCTTAAGAGTTATGTTCAGATAACATAGTGTTAAATTGTGATTAGAGATCATGATTAGTTAAAAGGGGTAAGATTGGGGATAAGGAAAGTGGGAGCCTTAGAGTTTATACGTGGAGACCTTAGATGTAAGGCCATCTCGAGTAAAGAGGTATTTTATGTTTGACCCTTATCGGAGTGCGTAGTGCACATGAGCTATGTTTGTGGGATCAGTCCCTGGGTAGTGTGGAATGAAAGAGGGTAGTTGAGCTAAGAAAACCGCTAGGTTTTCGTAACGTGATTAGTGAGATTGTTCCGGATCGGGGAGCAAGTGTTTCTGCGAGTGGGTCGGGTTGAGGCCATGCCGCGGGTCAACCCGCGACCTGTTTTATGGTGGGGTCAGTTTGTGGTGGTCCCGCCAGGTGGTAGGGTCACGAGGGTGTTAGGCCCAAGTTTAGTTAACCATCGTACGAGTTCGTGGATGCGTTCAACCAGTAGTCGGGCCAATGAGGTCAGCCCGTATTGTCTTTCAGTCAAGATCGTTTACTCGGCAGAGGGTTATGCGAGATGTTATCAGGAAGGTTGTAAGGCTGCACGAGGTGCCTACCTTCACCTTATGGCAGACAGTGAAGCCCAGGTTCGGCTGTTTCTTTTCAGGAGGTTTTACCAGGCAGGGTTAGGAACTCAGGTGAGTCTCAGAATCGCATTCGCCCTCGGGCCAGTGTTGGGATTTCAGGGGTAGCTGTGAGGATTGTTGTCTCCTGTTGAGGGAATGTTTTGTTGCTACCATTTCAGTTTTCGATTGTTGCCTTATGAGGCCTTGTAGGGGCGGAAGTGTAAGTTGCCGGTCGATTGGTTCGATGTTGGCAAGGTTCAGATAGTTGGTTCATACTTGTTCAGAAGAATGTGGATAGGGTGAAGCTTATCCAGATGAGGTTATTGGCAGCTCAGAGTCAACGGAAGTCGTGCGGATAATCGACGTCGACACTTAAAGTTCAGGTTGACGGTCGGAATTCTTGAAGGTACCACCCCGGATAGGGTGCGACGAGTTTTGGAAAGCAGAGGGAACTTAGCCCGAGTTACTTTGGGCCTTTTCAGGTCATGTGAAGAGTAGGCCAGATTGCCTATATGTTAGCTTTTGTCGTCCGACGTAGGAGGCGGTACGTCCGATCTTTCATATTGCTATGTTCGGAAGAGTATCGGAGATCCATCCAGAGTGTTCCCAGTTAATGATGACCAAGTTGGAGATAGTAACCCAGAGATTTCGGGAACGGAATCAGTAACAGAAATATGGTAAGTTATGAGAAGGAGTTCGAGTGTACGAGAAGATGCGACAGCGTAAGGGAAGAAGCGAGCATGTATTGCGAGCATAGAGGTGATCATTTCTTTTGTAAGAAGAAGGTGCGAAGGAAGTATATTTTAGACCTCGGGTGAGGGCTTTTGTGATGTTAGAGGTGTTTCCTCATGGACTTGGATGTAAGTATTTGCGCAGGTGTTTCTGTGGCCAGGTGTGGCAGGATTGTTCTCGTAAGTATAGTAGTGAAGACTATACTGGCGCACGTTTGTTTTAAGACTTAGAAGGAACATTCGGGACGAATGTTTCTAAGGAGGGGAGAATGTTATACCCCGTATTTCCAGAGTATGTACGTGGGGATGTACGTAGAAAAGTTTGGACTTTAAAGTTGGCTTGGACGAAATATTTTGTGCACAACACCCGGTTAAAGACGTTTTTCGATGAAACATTTTACATAACATGCGAAGGGAAAATTCCGGCTATGTCATTTTTAATTTTTGCGGATTTTTCCGAGAGACAAAATATTTTGGACCAACGAGAGGGCGACACTTGGCACCCTCTCATTGGTGAGCGTGTGGGACGAACTTGGACGGTTTTTCTTGGCTTTTTTGTCAAGTAGTTGGTAGGATATTTGTGTGGTAGATGGATAAGGTGCACTTGGCTTGATCTTGACCCTACACTTGCCTTGCACTTGGCATAATCTTGGCCATTGGTTGGCCATGGCTTGACCTATAAATACCCCTCCCCTTTGAAGACTTCTTCATCCTAAAAATCTCTAAGTCTTGAAAATCCTCCCCTCTCCCTTGTGAGCCATTTCGTCCAACACTCCCCCCTCCCCCCTTTGTGAGGCCCCTTGGCCGAGAGCCCCTTCCCGCCTTGGCGAGTACCCCACTCCTAGTGGGGTTAGCGAGGGTACACACCCTGTGGTGTTGTCTCGTATAAATACCCCTCTTGGTAGAAATACTCTCTAGTATTGTTACTATACCCAAAATACCTTGGCCCAAATACCTTGTAGTATTCCAGGTTACACTTATCTGAAAAGCCAGAAATACTATTATACTTCCCTCGGTCACAAAAACGAAACCTAAGGAAAATCTTCACAGTTGTTTGAAGTATTAAGAAGAAGTTGCGTAGAACTTCTAAGAGTTGTTTGGGCGGGTTGGAGCACCCGGAGTTGGAGCTAAGCGTTGCTCAGGATCGACATTTAACTTGGATAATTATGGGCTTATCGAGGTAAATATCTTGTCTCCCTATTGTAATTGGAAATTTCATATTGTAGGATTATATAGTTGAAGTATACTATATATAGAATGAACATAGTTTTGCGGCAATGTCTTTTGACTTAAGCTGAATTTAAAAAGAGAATTAGATCGTAATTACACTATACGTAAGAATGTTAAAAGGAATTGAATCGTACTTACGTAGGGTGTATTCTGATGAAGCGTGTAGTAGAATTGTACACGCGTCAGGTTAGGCGTATAAACCCCCTGGTTGGATTGGTAGCCGGCCTCAATAGAGGAGGAGATTTACTGGTTGCGGGGGAGGTCTTGCGAATTTTACGTAGAATATGGAACCGTTCGTTTAGATGTTAATAGACGTTTGTGGCCTATATAGGTGGAAGTACTACGAGTAGCGTATTCTACTTAAAGAGTGGAAAAGGCTAGCAGAGTTACAGTACTGTGGAGTGTATTCCTTATTGTCGATAATCGTCGCGAGGTATGTGAACCTCTTCCTATCCTTTCTAGCATGATGTTTTGTAAACTATGAGTGCGGTGAGCGTACGTTTGTTAAATGAGTTTGGTTGGTTTAAAACATAGGGTGTTATAATAGCTTTATGGGAAGTTAGTTATAACGACTCTATGTAGGTAAAAGAATGGTTTATTGATTGTAGAAGTTAAGAGACTTGATCTTGAAAGATAAGAGACTTAACTTGTTTCTTGAGTAATTAACATTTTGTTAAAAATGTTGTAAAACCTCATTCGCGAGTAATGAGTACTTGGTTTTAAAGAATAAGGTTTCTTGATTAGAAATCAGAATAAGTATCGAACAAACCACTGCAGCGTTAATAAAGGGAAATGTACTGACTAATTAATGTACTATTAAAACCAGTAGAAACCTCCATCTGCATAGAAGCTAAGATGAGAAAAATGATATTACATTTCCTAGATCATGGATGCTGTTATAAGATTGTTATAAATAAGAATAACCTACTCACATATAAGGCATATGTTTCTCAAATCATTTTAAAGGAGAATTATATCATTAAGTGATTAAAACTATGAACTACGAAACCTTTCGAAAATAAGAAACTTGAGCATTTGAAATTAGGCAAACTTGAACGTTTGGAAAATAATGTGGTTACTTGATTTTACAAAAGGAAGTGTTTGGGTTTACTTAAAAAGATAGTCACTCATTTTTTTATACTACGGGTATTGTGTGACTTTTGTGAAAGAAACGAATCTTTTAAAAGAGTTAATGTATGAAGTACTTTGGGGATAAAAACCCGAACTTGTTAACTTAAAGCAGAAAGTACCTTGTGTGAATAACTTGATTGTGTTGGTTTGTGATAGTCTTGTCATACTTTCTTGTTGATTTGATAAAGTAAACATGTTAGGATGCTACGTGTGTTAGTATCTTGTGATATTTGTGTAAAGGGGTTTCCCTTGTTGTGCTTATGTTGTTTAACGATAAGCTGTTATGTTAGTATCATATCACTCATGATTCCGGGGGTTAAGCTGCCCTCCGATGCGGGGTAGACTCAGGCGGGTCTGTGTGACCTATGACTCGAGGATATCTCATGCGGGTCTGTGTGACCCATGCGGAGCTACGAGTTCGAGTTAGTGTCGCGGCCTTTATGGTCACGCGGTCTATGTGGCCACGCGGTGCGAGTCGGGGCGTTGCCGGGAGTAGCTACCCTCGATGCGGGAATACCTCATGCGGGCCATCGGAGTGGCTTATCTTGGCTGCGGGAAGTTCGAGGCTAGACGCGCACATTAGATCTGTGGGCGAGTGGCGGCTTTGATCATGTGACGATGCAGACAGATCTCATGATACAGTTTATGACCTTGTTGGTACTGTGGGTTTTAGTAGTCGGCTATGCCTTCGTACTTACCCCGTACGGTTTTATTATGACACAGGTGGGACCTGGTGTTCATATGTACTCCTTGGTGCTTTTATATCATAGACTGCCGGCAGTGAGGAAGGTATTCCACGGGCATGATTGATGTTGTGGGCGTGAGACCCATAGTTATATTTGAGTGATGACTTTGAGGGCGTGAGTCCCTGACTTGACATGACTGCTTATTTATTGTGAACTGTAGTTTGGTTATCATACATGTCTCCTGCTTTATATAGACTACTATGATTTCATTCTGATATTTGATTTCACATACTTGGTACTGTTATCGACCTCGCCGGGGCTGCGTTCACGCATGAGTAAAGTACACCAGTCGTTGATCCTCGCTCTTAGGGTCACAGTTCAGCGTTTGGGAAGCTCCGTTTCTCCGGAGGCTTATCTTGGTATAGTCCCCTGTTGTTGTAGGTGCTTACATTCAGGGGTATGACGGGGCCCTGTCCCGTCGTTGTTGTCATATCATTCGTAGAGGTCTGTAGTACTGTTGTGGGCAGGGTTGTATTTGGATGTAACTGTTCGGATCTAAGTTTTTATATATATATGCCGAAAGGCAACTTTTCTTCCGATAAATATGTGTTTCCTTTGCAATATTTCATGTTGTGTTTTATGTTCCGCTGATTACTCTGATGTTGTATCGCTAGGGTGCCCGGGGTAAGGCACCAGTCACGGGCCCGGGTTCGGGTCGTGACATTTCTACTGGTTTTAATAATACTTAATTAGTCAATACATTTTCCTTTATTAGCGCTGCAGTGGTTTGTTCGATACTTATTCTCATTTCCCAAATCAATACAAGGCTTTCATAAACAATTAAGTAAAACGTTCCTTTTATCTCTCTTAAGTCGTTATACCTAACTTCCCATAAAGCTAGTATAACTCTTAAGCTTTTAAAAACCAAGTATTACTCTTCTTTCAAAAACGATTCTTAATTCTTTTGAAATACTTCAAGATTCTTATTATTTAGACTCAAGTCAAAAGACGTCAAGTAAAACCATGTTCAGTTAACACACGTACGTCTACCGTACAATATATATATTTGAAAATATCATGCTCAAGAGGATAGGAAGAATCACATACCTCCTCGGCGAAATCCACCTGCCAAGTCGAGTATGTCGCGCGCAGAGTATCAACCTATAATAGTCAAATACGTCTATCAACGTCTAGACTACTCTGTAGAATATTCTAAGCAGAAGGTTCTTATTTCTACGGAAATTTGGGCAGCACTTCCCTACCCGACAACTACACAAGTCTACTGTAAATACAGTCCTATATAAGTACAATTCAATTCTCTTCTATTATACCATCCTTCTATATCTTATACTCCATTATAAACTACTATATGTAATTTCCAATTACAATAAAAGGACAAAGATATTTACCTCGATAAGCCCAAAATTATCCAAGTTTAAATGTAGATCCTGAACAACGTTTAGCTCCTATTCTGTACGCTCCAATTCGCTCCAAGAAACCCTTAGAAGTTCTACACAACTTCTAATTAATACTTCAACCAACTATGAAGATTTTCCTAGGGCTTCGTTTTGTGACTAAGGGATATAAAGTAGCATTTCCGGGCTTTTTGTATAGAGGTAACTTTGGAATACTACAAGGTATCTGGGCTAAGGTATTTTGGAATAACAACATTACTTGGAGAATATTTTCTACCAAGGGGGTGTTTGGCTAGAACTTTCAAGAGGGGAGAGGGTGCTTTGGACGAGAGCTTCTCAAAGGGGGGAGGAAGTTTTGAGACTTGGAAATTGTTTTGTGGATGAAGAATTCTTGCAACTTAGGGGGGGTATTTATAGGACCTCCAATGGTCAAGATTCAAGAAAGTGGAGGGAGGAGATTTGGACAAGTGTGTGTGGGTCCCACCTTATCCATCTACCCACAAAATATCTCACCAAACATTGACCAAATGTTTAAGGCCTTTTTCACACAAAAAACGTGCCAAGAATGACCAACCAAAACCGTCCAACTTTTCCACCTAAGGGTGACACATGTCGCCCTCCTATTGGTCCAACATATTTCATCTCTCGGAAAAATCCAAAATAAATAAATTCTTGAAAACGTAAAATTCCCTTACAAGGTTCGGAAAATTTTCCGTCGGAAAAATAAATCTTTTTCGTAGATGTGCACAATTTCGTCCTTAACAATGATTCGGGTGTTATACCCCGTATTTCCAGAGTATGTACGTGAAGACGTACGTACGAAAGTTAAGCCTTAAAGTAGGCAAGGTTCGAAATTTGTGCACAACCCCCGAAAAGAGTCGTTTCAGGCGAAGCGTTTACAAACTTTGCGAAGGAAAATTCGGCTATGTCATTTATTATTTTTGCGGATTTTTCCGAGAGACGAAATATTTTGGACCAACGAGAGGGTGACACTTGTCACCCTCATATGGACGAAACTTGGGGCGTTTTTTTGCCTTGTTTGTGGTCAAGGAGTTGGTAGGATATTTTGGTGGTAGATGGATACGGTGTACTTGGGTAAATCTTGGCCTTACACTTGCCTAGCACTTGGCTTCATCTTGGTCATTGGTTGGCCATTGGTTGGCCTATAAATACCCCTCTAAGTTGAAGACTTTCTTCATCCACACTTGAGCTTTTCTCTAAGTCTCAAACTACTCCTCTCCCTTGTGAGTTTTCGTCCAACCCTCTCCCCCCTCCTAGTTGTGCTAGCCGAAACCCCTCCCCTTTGTGAGGCCCTCGGCCGAGAAACCCCCCCCCTACCTAGTTCACGTAAAATACCCCCCCTTGGTTGAGAAATACTTCTCCAAGTATTGTTATAATGCCCTAAATACCTTAGCCCATATACCTTGTAGTACTTTCCAAAGTTACCTCTATACGTAGAGCCCGAAAATACTATTATACTTCCCTTAAGTCACAAAAACGAAACCCTAAGGAAATCTTCATAGTCGGTTGAAGTGTTAAGTAGAAGTTGTGTAGAACTTCTAAGGGTTTCTGCGAGCGAATTGGAGCGTTCAGAATTGGAGCTAAACGTTGCTCAGGATCGACATTATAACTTGGATAATTTTGGGCTTATCGAGGTAAATACTATTGTCCTTCTATTGTAATTGGAAATCACATACTGTAGTAGTATAGAAATGTATATAAGATACATAGAAGAGAATTGAACTGTAATAGAAGGATATTACAGAAGAAGATTGAACTGTACTTACATAGGACTGTATTCTGATGAGACTTGTGTAGTTTGGCGGGTAGGAAGTCTTGCCCAATTTTCCGTAGAATTATTCTACAGTGTAGTCTAGACATTGATAGACTTGTATAACCGTTATAGGTTGAAGTACTGCGAGTAGCATATTCTACTCGAAGGGTGGAAGAGGCTAACAGGATTACAGTACTTTGGAGCTATTTGCTAATTGTCGGTAATCGTCGCGAGTTATGTGATTCTTCCTATACTCTTGAGCATGATATTTTAAAAGAATATATATATAGTACGGTAGACGTACGTGTGTTAACTGAACGTAGATATACGGCAATGTCTTTTGACTTAAGCCTGAATAATAATTACGGCAATGTCTTTCGACTTAAGCCTGAATAATAAAGAATCTTGAAGTATTTCAAAAGAATTAAGAAACCTTTTTGAAAGAAGAGTAATACTTGTTTTAAAAGCTTAAGAGTTATACTAGCTTTATGGGAAGTTAGGTATAACAACTTAAGAGAGATAAAAAGGAATGGTTTATTGACTTTAGAAGATAAGAGACTTGACTTAATTTCATTAATATGAATTTTATGTGAAACCTCATTCGTGAATAATGAGTACTTGGTTTTTAAAAGGAATAATGTTTTACTGATTTCGAAAATCAGAATAAGTATCGAACAGATCACTGCAGCGTTAATTAAGGAAAATGTACTGATTAATGAATTGTATTATTAAAACCAGTAGAAACCTCCATCTGCATAGAAGCTAAGATGAGACAAAATGATATTACATTTCCTAGATCATGGCTGTTTTAATAAGATTGTCATAAACAAGAATAACCTACTCACACTTAAGGCATATGTTTCTCAAAATGGTTTTAAAAGGGATTATGTTATTAAGTGATTAATACGATGAACTATGAAATCTTTCGAACATGAGAAACTTGAGCAATTGAAACTAGGCAAACTTGAACCTTTGGAACAGAACGTTGTTACTTGATTTTAAAAAGGGAAAGTGTTTTGGTTTACTAAAAATGTGAGTCACTCTATTTTAATACTACGGGTATCGGGTGACCTTGGTAAAAGCATTGGACCTTTTAAAAAGAACTTAACGTATGTAGTACTTTAGGGTTAAAACCCGGACTTCGACATAAAATGAAAGTACCTTGAGTTGTGTGTAACTTGCCTATGCTTGTTGTTGTGTAACTTGCCTATGCTTGTTGTTGTGTAACTTGCCTATGCTTGCTTTGATAGCCTTTGTTGTGCAAGAATTGTGTTTCTATACTATCGCGTCTCTCGATGGAGGGCCGGTTGACTTGTTGAGAACTTACTTGGACGTACCGGCAGTGACGGAAGATTCCACGGGTATGCTTCCATTATGATTGTTACACGGGCATGTCTACACTGATGATGAATTCTGTAGACATGTGACCATTATGGTTATTTATGGCGAAGTATCGTGACTTACGGTTGTGATCGGGTTCATAGCCTGTTTACTTGCCCCCGTCAGCTACGTGACGCAGGTGGATCTGGTATAGGTTATCGCACTCGCCACGTGTCAGCTTCGCGGCGAAGTATCGTGACTTACGGTTGTGATCTGGTGCTTAGCGGTTCCACTTGCCGTCGGCTCATTGGCACGGGGAGGATCTGGTGGAGGCTATCGCACTTGCCGCGTGTCGACCAGCGAGTCAGTGTTTGGATGGAGCTTCGTGACATACGGTTGTGATCTGGTGCTTAGCCGTATACTTGCCCCCGTCAGCTACGTGGCGCAGGGAGGATCTGGTAGAGGTTATTGCACTTGCCCGCGTGTCGCCTTCATGATATGGTTATGCTGATATTATTGGTACGGTCGGATCTGGTAGTTATGTCTTTATACTTGCCCCGTACGGTTTTAGGACACAGGTGGGACCTGGTGTTCATGTATACTCATTGGTATTGTTATATCATAGGCTATGGCGGTGAGGAAGGAATTCCAGACACAGTGATGATTTGGGCGTGAGTCACGACTTGATATGACTATTTATATGTTGTATCGTAGTTGGGTTATCATACATGTCTCGCCTTTATATAGACTATTATGATTTCATTTACAGTATTTTCGTTTTACATACTTGGTACTGTTATCGACCTCCTTGAAGCTGCGTTAATCTGCGAGTAAGTACATCGATTGTCGATCCGACATAGGATCACATTTCACGTATTGGGAAGCTCGTTCCTTCGGAGCTTATCTTTTGGTATGTTACCATGAGTGCAGAGGTTCTTGTACATTCAGGGGTATGGCGGGGCCCTGTCCCATCATGGTTGTTGTAAAAATCTTAGAGGTCTGTAGCACTGTTGTGGGCAGGGTTGTAAGGATTGTAATTGTTCAAATGTCGATATTTATGTATTTGTAGAAAGGCAACCGTTTTGGTTGCTGTTTCTTTATCTTGATCCATATCTAATTGTATGTTTTAAGTTTTTATTTCCATTGGTTTTCTCGATGTTGTATCACTAAGGTGCGGGGTAGGCACGATCCACGGGCCGGGTTCGGTCGTGACAAAAGTGGTATCGAAGCGATTAGTCCTCGAAAAGTGTCTGAGCGTGTCTAGTAGAGTCTTGATTATCGATGTGTTGTGCACCATCTATAATCGAGGCTGCGAGACATTTAGGATTAGTTTCCATTCTTCTCATTACGAGATCGTGCCTTAGAGTGTGTGATAAGTTGGACCCCTCGGCGTATTTCGTTTTACGATTATGCCTCCGCGCGGCAACCGGGCGAGAAGGGCAAGCGGCGAGAGGAGGCTGCGAGTAAAGCGTGGCGATCTCAGAGACCACGATGCACGAGCCTCGGTCCACGATGCAGCGGAGAGATGGGTTACAGAGTTGGCGATTATTGGCGAGGTTGTGGCGGACTTGAGGATAGGCGGGCCTTGGCGGTTCGATAGCACGATGGTTCACCCCAGATCGTATAGTTTTAGGCTATGGGATATTCTGAGTTGTAGCCCGCAAGAGTTTTATGGGTCGAGGCACGAGGATGATCGCGGGAGTTCATCAAGCGATTCTGACGGATCGTGAGTGATCAAGGCATCGGAGACCGAGTCGGTGGTCTAGGTTCGCATCGGTGCGTGATCTGCGATCGTAGTTTGATTCATGGGAGCTGTCCCGGGAGAGAATGCACTTCCGGTATATGGGACGAGTTCTCGGGGCATTTCTTGCACATTTCTTGCCTCGCGATGGAGAGGGCTCGCCGACAGATTTTTGGTGCGCGCGAGCAGGCGACGGTTCGGGAGTACAATGTGGAGTTCGACTCATTGGCGGACGTCCGCGTTATTAGCTAGTATGGAGGATCGAGTGCACCGATATGTTCTGGGCTCGATGATTACCTAGCGCAGAGTTGTTCGTAGCTCTTCACCGCATGGACATTGCCCGCATGCAGCTTATGCACTTGGATGTGAGGAGCGAGAAATCGGCGAATGACCGAGATCAGCAGAAGAGGGCCAGAACAGCAGGGCCCTTTGATGACTTTCGAGGCGGACCGCCTCAGCAGCAGGCCAGTTATACACCTCCGCCAGTACCGAGTGGTCCCCCACCGTCGTCGGGACGTTTGGGATATTCAGGAGCAAGTCAGAGCTCCCAGGTTTCAGATTTTCAGGGGAGTAGAAGCGCTCGCCGGATGAGGCCACCCGTATCTCAGTGTGGCCGTTGTGGTAAAGCCCATAGGGGGGAATGTCGTACCGGTTTGGAAGATTGCTATACTTGTGGTCGGCAGGGCCATTTGACCAGAGACGTCCGACTGTGGTAGCGGTGGATAGCACCGACTACTAGATCGATTGGTTCTTCACCTTCCATAGCTAGGCAGGATGTTCATACACCGGCAGGCCACGACAGAGGTCGCGGTGGAAGTTCCCAGTTTTAGCGGTCCTTTGAACCGCCTATTTTCAGGTATATCCTTAACCCTCTAGAGATTTGTATGTATTGATGTTATGATGATGTGTTTAGTGTTATGTTCGGATAGTTTTGTGCTAAAATGTGACTTAGAAGCCTGGTTAGTGAAAAGGGTAAGTCTGGGGATGAGAAAATTTTGAACCTTAGAATATTACAGTTGAGACCTTAGATGTAAGGCCGTCTTGAGTGGATGATTTTACGGTTGGTCGTTGTCAAGTACTTAGTATGTGTGAAATATGTTGGGGGATAATTTCCTTGGGTTGTGGTGAAAGTGGTAGCTTCCATGACTTGTATAGGTAAGATTGTTCCGGATCGGGGAACAAGAGCTTGATGCGTTAAGTGGGTCGGGTTGGGGCCATGTTGCGGGTCAACCCAGAGTCTTGCCAGTTGGGTCAGTTCGAGGTGGTCCCGCCAGGTGGTAGGATCACGAGGGTGCTAGGCCCAGGTTTAGGTGACCATCGTATAAGTTCGTGGTTATGTTCGACCAGAAGCGGATCGTGAAGGCCGAAAATGGCCTTAAAGGAGATCGAGGCTAGTGAGATGACCAAGTTTGGAGGTAGTGACTCCAAAGTTTTGGAAACGCGTTGGATGAAGTGTGGTACATGTACTAGGAAGAGTTCGAGTGTTCGAGAAGGGTACGACGAGAAAGGAAAGGAGTGAACTTGTGCTGAAAGATGGAAGTGATCATTTTTTTGTGAAGTGAATGTGCGAAGGGAGTATCCTTTGGACCAGGAGTGAGAATTTGTATTGTTTTGCATCATCGAGGTGATTCCTCGTTGGCTTGGATTTAAGTATTTGCGCGCGTGTTATTTTGTGGCCAGGTGTGGCATGTTTGGTTTCGTAAGTATAGTAGTGAAGGCTATACCGGCGTGTGTGTGTTTTGAGACTTAGAAGGAACATTCGGGACGAATGTTTCTAAGGGGGGAAGAATGTTATACCCCATATTTCCAGAGTATGTACGTGAAGACGTACGTACGAAAGTTAAGCCTTAAAGTAGGCAAGGTTCGAAATTTGTGCACAACCCCCGAAAAGAGTCATTTTCCGACGAAACGTTTTACAAACTGCGAAGGAAAATTAAACTATGTCATTTATTATTTTTGCGGATTTTTCCGAGAGATGAAATATTTTGGACCAACGAGAGGGTGACACTTGTCACCCTCATATGGACGAAACTTGGGGCGTTTTTTTGCCTTGTTTGTGGTCAAGGAGTTGGTAGGATATTTTGGTGGTAGATGGATAAGGTGTACTTGGGTAAATCTTGGCCTTACACTTGCCTAGCACTTGGCTTCATCTTGGTCATTGGTTGGCCTATAAATACACCTCTAAGTTGAAGACTTTCTTCATCCACACTTGAGCTTTTCTCTAAGTCTCAAACTACTCCTCTACCTTGTGAGTTTTTGTCCAACCCTCTCCCCCCTCCTAGTTGTGCTAGCCGAAACCCCTCCCCTTTGTGAGGCCCTCGGCCGAGAAAACCCCTCCCCCTACCTAGTTCACGTAAAATACCCCCCCTTGGTTGAGAAATACTTCTCCAAGTATTGTTATAATGCCCTAAATACCTTAGCCCATATACCTTGTAGTACTTTCCAAAGTTACCTCTATACGTAGAGCCCGAAAATACTATTATACTTCCCTTAAGTCACAAAAACGAAACCCTAAGGAAATCTTCATAGTCGGTTGAAGTGTTAAGTAGAAGTTGTGTAGAACTTCTAAGGGTTTCTGGGAGTGAATTGGAGCGTTCAGAATTAGAGCTAAACGTTGCTCAGGATCGACATTATAACTTGGATAATTTTGGGCTTATCGAGGTAAATACTACTGTCCTTCTATTGTAATTGGAAATCACATACTGTAGTAGTATAGAAATGTATATAAGATACATAGAAGAGAATTGAACTGTAATAGAAGGATATTACAGAAGAAGATTGAATCAGTATTTACATGGGATGTATTCTGATGACTTGTGTAGTTTGGCGGGTAGGGAAGTGCTGCCCAATTTTCCGTAGAATTATTCTACAGTGTAGTCTAGACATTGATAGACTTGTATAACCGTTATAGGTTGAAGTACTGCGAGTAGCATATTCTACTCGAAGGGTGGAAGAGGCTAACAGGATTACAGGCTACCCGAACCGGGGCCCGTGACTGGTGCCTTACCCCGGGCACCCTCGTGATACAACATCAGAGAAAATCAGCGGAAATAAAAACATAAACATGAAACAAGAGACATGATAAATAAACAGGTCAACCAAAACAGTTGCCTTCTGTATATATACATAAAAACGAACAATTATCCTTTTTACAAACTCGCCACAACGATTACTGGACCTAAGAAGTGACAACAACTATGACGGACAGGGCCCGCCATACCCCTGAATGTACAAGAACCTCTGGACTCGAGGTAACATACCAAAAGATAAGCCTCCAAGGAGCAGGGCTTCAACACGCTGACTGTGATCCTAAGGCGAGGATCCACAACCGATGTACCTCTACTGCGGCATGAACGCGGCCCCGAAGGAGGTCGGCAACAGTACCAAGTATGTGAAATCGAAATCATAAATGAAATCATGGCGATCTATATAAAACAAGAGGCATGTATGATAACCAAACTACGATTTACAACATAAAAGTAGTCATGTCAGAAGTCGGGACTCACGCCTCAAAGTCATCCTCATGCCGTGGAACTCTTCCTCACCGATCTAGGTATAAATCATGTGGAATACGTGTCTCGCCCGTCCGGCGAGACTCGATAAAGAATCAGGTGAAATACGTGTCTCGGCCCATCCCATGGGACTCGATAAAGAATTATGTGGAATACGTGTCTCGGCCCATCTCATGGGACTCGATAAAGAACCGGGTGGAATACGTGTCTCGGCCCATCCCATGGGACTCGATAAAGAATCATACATAACAAATCAACCGGCCCTCCATCGAGAGACGCGGTAGCACAGAAATACAACACTTGCACAACAAAGGCTATCACCACAAGCATAGACAAGTTCAACATACTCATAGACTTATATTTTACTACAACCAATCCGGGTTTTAACCCCAAAGTACTACATACATTAACTCCTTTAAAAGATCCATTTCTTTCACATAAGTCACACAATACCCGTAGTATGAAAATAAAGTGACTATCTTTTTAAGTAAACCAAAACACTTCCCCTTTGTAAAATCAAGTAACAACATTATTTTCCAAACGTTCAAGTTTGCCTAATTTCAATTGCTCAAGTCACTTATTTTAGAAAGGTTTCATAACTCATAGTCTTAATCTCTTTTAAAACAATTGAGTAACATATGTCTTATGTGTGAGTAGGTTATTCTTGTTTATAACAATCTTATTAAGCAGCCATGATCTAGGAAATGTAATATCATTTTGTCTTATCTTAGCTTCTATGCAGATGGAGGTTTCTACTGGTTTTTAATAATACTCAATTAGTCAATCCCTTTTCCTTTATTAGCGCTGCAGTGGTTTGTTCGACTCTTGTTCTCATTTCTGAAATCAGTAAAACAATATTCATTAAAAACCAAGTACTCATTACTCACGAATGAGGTTTCACAACTTTAACAAAATTCATATCAAGTCAAATAAGTTAAGTCTCTTATCTTTCAAGATCAAGTCTCTTAACTTCTACAATCAATAACCCATTATTTTACCTACATAGAGTCGTTATAACTAACTTCCCATAAAGCTATTATAACACCACATGTTTTGAGCCAACCAAACTCATTTAGCACATGCACGTCACCGTACTACATAGTTACAAAACATCATGCTAGAAAGGATAGGAAGAGGTTCACATACCGCGACGATTATCGACAAATAGCAAAACGCTCCAAGTACTTCAACCCGCTTCTTACTCCTTAAGCCAAGTAGATCACGCCACACGTAGTACTCCACTCCTAAAATGGTCATAGTACTTTTATCAAACCTTTCTCACCATTGAAGACTTATACCAATAAAAGCCCTCTAATTCTACGGAAAATTCGGCAGCACTTCCCCCGTTTTTACTCACTTTTCCATCTTTCTCCAAGGCCCGAATAACCGTAATATATATACCATATATATATATAAGGCATAATAATTAAACAACATAAAGAAGGGGATTACACGCCCAAACGGTAACGGTTTACTATCACGCCTCATAACAACAATAAGTAAAAGAAGGGATTACGCGACAACCTAGAACGCGTTTACTATCACGCCATAACAACAATAAGTAAAAAGGGGATCACACGCCCAAACGGAAACACGATTGAAAAATCTTCCCAACTTGAAATGTAAATACCCAATGTAAATACAGTCCAAAGTAAATACGGTCCAAAGTAAATACAGTCCTTAAGTTGGGGTCCTTGGCCAACTTTGTCCATTTTACTTATCCAATTACTTCATTAGTCATCCAACTTATATTCCATCTTAATATAAGTTATAGTTACTTTGTTAATTACTTCTTCACAAGTAAGATACGTTTTTACCATTTTAATGGCAAACGGCCAATCCTTTCTTTTAACAAGTTAAATAGATCCAACTCTTCCAAACTTTACTCCATATATTATATACTCCATAATATACTTATAATATATGTATAATGACCAATTCACAAAGAGGTTAAGGTTTACTACCTCAAATAGCCCAAAATTATACAAGAACTTAATGTCGCTCCAAGCAAGTCTTAGCTCCAAATCTTTACGTTCCAATCCGCTACAAGCAACCCATAGAAGCTCCTAACCAACTTCTCTTCAAGAACCAACTCCAAAAAGTGAAGAACACTTAGGGTTTCCAACTAGTAAGTTTCGGCCAAGGCATGAAGAATAGGTTAGGGGTGTGAAATCTTTTCCAACTCTTGGTACACAATCTTCCTAACACCTTAGGGAAGAACACTTGAGAGTTTAAGAATTGTTGGAAAAATTTAGGTCAAGAAATGGGCTCAAAAACGAGAGCAAGGTCAAGGGAGAAGGGAGGGAATTTCTTGTCTTGAAATGGTTAAGTGTGGAAGTTTTCATCAACTAAGGGTGCATATATAGGACAACCAAGGGCTAGGATGAAGGCAAGTGTGTGGTTGAGATTGGGGACAAGTGTGTGTGGGTCCCACAAGCCACTTGTCCACACAAAATATCTAGCAAGACTTGGCCACTTGTCCAATAAAAATATCTAGCAAGACAAGGCCACTGTCTTGCCACTTGTTAACAAATTTCGGCCATGAGGCCACCTAGGGGGTGACACGTGTCGCCTCCTACTGGCCCAAAATATTTCATCTTCCAAAATATCCATAAAGGCAAAAATCTCAAAACAAAGTGGGCCCACAAAATCAAATTTCTCCCGTGGGCCCACGTGACCAATTCCTAAAATAAAATTCCATAATTCTAATATAATTCAAGAAGCCCAAATACCAAATGGGAATCCAATTCCCATCAACGAACCTTTTCCTTCACAAAACCCAAAACTTTTCTCGAAAATTACATCTTCCTTTCTTTCCAAAATTTAGCCGTATTCTCGCATGTACATCCTCACATATATACCCCGGAACTACGGGTATAACATTCTTCCCATAGAAACATTCGTCCGAATGTTCCTTCTAAGTCTCCAAACATACAAGCTAGATATAGTCTCCATCTTGTATTTAAACCAATTATGCCACACGTGGCCATAATATCACATCTGTGAAACCCAAATCCAAACCAATGAGAAGTCACCTCAAATGTGTATCACAACACTACCGCTTCCACCCTTGGTCATCTTACTAGCCTCAAATACCTTTAAGGCCATTCCGCCTTCACGATTCGCTCGTCGAACATATCCACGAACTCATCGATGGTCATCTAAACTTGGGCCTAGCACCCTCGTGACCCTACCACCTGGCGGGACCACCTTGAACTGACCCCACCTCAAATCGGGCTACGGGTTGACCCGCAATCATGCCTCAACCCGACTGCATCGCGCAAACCCTTGTTCCCCGTCACGGAACAATCTTACTAAATCACGCCATGAAAGCTACCACTTCCATCTCACACTTTCTATGTACCCAACTTCCCTTTACTAACGGTCTCTAAATCACAATTTAACATAATGCTATCTGAACATAACACTTAAAATATACTCATCTTATCACATATACAAATCTCTGAGGGTTAATGATATACTGTATCTACCGCTTCACTCTAATCATAGGCACCTGCAGGCGTAGTAGAAGGTGATGAACTGCCATCGACCAGTCGAGTCCTGCCGTCGTATCCTTCCTATTAGGGCGTCACATAGTCACGATGGCCGCAGTAAAACAAGCACCGCAAAAAGACGACATTCCGGGATGACGCCACGCATCGTGCACACCGAGGAAACATGAACCCGATGGCTAACCTATGTATACTGCGAACGAAGCCCCGAGCCCCGACCAGCTCGAATACCCGAACGTCCCAAGGCGTGGAGGACCACCTGTCTTGGCGAAGGTGCATAACTAGCTCGCCAGGCGATGCGCTCGAAAGTCGCCAAAAGACCTGCTGCTCGCCTCTTCGCTGATCACGTCATTCCGTCGACCTCTCCGTGCCTCACATCCTAGTGCATGAGCTGCGTGCGGGCAATGTCCATGCCGTGAAGAGCTACACCGAACAAGCCTCGCCAAGTAGTCATCTAGCCGGTGGCGTGGCGGTGCACTCATCCTCCATCAAGCTACTAACGCGGAACATACCGAGCCAATGAGTCGAACTCCACATTGTACTCCGCATCGTGCGCCGGATGCGCCTCAGCGTCAAAAATCTGCCGTGCCCTCCTCATCTGCGAGGTAAGAAATATGCAAGAAATGCCCGAGAACTCGTCCCAAACTGCTGAGCGCATGCTCCCCGGGACGATTCCATGAATCAAACCACGATCGGCAGATCACGCGGCCGATGCGAACCGGCGTCACCGACTCGGTCTCGAAGCCTTGATCACTCATAATCCGGCCAGAATCGGATGAACTCCTGCGATCATCCTCGTGCTCGACCCATAGAACTCGCGGCTGCGGCGTAAAGTCCGTAGTCTCAAATCGCTCGCCGGGTGAACTATCGGTGCTACGAATCGAGGCTGATCCAAATTTATCCTCATATCGCCACGACTCGCGAGTAATCGCCATCTCTTGTACCCCATCTCTCCGCTCCGGTGTGGGATCGAGGCTCGTGCATCAGAGTCTCAGCAGCCACTGCTGCGGCTCTAAACTATGCTGGGGCTGGCGGCGTCGCAAAACTCGTCGTCGGAAGCACTGTCTCAGTCTTGGCGGGCTCGCGCTCGCACTCCTCAGTATCCCACTGGCAGCCTCCTCCGCCTTGCCCTCTCGCCGGGGTTGTCTTGCGCGGAGGCATAACTGGTAAAAACGAAATACGTCAGAGGGGTCCAACTTATCGCACAGCTCTAAGGCACGATCTCAGAATGAGAAGAATGGAAACCAATCCTAAATGTCTCGCAGCCTCCTGATTATAGATGTGGTGCACAACCTTACTAGACAATCAGACACTTTCTCTCGAGGACTAAGCGCTCGATACCACTTTTGTCACGACCAACCGGGGCCCAGGATCGTGCCTTACCTCGCACCTCGTGATACAACATCGAGAGAAAATTGCGGAAATAAAAACATAAACATGAAACAAGAGACATGATAAATAAGGGTCAACCAAGCGCTTGCATACGATATATACATAAAAACCGAACAATTATCCTTTTACAAACCGCCTTACGATTACTACGGACCTAAGAAGTGACAACAACTATGACGGCGAGGGCCCCGCCATACCCGAATGTACAAGAACCTACGGACTGTGGTAACACTTTGTCACGACCAACCGGCTGGATCGTGCCTTACCCCGCACCTCGTGATACAACATCGAGAAAATCAGCGAAATAAAAACATAAACATGAAACAAGAGACATGATAAATAAACAGTCAACCAAAGCTTGCATGCAGATATATACATAAAAACCGAACAATTATCCTTTACAAACTCGCCCACAACAAGATTACTGCACTTAAGAAGTGACAACAACTATGACGACAGGCCCCGCCATACCTGAATGTACAAGAACCTACACTCGTGGTAACATACCAAAAGATAAGCCTCGAAGGAACGGGCTTCAACACGCCGAATCGTGATCCTAAGAGCGAGGATCCACAACCGATGTACCTCTACTGCGGATTGAACGCAGCCCCGGGCGAGGTCAAGACAACAGTACAGTATGTGAAACCGAAATCAGTAAATGAAATCACGATACCATATAAAACAAGAGACATGTATGATAACCAAACTACGCTTTACAACATAAAAGTAGTCATGTCAAGTCGGGACTCACGCCTCAAAGTCATCCTCCGTACGTGGAACTCCTTCCTCACCGCCAGCCTAGGTATAAATCATGTGGAATACGTGTCTCGCCCATCCCATGAGACTCGATAAAGAATCGTGAAATACGTGTCTCGGCCCGTCCCACGGGACTCGATAAAGAATTATGTGGAATACGTGTCTCGCCCATCTCGTGGGACTCGATAAAGAACTGTGGAATACGTGTCTCGCCCATCCCACGGGACTCGATAAAGAATCATACATAACAAATCAACCGCCCTCCATCGAGACGCAGAGTACGTAAATACAACACTTGCACAACAAAGGCTATCACCACAAGCATAGACAAGTTCAACATACTCATAGACTTATATTTTATTACAACCAATCGGGTTTTAACCCCAAAGTACTACATACATTAACTCCTTTAAAAGATCCATTTCTTTCACATAAGTCACACAATACGTAGTATGAAAATAAAGTGACTATCTTTTTAAGTAAACCAAAAAACTTCACCTTTGTAAAATAAAGTAACAACATTATTTTCCAAACGTCCAAGTTTGCCTAATTTCAATTACTCAAGTCACTTATTTTAGAAAGGTTTCATAACTCATAGTCTTAACCTCTTTTAAAACAATTGGAGTAACATATGTCCTTATGTGTGAGTAGTTATTCTTGTTTATAACAATCTTATTAAAGCAAACCATGATCTAGTATATGTAATATGATTTTGTCTTATCTTAGCTTCTATGCAGATGGAGGTTTTTACTGGTTTTTAATAATACTCAATTAGTCAATCCATTTTCATTTATTAGCGCTGCAGTGGTTTGTTCTACTCTTGTTCTCATTTCCAAATCGAGAAACAATATTCATTAAAACCAAGTACTCATTACTCACGAATGAGGTTTCACAACTTTAACAAAATTCATATCAAGTCAAATAAGTTAAGTCTCTTATCTTTCAAGATCAAGTCTCTTAACTTCTACAATCAATAACCCATTATTTTACCTACATGTAGTCGTTATAACTAACTTCCCATAAAGCTATTATAACACCCTATGTTTTGAACCAACCAAACTCATTTAGCACGTTACGTCTACCGCACTACATAGTTACAAAACATCATGCTAGAAAGGATAGGAAGAGGTTCACATACCTCGCGACGATTATCGACAAATAGCAAAACGCTCAAGTACTTCAACCCGTCGGCTACTCCTGCCAAGTAGATCACGCCACACGTAGTACTCCACTCCTAAAATGGTCATAGTACTTTTATCAAACCTTTCTCACCATCAAGACTTATACCAATAAAAGCCCTCTAATTCTACGGAAAATTCTACAAAGACTTCCGCTTTTATTCACTTTTCCATCTTTCTCCAAGGCCGAATAACCGTAATATATATACCATATATATATATAAGGCGTAATAATTAAACAACATAAAGAAGGGGATTACACGCCCAACGGTAACGCGTGTCACGACCAAATCGGGCCGTGATCGTGCCTTACCGGGCACCCTAGTGACACAACATCGTAGTAATCACGAACATAAAACACATACAAGAAATGCAAGTACAAACGATGTCTGAGGAAAACTCGCTTTCAAGATATATAAATAACAACATTACAAATGAAGCTTTAATTCTTTTACAAACCCCGCCACAACAAGATTACATGCACTTAAGAATGATACGACAACAATGGCGGACAGGCCCCGCCAAACCCCGAATGTAAACACCTATACGACGGGGACTTTACCACCGATAAGCCTCAGAGAAACGGAGTTTCCATACGCCGAATCGTGACTCGAGAGCTAGATCAACGATCGGTGTACTCAACTCGCGCAGATGAACGCACTTCAAGGAGGTCGATAACAGTACCGAGTATGTGAAATCAAAATACATATCAGAAATGAAATCATAGCGATCATATAAAGCAGAGACATGTATGATAACCAAACTACATTTTACAACAAAGCGCCATGCAAGTTAGTGACTCACGCCTCAAGTCATCACTCAAGTATAACAACGGGTCTCGTGCCCACAACATCAATCATGCGTGGAATACCTTCCTCACCGCCAATCATGATATAAAAGCACCAAGGAACACACCAACACCGTGTCCCACTGTGTCATAATAAAATCAGACGTTAAGTACGAAGGCATAGCCGACTACTAACAACCTACGCATCAACAAGGTCCGCGAATCGTATCATAAGATCTCGTCTGCACCGCCACATGATCGCCGCCACTTGCCGCAAGATCAATGTACGCTGCCTAACCACGAACTCCCGCAGCCCGCATAGGCCAATCTCATCGCCCGCGTGAGGCATTCCCGCATCGAGGGTAGCTACTTCCTCGCATCGCCCCGACTTCGCACCGCATGCCACAAGGACCGCATGCCCATAAAGGACGACACTAACCGAACTCGTAGTTCCGCAAGATAGCCCGGGACTGCATGAGGTATTCTCGAATCATAGTCCATCGACCGCTGAAGTCTACCCCGCACGGAGGCGCTTAACTCCCGGAATCATCTCAAGAGATTTAATGCCACAATACTATCATCACGACCGATAGTTAATAAGCACAATCTGGAAACCCCTTCACACAAAGATCACAAGATACTAACACACGTAGATCCCAACACGCTTACTTATCAACGCAATCAAGAAAGTATTACAAGGCTATCACAACCCAATACAATCAAGTTGTTCACACAAGGTACCTTCTACTATATGATTAACAAAATCGGGTTTTTATCCCCAAAGTACTTCATACATCAATTCTTTAAAAGATACGCATTTCACAATGTCACACAATACCCGTAGTATAAAATAGAGTGACTATCCTTTTAAAGTAAATCAATTACTTCTCTTTGTAAAATCAAGTAGCAACATTCTTTCCAATGATCAAGTTTGCCTAATTTCCAATGTTCAAGTTTCTCATTTTAGAAAGGTTTCGTAGTTCATAGTCTTATTCATTTGAGAATATAATTCTCCTTAAAACTATCCGAGAAACATAAGTCTTATAAAGAGTAGGATATTCTTGTTTATAACCATCTTATTACAAAGCCATGATCTAGAAATATCATTTTGTCTCATCTTAGCTTCTATGCAGATGGAAGTTTCTACGGTTTTAATAATACTTAATTATTCAAAACATTTTTATTAACGCCGCAGTTGGTTTGTCGATACACATTCGATTCAAATCAAGAAAGCATTCTTAAGCCGTTATACCTAACTTCCCATAAAGCTAGTATAACTCTTAAGTTTTCAAACACCAAGTATTACTTCTTTCAAAATGATTCAAAATCTTTTGAAAATACTTCAAGTTCTTTCTTATCATATAACAAGCCGCTTATAGTTCAAATCGCTTACCTTTTAAAACCACATGTATTTTTCTTACTAACATAAAGTCGTTATAACCAACTTCCCGTAAAGCCGTTATAACACTTTATGTTTTAAACCACTCCAACACATTTAGCACACGACGCTCACCGCACTACATAGTTCACACATATCATGCCAGAGAGATAGGAAGAGGTTCACATACCGCGACGATTATCGACTAATAGCAAAACGCCCAAGTACTTCAAACCGCCGGCTACTCCCTGCCAAGTAGATCGCGCCACGCATAGTACTTCCACCTATAAGGCCACAAGGCGCTTTATTAACATAAGGTCTCATCGTAGAACTTTCTACGTAAAATTCCAAAGACTTCCCCGCACAACAGAAATCTCCTCCTCTATCGAGGCCGGCCACCAAGCCAACCAGTGGGGTTATACAAACTAACCCTAACTGTACAATTCTACTCCACTGCACTACTACACAAGTCTACTGTAATACAACCCTATGTAATTACAACCAAAGATTCTTCTTTAAATTCAGCTTAAGTCGCAAAGACATCCGATAACTACGCTCAGCTTCTATATATAGTATACTTCAACTATATATTCTAACAACATGTAATTTCCGATTACAATAGAGGACAAGATATTTACCTCAATAAGCCCATAATTATCCAAGTATAAAGTCGATCCCGGCAATCGCTTAGCTCCAACTCCGAGCGCCCAACCCGCTCTAAACCACCCTTAGAAGTTCTAACCAACTTCTACACAATACTCCAACTGACTATGGAGATTTTCCTGTGGTTTCGGGTTGTGACGGAAGTATAATAGTATTTTCTGGCTTTTCAGATAGGTATAACCTTAGAATACAACAAGGTATATGGCTAAGGTAATTTGGGCATTATAACAATACTTTTGAGAGTATTTCTACCAAGAGAGGGTATTTATACGAAAACACTAGCAGTGAGTGGGTACCCCACGCCACACCACAAAGGAGTGGGTGGCTACTCGCCTACCCCACTGTGGGAACTCTCGGCGGGGCCTCACGAAAATGGGAGGAAGGCTCTCAAGACTTAGGCATTTTGGATGAAGAAGTCTTCAACCTTAGAGGGTAT
Source organism: Przewalskia tangutica (assembly GCA_029844215.1). Taxonomy (NCBI): domain Eukaryota; kingdom Viridiplantae; phylum Streptophyta; class Magnoliopsida; order Solanales; family Solanaceae; genus Przewalskia; species Przewalskia tangutica. Next base: position 37,469,652 of record CM056737.1, on the reverse strand, counting down.
TTATAAGACAAGCCAAGGCCAACCAATGGCCAAGATTACACCAAGTGTTAGGCAAGTGTAGGCCAAGATTCACCCATGTGTACCTAGCCAACTTGCACACAAAATATCTACCAAAAATATCTCCCACTTGCCTTCCCAATCGTCCACGTACGCCCACTATGCCCACCAATGAGAGGTGCCAAGCCGCCTCTCGTTGGTCCAAAATGTTCCGCCTCTCTAAAAATCCGCAAAAATACTAAATGACATAGCGGAAATTCCCTACGAAAGTTGTGGAAAACGTTTCACTAAAAACGACTCTAACCGTGTTATGACAAACATATTTCGCCCAAAGGTGCCACATGGGGTGACACGTGTCGCCCCGATTCGCCCAAAATATTTCGCCTTCTCCGAAAATATCCAAACGGCCAAAATCTCAAAATCAAAGCGGCCCTACAAAATCAGTAAATTTCTCCCGTGGGCCCCACGTGACCATTTTCAAAATAAAATTCCATAATTCTCTAATATTCCGGAAGTCCGAATACCAAATGGGAATCCAATTCCCATAAACGAACCTTTTTCCTTCACAAAACCTAAACTTTTCCGTGGAAAAATCGCTCTTTCTTCCTTTCCAATCTTTCTGCCAGATCCTCGCACGCACGCCCTCGCATACATACCCCGAACTACGGGTATAACATTCTTCCCTTAGAAACATTCGTCCCGAATGTTCCTTCTAAGTCTCAAACGAACACGCGCCAAGATAGTCTTCACTACTATACTTACGAAACAATCCTCGCCACACCGCCACGTAAATACCCACGTAAAATACTTACATCCAAGTCCACGAGGAACACCTCGACATCACCACAAATAATACTACTTTTGTCACTTTGTCGCGAGCCTTGCTCCGACGACCCAACAAATGGTACCGGCCGCATGCGATCACCGGCTCGCCAGACACTCAATTCTTACCACATTTCGACATCGCTTTAGTATCCAAAACTCGGTTACTATCTCTAACGTGGTCATCATTAATCGGGAACATTCTCGATGGATCTTCGATACTTTCCTAACATAACAATACGAAGACCGGACGCCCTTCCTCCTAAGTCGGACGGCAAATGCTAACATATAGGCAACCCGCCTATTCTTCACATGAACTCACAAAGGCCCAAAGTAATTCGCTAAGTTCCCTTTGTTTCCAAAACTCGTCACACCCTAACCGGTGGTACTTTCAAGAAGACCGACCACAACTCAACTCTAAGCGTCGCCGCCGATTATCCGCACGATTCTCCGAGCCGCCGTAACTTCTTCTAGACAAGCTTCACTATCCACACCACCGGAACAAGCTCGAACCAACTATCCAACCCCGCCAACATCGAACCAATCGACCGCAATTTACACTTCCGCCCTACAAGGCTTCACAAAGCGATATCCGAACACCGAAATGGTAGCTTAAACACTACCTCCACAGAGACAACAATCCCCACAACTATCCTCAAATCCAAACACCGCCCGGTGGCGAACGCGACTCGAGACTCACTTTGAGTTCTTAACACATGCTCGCAAAACTTCCAACAAAACAGCAGTAACTGGCTCCAATGTCCGCCATAAGGTGAAAGTAGGCACCTGCAACCTCACAACCTTTCGGATAACAACAACACCGCCGAGGAACGACCGACCGAAGAACACGATAGTCGCTTCATCGGCCCGACCACCGGTCGAACGCATCCACGAACTTGCACGCTGGCTAACTAAACACGGGCCTAACACCTCACGACCCTACCACAAGGCGGGACCACCACAACCGACCCCACCACCATACCGCCGCGGGTTGACCCGCAACACGGCCTCAACCCGACCGCATTGCGCAAAACACTAGCTCCCCAAGGAATAATTTCACAAATCATATTACGAAACCTAGCGTCTTCCTAGCTCGACTACCTTCTTTCAAATCACGCTACTCGAGGACTTATCCCACTTAACATAGCTCACGTGCACTATGCACTCCTATAAGGGTCAAACATAACACTACACCTTTCGAGATGGCCTTACCTCTAAGGTCTTTACGTATAACACTCTAAGGCTCACACCTTCTCTATCCCCAAAATCTTACTCTGCTAACCCACCATGATTCTAATCACAACTAACACACCGCTATCGTAACATAGCACTTAAGGTATACTCACCTTGAAAGTTACCAAAGGACCCGCCGCTCGCCCTTCTCGTTGTCCTTCGTTAACCCGTCGATCTCTACGCTTTCTACGCGCATAAGCCCGCATACGTGCCATGCTCAAGCCTAATCAAGGATTACTCTTGCACAACCTTCTCTTAGTAGTCATCAAGACTCGCGATACATCGGTATACTCTCCGTAGCCAAATCCATAGCTAGTAACAAGGTTGTCTTGGCGATCTATATTCTCTGCTCCCTGGCCGTGGAACCGGGCGTTCAAATATCATGGCGCAGCAGGAATCGCCGCCGCCGCGCTTAAACTCTGCCGCTAGTGACGTCGCGAAATCCCGAATGAAGCACTACCCTAGGTAATGATTGGGCTGTGCCCTCGCAACCCTCTGAACTCTACTCGCAGCCTCCTCGGCCGCTTGTCCTCTGGCCCGGTTTGCCTACGCGAGGCATAGCTAGTGGAAAGAAATACGTCGAGGGTCTAACTTACAACACGCCTCTAAGGCACGATCTCGAGTGAGAAGAATAGAAACCAATCCTAAATATCCTATAGCCTCACGATTATTGATGTGGTGCACAACACACCGATAATCAAGACTTACATCGATACGGTCGTAGACACTTTCCGAGGATTAATCGCTCGATACCACTTTTGTCACGACCAAATCGCCCGTGATCGTGCCTTACCGGGCACCCTAGTGACACAACATCATAGTAAACAGCTGAACATAAAACACATACAAGAAATGTATACAAAATAAAGAATCGAGGAAAACTCGCTTTCGGCATATATAAATAACAACATTACAAATGAACAGTTTAATCCTTTTTACAAACCCCGCCACACAAAGATTACTGCACCTCTAAGAATGATACGACAACAATGGCGACGGGGCCCCGCCAAACCCCGAATGTAAACACCTATACGACAGGACTTTACCATCGATAAGCCTCCGAGAAACGGAGCTTTCCATACGCTGAATCGTGACTCGAGAGCTAGGATCAACGATCGGTGTACCTCAACTCGCGCATGAACGCAGCCAAGCGAGGTCGACAACAGTAGTATGTGAAATCAAAATACATATCGTAAATGAAATCATAGCGGTCATATAAAGCAGAGACATGTATGATAACCAAACTACGCTTTACAACAAAGCAAATATGTCAAGTTAGGGACTCACGCCTCAAGTCATCACTCAAGTATAACAATGGGTCTCGTGCCCACAACATCAATCATGCCGTGGAATACCTTTCCTCACCGCCGGCTTCATGATATAAAAGCACCAAGGAACACACTCAACACCGTGTCCCACTGTGTCATAATAAAATCTGACGTTAAGTACGAAGGCATAGCCGACTACTAACAACCCACGCATCAACAAGGTCATGAATCGTATCATAAGATCTGCTTCAGACCGTCACATGATCAAGCCGCCACTTGCCGCAGATCAATGTACGCGCTAACCTCGAACTCCCGCAGCCCGCGATAGGCCAATCTCATCGCCGCATGAGGCATTCCGCATCGAGGGTAGCTACTCCGCGATCGCCCCGACTTCGCACCGCATAGCCACAAGGACCGCATGCCCATAAAGGACGACACTAACTCGAACTCTCAGAGTTCCGCGATAGCCCGGGACTGCATGAGGTATTCTCGAATCATAGGTCCATCGACCGCTCGAGTCTACCCCGCGACGGAGGCGCTTAACCCCTAATCATCTCAAGAGATGAATGCCACAATACTATCATCACGATGATAGTTAATAAGCACAATCAAGGAAACCCTTCACACAAAGATCACAAGATACTAACACACGTAGATCCCAACACGTTTTATCAACGCAATCAAGAAAGTATTACAAGGCTATCACAACCAATACAATCAAGTTGTTCACACAAGGTACCTTCTACTATATGATTAACAAAATCGGTTTTTATCCCCAAAGTACTTCATACATCAATTCTTTAAAAGATACGTTACTTTTCACAATGTCACACAATACGTAGTATAAAATAGAGTGACTATCCTTTTAAAGTAAATCAATTACTTCTCTTTGTAAAATCAAGTAGCAACATTCTTTCCAATGATCAAGTTTGCCTAATTTCCAATGTTCAAGTTTCTCATTTTAGAAAGGTTTCAGTAGTTCATAGTCTTATTCATTTGAGAATATAATTCTCCTTAAAACTATCCGAGAAACATAAGTCTTATAGGTGAGTAGGATATTCTTGTTTATAACCATCTTATTACAAAGCAACATGATCTAGGAAATATCATTTTGTCTCATCTTAGCTTCTATGCAGATGGAAGTTTCTACCGGTTTTAATAATACTTAATTATTCAAAACATTTCCTTTATTAACGCCGCAGTGGTTTGTCGATACACATTCGATTCCAAATCAAGAAAGCATTCTTAAGCCGTTATACCTAACTTCCCATAAAGCTAGTATAACTCTTAAGTTTTCAAACACCAAGTATTACTTCTTTCAAAATGATTCAAAATCTTTTGAAAATACTTCAAGTTCTTTCTTATCATATAACAAGCCGCTTATAGTTCAAATCGCTACCTTTTAAAAACCACATGTATTTTTCTTACTAACATAAAGTCGTTATAACCAACTTCCCGTAAAGCCGTTATAACACTTTATGTTTTAAAACCACTCCAACACATTTAGCACATGACGTCACCGCACTACATAGTTCACACATATCATGCCAGAGAGATAGGAAGAGGTTCACATACCTCGCGACGATTATCGACTAATAGCAAAACGCCCAAGTACCTCAAACCGCCGCTACTCCCTCAGCCAAGTAGATCGCGCCACGCATAGTACTTCCACCTATAAGGCCACAAGGCGCTTATTAACATAAGGTCTCTTCGTAGAACTTTCTACAGAAAATTCGGCAGCACCTCCCCCCCCCGCAACAGCGTAAAATCTCCTCCTCTATCGAGGCCGGCTACCAAGCCAACCAGGGGGGGGGTTATACGTCTAACCCTAACGGGTACAATTCTACTCCACGGTACTACTACACAAGTCTCATCAGAATACAACCCTATGTAATTACTCAAAGATTCTTCTTTAAATTCAGCTTAAGTCGCAAGACATTGCCGATAACTACGCTTGATTCTATATATAGTATACTTCAACTATATATTCTAACAATATGTAATTTCCGATTACAATAGAGGGACAAGATATTTACCTCAATAAGCCCATAATTATCCAAGTATAAAGTCGATCCTGGGCAATCGTTTAGCTCCAACTCCGAGCGCTCCAACCCGCTCTAAACCACCCTTAGAAGTTCTAACCAACTTCTACACAATACTCCAACGGACTATGGAGATTTTCCTGTGGTTTCGGGTTTTGGAGTGACGGAAGTATAATAGTATTTTCTGGGCTTTTCGTATAGGTATAACCTTAGAATACAACAAGGTATATGGCTAAGGTAATTTGGGCATTATAACAATACTTTTGAGAGTATTTCTACCAAGAGAGGGGGGGTATTTATACGAAAACACTAGGCTAGGGAGGGGGGGTACCCCACGGCCACACCACAAAGGAGGGGGGGTGGCTACCCCTCGGCCTACCCCACTAGGGGGGGGAACTCTCGGCCAAGGGGGCCTCACGAAAATGGGGAGGGGGAAGGCTCTCAAGACTTAGGCATTTTGGATGAAGAAGTCTTCAACCTTAGAGGGGTATTTATAGCACAAGCCAAGGCCAACCAATGGCCAAGATTACACCAAGTGTTAGGCAAGTGTAGGGCCAAGATTCACCCATGTGTACCTAGCCAACTTGCACACAAAATATCTACCAAAAAATATCTCCCACTTGCCTTCCCAATCGTCCATGTGCCGCCCACTATGCCCACCAATGAGAGGGTGCTGCGCCGCTCTCGTTGGTCCAAAATGTTCCGCCTCTCTAAAAATCCGCAAAAATACTAAATGACATAGCCGAAATTCCCTACGAAAGTCGTGGAAAACGCTTTAGAAAAACGACTCTAACCGGGTGTTATGCACAAACATATTTCGGCCCAAAGGTGCCACATGGGGGTGACACGTGTCGCCCCCCGATTCGTCCAAAATATTTCGTCTTCCGAAAATATCCAAAACGGCCAAAATCTCAAAATCAAAGCGGGCCCCACAAAACCGTAAATTTCTCCCGTGGGCCCCACGTGACCATTTTCGAAAATAAAATTCCATAATTCTCTAATATTCCAGGAAGTCCGAATACCAAATCTGGGAATCCAATTCCCATAAACGAACCTTTTTCCTTCACAAAAACCGGAAACTTTTCCGTGGAAAAATCGCCTCTTTCTTCCTTTCCAATCTTTCTGTCGTATCCTCGTACGTACGTCCTCGCATACATACCCTGGAACTACGGGGTATAACACGCGGTTTACTATCACGCCTCCATAACAACAATAAGTAAAAGAAGGGGATTACGCGGCCAACCGGTAACGCGGTTTACTATCACGCCTTCATAACAACAATAAGTAAAAAGGGGATCACACGCCCAAACGGAACGCGATTGAAAAATCTTCCCCTTAACAGAAATGTAAATACAGTCCAATGTAAATACAGTCCAAAGTAAATACGGTCCAAAGTAAATACAGTCCTTAAGTTGGGGTCCTTGGCCAACTTTGTCCATTTTACTTATCCAATTACTTCATTAGTCATCCAACTTATATTCCATCTTAATATAAGTTATAGTTACTTTGTTAATTACTTCTTCACAAGTAAGATACGTTTTTACCATTTTAATGGCAAACGGCCAATCCTTTCTTTTAACAAGTTAACAAGATCCAACTCTTCCAAACTTTACTCCATATATTATATACTCCATAATATACTTATAATATATGTATAATGACCAATTCACAAAGAGGTTAAGGTTTACTACCTCAAATAGCCCAAAATTATCCAAGAACTTAATGTCGCTCCAAGCAAGTCTTAGCTCCAAATCTTTACGTTCCCAATCCGCTACAAGCAACCCATGTAAGCTCCTAACCAACTTCTCTTCAAGAACCAACTCCAAAAAGTGAAGAACACTTGGGTTTCCAACTAGTAAGTTTCGCCAAGGCATGAACAATAGGTTAGGGGTGTGAAATCTTTTCCAACTCTTGGTACACAATCTTCCTAACACCTTAGGGAAGAACACTTGAGAGTTTAAGAATTGTTGGAAAAATTTAGGTCAAGAAATGGGCTCAAAACGAGCAAGGTCAAGGGAGAAGGGAGGAATTTCTTGTCTTGAAATGGTTAAGTGTGGAAGTTTTCATCAACTTAGTGCATATATAGGACAACCAAGGGCTAGGATGAAGGCAAGTGTGTGGTTGAGATTGGGGACAAGTGTGTGTGGTCCCACAAGCCACTTGTCCACACAAAATATCTAGCAAGACTTGGCCACTTGTCCAATAATAAATATCTAGCAAGACAAGGCCACTTGTCTTGCCACTTGTTAGCAAATTTCGGCATGAGGCCACCTAGGGGGTGACACGTGTCGCCTCCTACTGGGCCCAAAATATTTCATCTTCCAAAAATATCCATAAAGGCAAAAATCTCAAAACAAAGTGGGCCCACAAAACCAGTAAATTTCTCAGTGGCCCCACGTGACCAATTCCGGAAATAAAATTCCATAATTCTAATATAATTCAAGAAGCCCAAATACCAAATCTGGGAATCCAATTCCCATCAACGAACCTTTTTCCTTCACAAAACCCGAAAACTTTTCTGTCGAAAATTACATCTTCCTTTCTTTCCAAAATTTCTGTCGTATTCTCGTACGTACATCCTCACATATATACCCTGGAACTACGGGGTATAACAATTAAAACCAGTAGAAACCTCCATCTGTATAGAAGCTAAGATGAGACAAAATGATATTACATTTCCTAGATCATGGCTGCTTTAATAAGATTGTCATAAACAAGAATAACCTACTCACACTTAAGGCATATGTTTCTCAAACTGGTTTTAAAAGGGATTATGTTATTAAGTGATTAATACGATGAACTATGAAATCTTTCGAACATGAGAAACTTGATTTTAAAAAGGGAAAGTGTTTTGGTTTACTAAAAATGTGAGTCACTCTATTTTAATACTACGGGTATCGGGTGACCTTGGTAAAAGAATTGGACCTTTTAAAAAGAACTTAACGTATGTAGTACTTTAGGGTTAAAACCCGGACTTCGACATAAAATGAAAGTACCTTGAGTTGTGTGTAACTTGCCTATGCTTGTTGTTGTGTAACTTGCCTATGCTTGTTGTTGTGTAACTTGCCTATGCTTGCTTTGATAGCCTTTGTTGTGCAAGAATTGTGTTTCTATACTATCGCGTCTCTCGATGGAGGGCCGGTTGACTTGTTGAGAACTTACTTGGACGTACCGGCAGTGACGGAAGATTCCACGGGTATGCTTCCATTATGATTGTTACACGGGCATGTCTACACCGATGATGGATTCTGTGGACATGTGACCATTATGGTTATTTATGGCGAAGTATCGTGACTTACGGTTGTGATCGGGTGCATAGCCTGTTTACTTGCCCCCGTCAGCTACGTGACGCAGGTGGATCTGGTATAGGTTATCGCACTTGCCACGTGTCAGCTTCGCGGCGAAGTATCGTGACTTACGGTTGTGATCTGGTGCTTAGCCGGTTCACTTGCCCCGCCTACCACGCGCGCAGGAGGATCTGGTGGAGGCTATCGCACTTGCCACGTGTCAGCTTCGCGAGTCAGTGTTTGGATGGAGCTTCGTGACTTACGGTTGTGATCTGGTGCTTAGCCGTATACTTGCCCCGTCAGTTACGTGGTGCAGGGAGGATCTGGTAGAGGTTATTGCACTTGCCACGTGTCAGCTTCATGATATAGTTGTACAGTATTATTGGTACGGTCGGATCTGGTAGTTATGCCTTTATACTTGCCCCGTACGGTTTTAGGACACACCTGGGACCTGGTGTTCATGTATACTCCTTGGTATTGTTATATCATAGACTGCCGGCAGTGAGGAAGGAATTCCACGGGCATGAGTGATGATTTAGAGGGCGTGAGTCCCTGACTTGATATGACTATTTATATGTTGTGTACTGTAGTTGGGTTATCATACATGTCTCCTGCTTTATATAGACTATTATGATTTCATTTACAGTATTTTCAGTTTTACATACTTGGTACTGTTATCGACCTCCTTGGCCGCGTTACGCCGCAGGTAGAGGTACATCGGCTGTCGATCCCCGCTTATAGGATCACATTTCAGCGTATTGGGAAGCTCCGTTCTTTCGGAAGCTTATCTTTTGGTATGTTACCCTGAGTCTGTAGGTTCTTATTGTTATACCCCGTGGTTCGGGCCGTGCGTGTGGGGCCGTACGAGAAATTAGAGAAACACGCTCGTGGCACGAGAGCCGCGCCGGAGGTAGGCCGCGGCGCAAGCGGTGAAGTGCGGTGAGGCGCTGAAGTTCCAGCGCCGCTTGGCCACGGAAATGGCCGCGCCGAAAGATCCGAGGTCCGCAGGAGCAGGCGCGCCGGAAGCGTGCGCGCCGAGGCGGGAATTTTGGGCGGAAAAACTTAGAAAGTCTGATTTTTGTTTTAAAAGAGGCCATGGGAGGGTGACAAGTGTCCCCCCCCATCTGATTTCTCCTACATGCATTATATTGACCAAGACTTGGTCATTTCTTTCAACTTTTCATCTTTACACTCCATCTCTCTCTAAGTTAAAAAGCTCATCCTTCTCTCTAAATTCCCAAGAGGAATTCTAGCCTAAGGGAAAAATCTGAAAAGTGTAATAGGAAGGAAAGGTTATTACAAGCTTGTGAAGACTATTGTGGGGGTGTTCTTGGAGAAAAGGCTAGCAAGGTGTTGGAATAAGTTTGGCTAAAACTTAAGGTAACATTTCTTCTCTTGTAGTTGGTATTGGGTATTGCATGTTTAATAGGAAGAACTTGTAGTTGGAAAAATGCACTTAGAGTAGTTGCATGTAAGAAATGGGGTTGATTATGAAAGAATTGGTTAGGGGGATATTATGAGCATGTTGTTGCCTAAATACTACATTAGACTTGTTGGGTTAGTTGTTGTAACTTGTGGGGCTGAATTTTACACACCAAAGTTTAGGTGTGTAATCCCCTTGGTGTTGGTTGGTTGTTGAGCCTTAAACATGGCATTTGAGCGTTAAAAATCGACCTTGGAAAAGATGGCAAAGTATGTAGAAACAAAGGAAACGCTGCCCAATTTTCCGTAGGAAATTGGTGACTTTAACTTGGAAAAATTCTGCATTGTAATTAGAGCTTGATAAACGTATTGTGGTCATTTTAGGTTGACATACTACGTGCGGTAATTTGGACTTAGCTTGTGGATTGACCGAAGAGGTATGTGGAGCTTTCCTATCTCTTGAGCATGATTAGTTGTACCTATGTAGTACGGTAGACGTATAAGATTTGGAAATCTTCGTTTGTTATAAGTATTTGATACTTGCTTCGTTTTAAAAGAAAAGTATAAAAATCCCTTGGACTTAAGGGAATGTGTTTTACTATTGTTTAACTCTAATATAACGGCTTTATGGGGAGTTGGTTATATTAGTTTGTGAAAGTTTAATGGAGAAAGGTTTTGATGGTTTGAACTTGTGGAAGGAAAATGGTTTTAAGGCATGAATTGCCTAAGGTTTTACAAGAAATGAAGTCACTTAATTTAGAAGCTTGAGATAGTTTTAAAAGGAAATGTGACTTGTTTTGAAAAGAAATCGTAACTTGATACTATGGTGATTAGTATCTTGGAATTTTTGTATAAAAAGAGTTATTTCTTAAAAGGTTAGAGGTACATGATATTTGGGTTAAATTCCCGGATTTTTACTAAAAGACATGATCGTGCCTTAGGTATACTAAAATGAGAGGATGTATTAATACTGTTAATAAGAAGTTAGGTGATTCTTAACTTGCTTAAGTTATGATAGGCCGGTAGTGCTTATGTTGTGATGTGATAGGCCGGTAGTGCTTATGTTATGTTTAATAGCCGGATGAGCTATGTTATATATATTTATATTGTTACGGGTAAACCCCGGGTTATTATTTATGTCATGGATTTGCTACCCATGATGCGAGTGCGGCGCTTGTACTACGCGGATCTGGACCATAGGATCCATGCGGGTGAAATAGTCCCATGCGAGTACGCGATGGTACTCATGCGGATCCACAGGATCCATGCGGGTGAAATAGTACTATGACGAGGCGGATGACCTCATGCGGGTCCACAGGACCTATGCGGGTGAAATAGTCCCAGGAGTAGGATTGCTTAATGATACTACGGGCGAGGTACCTGCTTTTGATCGTGAGCCTCCTATTTTTATGCTATAAGACTTATACTTGTTACTCTCATTATTAGTAAGGCACAAAGGCAACATAATTTGATTTTATCTATAACTTGACATTTTTGGACTTATGATATTACTACGATTTTCCGCTTTACATACTTGGTACGTTGTTATCGACCCCTTCCTGGGCCATGCTCATGCCGTAGGTAAGGAAAGCGGTGGTAGATCCTCATTCCTAGGATCTTGTACTCAGTGTCGTGAGCTCCATTTCTTGGAGGCTCGACTTTTGGTATGGTTCTCCTCGAGTCGTTGATATTTTGTACATTCAGGGCATGACGGGCCCCGTCCGTCATAGTGTTATTCATTCTTAGAGGCCTGTAGTCTTGTCAGAACTTGGTTTGTTAAGGATGTAACTGTTCGGTTTATGTACTTTTGGGTTAGCCATTTTGGGCTAGACTATTCTATATCTTAATGGTTGTTTATCTTGAGTTTATATTCCGCTGGTTTTCTCTGATGTTGTGTCACTAGGGTGCCCGGGTTAAGGCACCGGTCACGGGTCCGGGTTCGGGTCGTGACAAAAGTGGTATCAGAGCAGTTAATCCTCGGAAAGAGTCTACAGGCCGTATCTAGTAGAGTCTTGATTATCGGTGTGTTGTGCACCACATCCATAATCAGGAGGCTGCAGGATATTTAGGATTGGTTTCCATTTCTTCTTACTCTAAGATCGTGCGATAGAGCTGTGTGGTTAGGGTCGTCTCCCTAACAGTTATGGTGTTCAGCCACGGCGAAGCAACAATGACCAGGAAGATTATGTGGATTGTGTATCCGGTTGGTAATACTTGTAGTATAGTTGGTATTGTGACATACAACATACAGATTGTATGAGGTCACATATGTGTTGCTAGAATGATTGTAGATTACCGTGATTCGGTAAGGACTAAATAGGTACAGGAAGGTATGAATTAAGGAACTCTCATCGAGGTTTTACGTGCTAGTTTGAGAAAATTAGAGACGATGAGTTGTCGGAAAAGTAATGGAACCTAAGAAGCTTAATTAAGGGGCCCAATGGGAGACTATGTTTGTAAATTAAGCTACGTGGTATGCTTAAGAGGATAGTACGGATGAGATCCGTGTGGAGTAAGTAATGGTTGTTGTGACCAAGACGACACGACTATGGTATTATGAGAAGTTAGTATACCCGCCATGGGGGATCAGTTGATAGTAGTCCCGCTACGTGACAGGGTCACGAGGGTACAAGCCCGAGTCTAATTAATCATTTTACGAGTTCGCAGACGTATTCCACCGGAACCAGGTTGTGAGCGCCGGAAATGACCTTATATTGTTTAACTTAGTAACTCCAAGATCGAAGGCCAACTTTATTATGGAAGTTATGTACGTAAGCTAGAATAAGTTTGGAAGTACGGAAAAGAGTACGACCGGTAAGGAAGTGAGCAACCAAGTGTGAAAGAAATGAAGCCAGAATCCATGAGAACCTTTATGGGGTAACCACACCCGTGAGTGTTGGGTGGTAGCTGAGTGGGCAGATAATAATTGTCAGTAACGATACAGTCGTCGGACCCTAGCAGAGCTGTTATGACAGACGTTGAGGTCATTATGAGTACGGGCTAGTTGGCCTCATGTTATGCCAACGTGGACTACAGAAGAGATTGATTCGTACGCTTCCTGCAGTTTGCCATCGAGTGGAGAGGAAGGGAAGTGGTAGTAACCAGTGAATTATCCTTCCTTCTTTGGCATCATTGTTTTTAATAAGTCTGTGTGACTTGTCCATTGGGAAAAATTGACGCAGAAAGTAAGTAATACTTGAATTTGAAGGAATTTATGTTAAGTTCCCTTGGAGGTACTTGGAGTTGGTTTGGTGTGGCGGTCAGGGCCACGACCTTCCGGATAATTTCAAGGAAATGTGCAAGGCAAGAATAAAATAAGTACGGGCGCTGCCGACGGAAAGAAGAGGGCATCTTTGGTAGGTTTTGAAAATCTACACGATTTTAAGGCGGTGCGTAATGATTAGATATTTACAGGACCACGAGAGGACCCGGTGATTAGGGTTGTGACACCAAGGAAAGTTTATTGAAGGGAGATAAGTTCTCTCCCATACATAAAAGGATAGTCTTATGTATTATGGGGTTATGTGTACCCATGTAGTTAGACGAAGGATGGGAGACTGGTAGGTCTTCGTGATCGCTACGCCATAAGTTACAGTTTTAGATAACCGTGGAAAAAGTATTATGTTGGGGGTAATTAAGAACGACGTTACGAAACGGTCAGGGAAGTGTCGTAGCGCGCTTAGCACTCAGTGCCAGCAAGACCTTACATGCGTGGAGCTTTAAAATGGTCATACACATACATAGATCCCTGGGGAATAGGTCAGGAAAAAAAAGGGGTTGAATCACAGTTACATTGGTTGAGCTTTCAGTAAGCCCTTGAAAAATGCAGGTAGTACGCATGTTTGAAACTGTACGATTATGGATCAACTTAGAAACACTTTACTATTAATAAGCATAAGGTAGGTTATGACCAAAAGGATAAAAGAGAATACAACTATGGTTATGTAAGTTGCACGAGACACGGTTACCCCGGACTAGTGTAAGACCATTAGTAGGTAATGGGCAGTAGGAACACCTCGAGGAACGGTAGTAGCATCTGTACTGACGATAAAGATAGTAAGAGAATACGGAGAGGTAGGGGACCCCAGGACAACTTGAAATAACTTATAAAGGAAAGACGAGTAGACACTCGAACGATAAGAAATCTTGACAAGTCGTTGGATTATGTAATACCGTGAATTGAGGTTGAACACCGGACTATAAGCTTTACGAGCTGAGAGAGGATAATAGGATTACTACTTGACAAGATCAAGGAAGTCTTCCCCCTAAATTGTGATTGGCAGGAAGTCTTAGCCATGCGGCAAGCAAAGGAATCAGATCCAAGTATAGTAACCAAGTTTGGTTGCAACAAAGAAAGGGAAACAGGAACCATAACTGAGATTAAGGATGCTCGAATATTTTGCAAGTGCAAGAGAGGCTTCCAGTTATTGGAAGAGAAGTTGACCACGACTACAGTTCTAACCCCTCTTGAGAGACTAAAGGGTTAGGGTATTATTGTAACACGTTGGGTGTTGGGCTAGGTTGTGTGCTGACGCAACACGATAAGGTTAGAGCTTATGTTTCCCGGCGGTTAGGGAAGCAAGAAAGGAATTACGTTACTCACGATTTAGAGTCGGCGGCAGTTAATCGTACCTTGAAGATTTGGAGGCAATTTCCTTATATAGATTTCATGTGGATATTTGCGTAGACCACAAGAAACTCAGATATCTTCGCATCGAGGCAAATTTGCGAGACGGTGGTTAGGGTTACTCAAGGATTGTGATATTGATATCCTATACCACCCAGGGAAGGCCAATGTAGTTGCAGATGCCCTTAGTCGCAGATCGATGGGTAGTCTGTCGGGGGTGCAGCCAGGGAAGAAGGACATGGTCCGCGAGTTACATCAGCTAGCGAGCCTTGGGGTTCGATTGGTTGATTCTGATAGTGATGGAATTCGGGTTCGAGAGGTCGCCGAGTCTTCCATCGTCGAGGAGGTGAAGAGGCGACAGTATGAGGATCCGATTTTGGTACGGTACCGAGATGCAGCTCTCCAGGAAGAGAAGAGTCTATTTGAGGTAGCACCGGATGGGGTGCTAAGATTCGAGGGCCGGTTGTGTGTTCCCGATGTGACAGGACTTCGTCAGCAGATTCTGGGGGAGGCACACAGTGCTCGTTATTCGATTCATCCGGGGTCGACTAAGATGTACCATGACCTCAGGTGCATGTATTGGTGGGATGGTTTGAAGAGGGACGTGGCCGATTTTGTTGCCCAGTGTCCTAATTGTCAGCAGGTTAAGGTTGAGCACCAGAAGCCCGGTGGGCTATTACAGGCTATTGATATTCCGATGTGGAAGTGGGAGGTGGTCAACATGGACTTTATTACAGGGTTACCTCGCACCCAGAGGAGACATGATTCCATTTGGGTTATTGTTGACAGGCTGACGAAATCAGCCCACTTTCTTCCAGTCAGGACGACGTTCTCAGCTGAGGACTATGCCAGATTATATATTAGAGAGATTGTGAGATTGCACGGAGTCCCGGTGTCGATTATATCAGATAGAGGAGCCCAGTTCACGGCTAACTTCTGGAGGTCTTTCCAGAAGGGATTAGGGACACAGGTGAGTCTCAAAGACGCGCTTCATCCTCGGACGGACGGACAAAGCCGAGCGCACTATCCGCATAACGAGGATATATCGCGGTCGGTGTTATTGATTTCGGGTAGTGGGAGGATCATTTACCTCTTGTGGAGTTTGCTTATAACAACAGCTACCATTCTAGTGTTCAGATGACGCCTTATGAGGCCTTATACGGGAGGAAGTGCAGGTCACCGATAGGTTGGTTTGAAGTGGGAGAAGTGCAGTTAATCGGGCCAGATTTGGTTCACAGTGATGGATAAGGTGAAGCTTATCCAGAGCGGTTATTAGCGGCCCGAGTCGGCGTAAATCATACGCAGATCATCGGCGTCGACACTTAGAGTTTGAGGTTAAGGATTGGGTCTTTACGAAAGTGTCACCCATGAAGGGTGTGATGAGATTTGGGAGGAAAGGAAACTCACCAAGGTACATTGGGCCGATCGATTGTCCAAGAAGAGTGGGCAAGGTTGCCTATGAGTTGGATCTCGCCATCCGATATTGAGGCGGTACATCCAGCTTTTTCACGTGTCTATGTTACGAAATGCGTTGGAGATCCGTCAGAGTGCACCCGATTCAGATATCCAGTGATGAGGAGTTATCGTATGAGGAGAGTCCCATAGCGATACTCGATCGTCAGGTTAGACGACTTCGGACGAAGGACGTGGCTTCCGTCAAGGTCTTATGGCGGAACGAGAACAGGGAGGAAATGACGTGGGAAGCAGAGGATGACATGATGAAGAAGTATCCTCACTTATTCCCTACACCTCCAGGTAACCCACTTTCCTGCCATAGTCTTGATTTAGCACTTGTGCTTAAGTATTGTGGCTCGGGGAGCATTCTTATTTGCAAAGGAATAGTTAAGAAGATATGTTTATATTGTGTTTTGTGTAAGGCTAGAAGGAACATTCGGGACGAATGTTTCTAAGGGGGGGAGAATGTTATACCCCGTGGTTCGGGCCGTGCGTGTGGGGCCGTGCGAGAAATTAGAGAAACACGTTCAGGGGCCTGAGAGCCGCGGCGCCGGAGGTAGGGCCGCGGCGCCAAGGCGGGTGAAGTGCGGTGAGGCGCTGAAGTTCCAGCGCCGCGGCGCCGAAAGATCCGAGGGTCCGCAGTTCTGCAGCCGCGGCCGGAAGCGTGGGCGCGCCGAGGCGGGAAATTTGGGCGGAAAAACTTAGAAAGTCTGATTTTTGTTTTAAAAGAGGCCATGGGAGGGTGACAAGTGTCCCCCCCCATCTGATTTCTGCTACATGCATTATATTGACCAAGACTTGGTCATTTCTTTCAACTTTTCATCTTTACACTCCATCTCTCTCTAAGTTAAAAAGCTCATCCTTCTCTCTAAATTCCCAAGAGGAATTCTAGCCTAAGGGAAAAATCTGAAAAGTGTAATAGGAAGGAAAGGTTATTACAAGCTTGTGAAGACTATTGTGGTGGTGTTCTTGGAGAAAAGGCTAGCAAGGTGTTGGAATAAGTTTGGCAAAAACTTAAGGTAACATTTCTTCTCTTGTAGTTGGTATTGGGTGTTGCATGTTTAATAGGAAGAACTTGTAGTTGGAAAAATGCACTTAGAGTAGTTGCATGTAAGAAATGGGGTTGATTATGAAAGAATTGGTTAGGGGGATATTATGAGCATGTTGTTGCCTAAATACTACATTAGACTTGTTGGGTTAGTTGTTGTAACTTGTGGGGCTGAATTTTACACACCAAAGTTTAGGTGTGTAATCCCCTTGGTGTTGGTTGGTTGTTGAGCCTTAAACATGGCATTTGAGCGTTAAAAATCGACCTTGGAAAAGATGGAAAAGTATGTAGAAACAAAGGAAACGCTGCCCAATTTTCCGTAGGAAATTGGTGACTTTAACTTGGAAAAATTCTGCATTGTAATTAGAGTTTGATAAACGTATTGTGGTCATTTTAGGTTGACATACTACGTGCGGTAATTTGGACTTAGCTTGTGGATTGACCGAAGAGGTATTTGGAGCTTTCCTATCTCTTGAGCATGATTAGTTGTACCTATGTAGTACGGTAGACGTACAAGATTTGGAAATCTTCGTTTGTTATAAGTATTTGATACTTGCTTCGTTTTAAAAGAAAAGTATAAAAATCCCTTGGACTTAAGGGAATGTGTTTTACTATTGTTTAACTCTAATATAACGGCTTTATGGGGAGTTGGTTATATTAGTTTGTGAAAGTTTAATGGAGAAAGGTTTTGATGGTTTGAACTTGTGGAAGGAAAATGGTTTTAAGGCATGAATTGCCTAAGGTTTTACAAGAAATGAAGTCACTTAATTTAGAAGCTTGAGATAGTTTTAAAAGGAAATGTGACTTGTTTTGAAAAGAAATCGTAACTTGATACT
Organism: Przewalskia tangutica; assembly: GCA_029844215.1. NCBI lineage: Eukaryota > Viridiplantae > Streptophyta > Magnoliopsida > Solanales > Solanaceae > Przewalskia > Przewalskia tangutica. Next base: position 37,451,615 of record CM056737.1, on the reverse strand, counting down.
ATGGTGATTAGTATCTTGGAATTTTTGTATAAAAAGAGTTATTTCTTAAAAGGTTAAGGTACATGATACTTGGGTTAAATTCTGATTTTTACTAAAAGACATGATCGTGCCTTAGGTATACTAAAATGAGAGGATGTATTAATACTGTTAATAAGAAGTTAGGTGATTCTTAACTTGCTTAAGTTATGATAGGCCGGTAGTGCTTATGTTGTGATGTGATAGGCCGGTAGTGCTTATGTTATGTTTAATAGCCGGATGAGCTATGTTATATATATTTATATTGTTACGGGTAAACCCCGGGTTATTATTTATGCCATGGATTTGCTACCCATGATGTGAGTGCGGCGCTTGTACTACGCGATGCGACCATAGGATCCCTGCCGGTGAAATAGTCCCATGCGAGTAGGCGCTGGTCCTCATGCGGATCCACAGGATCCATGCGGGTGAAATAGTCCTATGACGAGGCGGATGACCTCATGCGGGTCCACAGGACCTATGCGGGTGAAATAGTCCCAGGAGTAGGATTGCTTAATGATACTACGGGCGAGGTACCCTGTTTTGATCGTGAGCCTCCTATTTTTATGCTATAAGACTTATACTTGTTACTCTCATTATTAGTAAGGCACAGTGCAACATAATTTGATTTTATCTATAACTTCAGTACATTTTTGGACTTATGATATTACTACAGTATTTTCCAGTTTTACATACTTGGTACGTTGTGTATTGACCCCCTTCCTCGGGGGCTGCGTTCATGCCGCAGGTAAGGGAAAGCAGGTGGTAGATCCTCATTCCTAGGATCTTGTACTCAGGTGTCAGGAGCTCCATTTCTTCGGAGGCTCGACTTTTGGTATGGTTCTCCCTGGAGTCGTTGATATTTTGTACATTCAGGGGCATGACGGGGCCCTGTCCCGTCATAGTGTTATTCATTCTTAGAGGCCTGTAGTCTTGTCAGAACTTGGTTTGTTAAGGATGTAACTGTTCGGTTTATGTACTTTTGGGTTAGCCATTTTGGGCTAGACTATTCTATATCTTAATGGTTGTTTATCTTGAGTTTATATTCCGCTGGTTTTCTCTGATGTTGTGTCACTAGGGTGCCCGGGTTAAGGCACCGGTCACGGGTCCGGGTTCGGGTCGTGACACTTGTACATTCAGGGGTATGGCGGGGCCCTGTCCCGTCATGGTTGTTGTAAAAATCTTAGAGGTCTGTAGCACTGTTGTGGGCAGGGTTGTAAGGATTGTAATTGTTCAAATGTCAATATTTATGTATTTGTAGAAAGGCAACCGTTTGGTTGGCCTGTTTTCTTTTATCTTGATCCATATCTAATTGTATGTTTTAAGTTTTTATTTCCGCTGGTTTTTCTCTGATGTTGTATCACTAAGGTGCCCGGGGTAAGGCCCCAGTCACGGGCCCGGGTTCGGATCGTGACATCGGGCTTACAAAATTGTACGTACGTCCTCACATACATACTCTGGAAATACGGGGTATAATAGCCCCGCCGTACCCACAACTGTACAAAAGCCTGTATTGAAGGAACTATACCAAAATGATAAACTCCTGAACAAATGGAGCTATCCAAAAACTCTGAGCAGGGTCCTACACCTGCAGATCACCAAATCAAGGTACCTAAACTGCGGATGAACGCAGACTTCGGGAGAGGTCAAGAAGAATGTACCAAGTATGTGAAATCAAAATATCAGAATGAAATCATAACAGTCTATACAAAACAGGAGACATGTATGATAGCCGACTACAGTACACAATACATAAGCAGTCATATCAAGTCGGGGACGCATGCCCTCAAAGTCACTTCTCAAATATAACTATCGGTCACACGCCCATAATATCAATCATGCCCGTGGAATCCTTCCTCACTGCCGGTAGTCCATGATATAATATAACACCAATAAGCATACATGAACACCAAGTCCCACCTGTGTCCTAAAAACTGTACGAGCCAAGTATGAAAACGAACCACCAGATCCAGCCTGCATCATAAATGTCACGACCCGAACCCGGGCCCGTGACTGGTGCCTTACCCCGGGCACCTTAGTGATACAACATCAGAGAAAATCAGCGGAAATAAAAAACATGAACATGAATTAAGAGACATGATAAGTAAACAGGCCAACCAAAACAATTGCCTTCAGTATATATACATAAATACCCAACAGCTTATCCTTTTTACGCATCGCCACAACGATTACTGCACTTCTAAGAAGTGACAACAACTATGACGGACAGGCCCCGCCATACCCCGAATGTACAAGAACCTACACTGTGGTAACATACCAAAGATAAGCCTCCGAAGGAACGGAGCTTCCCAACACTGAAATGTGATCCTATAAGCGATCGATCGATGTACCTTTACTCGCAGATGAACGCAGCCCGGCGAGGTCGATAACAGTACCAAGTATGTGAAATCGTAAAATCAGTAAATGAAATCATAATAGTCTATATAAAGCGGGAGACATGTATGATAACCAAACTACGATCACAACATAAAAGCGATATGTCAAGTCAGGGACTCACGCCCTCAAAGTCATCCCTCAGGCCCGGGGAACTTCTTCCTCACTGCCGGCAGTCTAGGTACAAATCATGTGATACGATACGTGTCTCGCCCATCTTATGGACCCAATATAGAACGTGTGGAATACATTCTGATGAACCCAGAGTCAAGTGAAATACATTCGGATGAACCGGTAGTCAAGTGAAATACATTCCCGGATGAACCGGTAGTCAAGTGAAATACATTCCCGGATGAACCGGTAGTCAAGTGAAATACATTCCCGGATGAACCGGTAGTCAAGTGAAATACATTCCCGGATGAACCGGTAGTCGAGTAGAACACAATACTTGCACAACAAGGCTATCACACGTAACATGGTCAAGTTTCATAACAAAAGCATAGGCAAGTTATACACAACTCAAGGTACTTTCATTTTATGTCAAAGTCCGGATTTTAACCCTAAAGTACTACGTACGTTAAATTCCTTTTATGAGATTCATTCCTTTTCTAAAAGTCACCCGATACCCGTAGTATATAAAAAAAGAATGTGTGACTTATATCTTTTAAGTAAACCAAAACAACTGTCATACTTTCCTTTTTTTAAGACCAAATTAAGGCAGTACCATGCCTTCCTTTGGACCAAAATACTTCTCTTTTAAAAGTCAAGTTACCGCATTAAAACAAATGATAAAACCCTTCTTTTGTTTTCATAAAGTCGTTATAACCAACTTCCCATAAAGCTGTTATAACACTTTATGTTTTAAACCATTTTAAGACAACACAATGCCTTTCTTTTCCTAAAAGTTCGGTTTGCCTAATTTCAATTACGCAAGTCTCTTTTTAGAAAAGTTTCATAGTTCAATGTTTTAACCTCTTTTTAAAACAATAGAGTAACATATGTCATAGGTGAGTAGGTTAATCTTGTTCATAATCAATCTTATTAAGCAGCCATGATCTAGAAAATGTAATATCATTTTGTCTCATCTTAGCTTCTATGCATGGAGGTTTCACTGGTTTTAATAATACTTAATTATTCAATACATTTTCCTTTATTAACGCCGCATGGGTTTATTGATACACATTCGATTTCCAAATCAAGAAACATTATTCCTTTTAAAACCAAGTACTCATTACTCACGAATGAGGTTTCACACAAAATCCATATTAATTCATTTAAGTTAAGTCTCTTATCTCATAAGATCCAGTCTCTTAACTTTTGAAATTAATAAACCATTCATTTTACCACCCTTAAGACGTTATACCTAACTTCCCATAAAGCTAGTATAACACTTATGTTTTAACACAACCAAATACAGTTAACACATGTACGTCTACCGTACTACATAGCTCACACATATCATGCTAGAAAAGATAGGAAGAGGTTCACATACCTCGCGACGATTATCGACTAATAGCAAAATCCTCCAAGTACCTCAAACCGTCGGCTACTCCTTAAGCTAAGTAGATCACGCCATACGTAGTATTCAACCTATAGAGGCCACAAGGCGCCTATTAACATCTTAGATCTCAATGTAGAATATTCTACAGAAAATTCGGCAGCACCTCCCCGCAACGGCGGCGTAAATCTCCTCTCTATCGAGGCCGCTACCAAGCCAACCAGGGGGGGTTAACACGTCTAACCGGACGTGTACAATTCTACTACACAGTAATGCTACACAAGTCTACTGTAATACAGTCCTATGTAATTACAGTTCAGTTCACTTCTTAAAATTCAGGCTTAAGTCGCAAGACATTGCCGTAAGTATTATTCAGGCTTAAGTCAAAAGACATTGCCGCACAACTATGTTCAGTTCTATATATAGTATACTTAACTATATACTCCTACAACATGTAATTTCCAATTACAACAGAAGGTCAAGAATGTTTACCTCGATAAGCCCAAAATTATCCGAGTTTATATGTCGATCCTGAGCAAGGTTTAGCTCCTACTCCGTGCGCTCAGGCCGCTCCAACCAACCCTTAGAAGTTCTAACCAACTTCTACTTATAACTTCAACTACGGGTGAAGATTTACTTAGGGTTTCGTTTTTGTGACTGAGGGAAGTATAATAGTATTTTCTGGGCTTTTGTATAAGTGTAACCTTGGGAAAACTACAAGGTATTTGGGCCAAGGTATTTGGGCATTATAACAATACTTGGAGAGTATTTCTATACCACAAAAGGGGGGTATTTATACGAGACAACAAGGCTAGGGGGGGTGTACCCCACGGCTAGGGCACTACAAAGGGGAGGGGGAGGCTCTCGGCCAAGGGCCTTGCTCAAGGGGGGAGGGGGGGCTTTTGGACGAGATCAAACAAGAGGGAGGGAGTATTTGAGACTTAGAAAGATTGCTCAAGTTTTGGATGAAGAAAGTCTTCAAGTAAGGGGAGTATTTATAGGCTAACCAAAGGCCAACCAATGGCAAAGATCAAGCCAAGTGCCATGCAAGTGTAGGGCCAAGATTAAGCCATGTGCAACCTTATCCATCTACCCAAAATATCCTACCAACTCCTTGACCAAAAACAATGCACAAAAAACGTGCCAACTTGCCCCTTTTCGTCCGTCCACTCCTTCCAATTAGAGGGTGACAAGTGTCGCCCTCTCGTTGGTCCAAAATGTTTCGTCTCTCGGAAAAATCCGCAAAAATTATTAATGACATAGCCGTAATTTTCCCTACGAAAGCTGTGGAAACGTTTCGTCGAAAAACGACTCTAATCGGGTGTTGTGTACAAATTTCGAAACTAGCCAACTTTAAGGCTCAAATTATAATACGTACGCGCTCACGCATATACTGAAATACGGGTATAACATTCTCCTCCTTAGAAACATTCGTCCCGAATGTTCCTTCTCAAGACGGATAACGATAAAGTTCTTCTAATAAGTTGCCAACGCCACAATCGCCACTTAAACAACACATGCACGCAAATACTTATATCCAAGTCCACGAGGAAACACCTTTAACATCACAAACTTTTGTCACTTTGCCGCGAGGTTCTAGTGTCACTCCGGCGACCCAACATATGGTACCGGACTGCATGCGATCCCTGAGGTCAAAAAAATATACATCCTTCGCACCTTCTCCCTTTACAAGCAATGATCACACACGTTCACTTCTCCCCTATCTCGTTGTACCCTTCTCGAACACTCGAACTTTTTCTAGTATCCGTACCACACTTCCGTCAACGTTTCTGTTTTCCAGCCCTTGGAGTCACCACCTCCAACTTGGTTATCTTACTAGCCTCAATCTTCCTTAAGGTCATTCCCGGCCTTCACGATCTGCTTCTGGTCGAACACACCCACGAACTCATACGATGGTCAACTAAACTTGGGCTTAGCACCCTCGTGACCCTACCACCTGGCGGGACCACCCAGAGCTGACCCCACCTCGAAACAGGCTACGGGTTGGCCCGCAATCATGGCCCCAACCCGACCCACTGTCGCGCCAACTCTTGCTCCTCGACACGGAACAATCTTGCTAAATCACATCATGAAAGATACCACTTTCATTTACCCAACCTAGGGACTTATCACACAATACATTCTAGGCATAAAATGCACTCTGACAAGGATCACTCGCAAAATCTTGTACTCAAGACGGCCTTACATCTAAGGTCTCACTGTAATATTCTAAGGTTCATCATTTTCCCACCCCCAGGCTTACCCTTTTTCCCCAACCAGGTTCCTAAATCACATTTTAGCACAAAGCTATCCGAACATAACACTCAACACATTAACCTAACATCAAAACATACAAGCCTCTAGAGGGTCAAGGATATACCTGAAGCTACCGCTCCACTCTAATCATATGTCTGCCCTGCAGGGCGCATAACTGTAGAAGGCGATGAACACGCCATCGATCCGGAGGCTGCGCTGCCGCGGTATTCTCTCCTATAAGCACGCTTCGTCACACATGGCCTCGACGGCCGCAGTGAAACAAGCACCAAGAAAAGACGACATTCCCAGGATGATGTTTGCCACATCGCGCACACCGAGGGGACATGAATCCGCCGCTAGCACTCACGTATACCGCGGAACCGAAGCCCGAGCTCACCAGCCTCCGAATACCGAACGCCCCAAGATCGAGGAGGACCACTGCATCGGGCGAGGTACATAACTAGATCGCTGCCGAGGCGGTCCGCCTCGAAAGTTACCAAAGGACCGCTGCTCGCCCTTCTCGCCGATCTCGGTCATTCCGTCGACCTCCGTGCCTCACATCCTAGTGCATGAAGCTTGCATGCGGGCAATGTCCATGACCGCTGAAATGCTACACCTGCATAAGCCTCGCCAAGTAATCATCCAGCCCGGTGACGTAGCGGTGTACTGGCCCTCCATATCGCCTACCATAGCGGAACATACCGAGCTAATGAGTCGAACTCACATTGTACTTCTAACCGTCGCCCGCCCCGCCTCAACGTCAAAAACTGCCGCCCGAGCCCTCTCATCCGTGAGGCAAGAAATGTGCAAGAAATGCCCTCGAGAACTCGCCCCAAATCGCTGGAAGTGCATGCTCTTCCCGGGACAGCTCCACGAATCAAAACTACCAATCGCAGATCACGCGGTGATGCGAACCCAATACCACCGACTCGCCTCGAGACTCGATCACCTCATGATCCGTCAGAATCGCTTGATAAACTCCCGAGGGTCGCCTCGCCTCTCGATCCATAACACATCGGGCGGCTACAACTCGTAAAGTCACGTAGCCTCAAACCGCTCGCCGGGTGAACTACGTGCTATCGGGCCGAATCACGTGATCTAGCCTATCCTCATATCGCCACGACCGCCAAGAATCGCCATCTCTTGTACTTATCTCATCCGCTCCAGCCGTGGACCGAGGCTCGTGTATCAGAGTATCGCAGCCATCGCCGCGCTCTAAACTCGCTGGCCGGGCGGCGTCGCGAAACCCGCCGCCGGCATCGCTCGTGCATCGACCGGCTCGCGCTCGCATTTCTCAGATCTCACTAACAGCCTCCTCGATCGCTTGCCCATCCGGGCTCAGGTTGCCTTACGCGGAGGCATAATCGTAAAGGAAAGGAATACGCCGAGGGTCCAATTTATCACACGACTCTAAGGCACGATCTCGTAATGAGAAGAATGGAAACCAATCCTAAATGTCCCGCAGCCTCCTCGATTATAGATGTGGTGCACAACACACCGATAATCAAGACTTACTAGACACGGTCTGAGACACTTTCCGAGGACTAATCGCTCGATACCACTTTTGTCACGACCGAACCGGGCGGATCGTGTGCCTTACCCTGCACCTTAGTGATACAACATCGAGAAAATCAGGAAATAAAAACATGAACATGAATTAAGAGACATGATAAGTAAACAAAGCCAACCAAAACATGCCTTCGGATATATACATAAATACCCGAACAGCTTATCCTTTTTACGCATCGCCACAACAGATTTACTGCACTTAAGAAGTGACAACAACTATGACGGACAGGGGCCCCGCCATACCCCGAATGTACAAGAACCTACTGCACTGTGGTAACATACCAAAGATAAGCCTCCAAGGAACGGAGCTTCCAACACGCTGAAATGTGATCCTATAATGGATCGGCGATCGATGTACCTTTACTGCAAGATGAACGCACTTCGGCGAGGTCGATAACAGTACCAAGTATGTGAAATCAGAAATATCAGAATGAAATCATAATAGTCTATATAAAGCAGAGACATGTATGATAACCAAACTACGATCACAACATAAAAGCGAATATGTCAAGTCGTGACTCACGCCAAAGTCATCCTCATGCCCGTGGAACTCCTTCCTCACCGTGGTCTAGGTACAAATCATGTGATACGATAACGGTCTCGGCCCATCTTATGGACCCAATATAGAACGTGTGGAATACATTCCGGATGAACCGGTAGTCAAGTGAAATACATTCGGATGAACCGTAGTCAAGTGAAATACATTCCGGATGAACCGGTAGTCAAGTGAAATACATTCCGGATGAACCGGTAGTCAAGTGAAATACATTCCGGATGAACCGGTAGTCAAGTGAAATACATTCGGATGAACCGGTAGTCGAGTAGAACACAATACTTGCACAACAAGGCTATCACACGTAACATGGTCAAGTTTCATAACAAAAGCATAGCAAGTTATACACAACTCAAGGTACTTTCATTTTATGTCAAAGTCGGATTTTAACCTAAAGTACTACGACGTTAAATTCCTTTATGAGATTCATTCCTTTCTAAAAGTCACCCGATACAGTAGTATATAAAAAAAGAATGTGTGACTTATATCTTTTAAGTAAACCAAAACAACTGTCATACTTTCCTTTTTTTAAGACCAAATTAAGGCGCATCATGCCTTCCTTTGGACCAAAATACTTCTCTTTAAAAGTCAAGTTACCGCATTAAAACAAATGATAAAACCCTTCTTTGTTTTCATAAAGTCGTTATAACCAACTTCCCATAAAGTCGTTATAACACTTTATGTTTTAAACCATTTTAAGACAACACAATGCCTTTCTTTTCCTAAAAGTTCCAGCTTGCCTAATTTCAATTACGCAAGTCTCTTTAGAGAAGTTTCATAGTTCAATGTTTTAACCTCTTTTTAAAACAATAGAGTAACATATGCCATAGGTGAGTAGGTTAATCTTGTTCATAATCAATCTTATTAAGCAGCCATGATCTAGAAAATGTAATATCATTTTGTCTCATCTTAGCTTCTATGCAGATGGAGGTTTCTACTGGTTTTAATAATACTTAATTATTCAATACATTTTCCTTTATTAACGCCGATGGTTTATTGATACACATTCGATTTCCAAATCAAGAAACATTATTCCTTTTAAAACCAAGTACTCATTACTCACGAATGAGGTTTCACACAAAATCCATATTAATTCATTTAAGTTAAGTCTCTTATCTCATAAGATCCATCTCTTAACTTTTGAAATTAATAAACCATTCATTTTACCACTTTAAGACGTTATACCTAACTTCCCATAAAGCTAGTATAACACTTATGTTTTAACACAACCAAATACGATTAACACGTATGCGTCAACCGTACGACATAGCTCACACATATCATGCTAGAAAAGATAGGAAGAGGTTCACATACCTCGCGACGATTATCGACTAATAGCAAAATCCTCCAAGTACCTCAAACCGTCGGCTACTCCTTAAGCTAAGTAGATCACGCCATACGTAGTATTCAACCTATAGAGGCCACAAGGCGCCTATTAACATCTTAGATCTCAATGTAGAATATTCTACAGAAAATTCGGCAGCACCTCCCCCCCCGCAACAGCGTAAATCTCCTCCTCTATCGAGGCCGGCTACAAAGCCAACCAGGTGGGGTTTTAACACGTCTAACCGGACGAGTTCAATTCTACTACTCAGTAATGCTACATAAGTCTCAGAATACACCCTATGTAATTACGATTCACTTCTTTAAATTCAGGCTTAAGTCGCAAGACATTGCCGTAAGTATTATTCAGGCTTAAGTCAAAAGACATTGCCGCACAATTATAATGTTCAGTTCTATATATAGTATACTTCAACTATATATTCCTACAACATGTAATTTCCAATTATAATAGAAGGTCAAGAATGTTTACCTCGATAAGCCCAAAATTATCCGAGTTTATATGTCGATCCTGAGCAAGGTTTAGCTCCTACTCCGTGAGCTCCGACCCGCTCCAACCAACCCTTAGAAGTTCTAACCAACTTCTACTTATAACTTCAACTACGGGTGAAGATTTACTTAGGGTTTCGTTTTTGTGGTCGAGGAAGGATAATAGTATTTTCTGGGCTTTTGTATAAGTGTAACCTTGGGAAAACTACAAGGTATTTGGGCCAAGGTATTTGGGCATTATAACAATACTTGGAGAGTATTTCTATACCACAAAAGGGGGGTATTTATACGAGACAACAAGGCTAGGGGGGGTGTACCCCACGGCTAGGGCACTACAAAGGGGAGGGGGAGGCTCTCGCCATGGCCTTGCTCGAGGGGAGGGGGCTTTGGACGAGATCAAACAAGAGGGAGGGAGTATTTGAGACTTAGAAAGATTGCTCAAGTTTTGGATGAAGAAAGTCTTCAAGTAAGGGGAGTATTTATAGGCTAACCAAAGGCCAACCAATGGCAAAGATCAAGCCAAGTGCCATGCAAGTGTAGGGCCAAGTTTAAGCCATGTGCAACCTTATCCATCTACCCAAAATATCCTACCAACTCCTCGACCAAAACAATGCACAAAAACGCCAACTTGCCCCTTTTCGTCCGTCCACTCCTTCCAATTAGAGGGTGACAAGTGTCGCCCTCTCGTTGGTCCAAAATGTTTCGTCTCTCGGAAAAATCCGCAAAAATTATTAATGACATAGCCGTAATTTTCCCTACGAAAGCTGTGGAAACGTTTCGTCGAAAAACGACTCTAATCGGGTGTTGTGTACAAATTTCGAAACTAGCCAACTTTAAGGCTCAAATTATAATACGTACGCGCTCACGTACATACTCTGGAAATACGGGGTATAACAATAAAACTGATCGGGGCAAGTACGAAAGCCAACTACCAGATCCAGCCTGCGTCATCAACTGACCGGGGCAAGTACGAAAGCTAACTACCAGATCCAGCCTGGCGTCACGAGATATGACCGGGGCAAGTGCGAAAGCTATCTACCGGAGCCTACCGTACCAAACTGTGCAATAGAATTGACGGGGCAAGTACGAAAGCTATCCACCAGTCCATCCTACGTCACTAAATCTCATGGAGGGCTAATCCATGGAATAACAATATCCCACGTGGTCGCATGCCCCGGAATCCCACATCGTATAAGCATGACCATGGGGTAATAATACAAACAAATCCGGGAATCTAACCCGCCTCCTGGTCACATGCCCCGGAATCCCACATCGTATAAGCATGTCCAAGGAGTAATACAACTAATGGAAGCATACCCGTGGAATCCCACATCACTGTCGGTACGCCCAAGTAAACTTACAACAAGACAGTACCCAACCAGAGTCGCGCAGAAAAATATAACACTTGCACTCAAAGGCTATCACCATCACACATAGGCAAGTTCATAAAATCTTTAGACTTTCATTTTATAAACTCAAGGCACTTACGTTTTATATAAAAAAAATCCGGGATTTTAACACTAAGTACTACGTACTTCCATTCTTTTCAAAAGACTCATTTTTATATAAAACCCCAAGATACTAACACCCGTAGTATCAAGGCATGTCTATTTTTCAAACTAAGTAACTACATCTTTAGAAATTCATTTCAAGACTTGAAATGAAGTAACTTCTAATTTCACAACCTAGGCAACTCGTACCTATCAATCAAAATAGACAACTTTATTATCCTTCCATAAAGCCGTTATAATCAACTTCCCACAAAGCCGTTATAACCCTTTATGGTTTTTAGACAAATTCATTCTTTTTATAACCAAAAGACTTATACTTTTAAAACCGAGTATCACATACTTACAAATCAAGTTTTCTTAACTTTCAAAATACTTCAAGTCTCTTAATCTTTAGAAAATCAAGTTTCTCCTACTTTTAAATCAAGTAACTCACCCCTTTAAAACAAGTTACTTCCCTTTAAATCATGTAATTTCTACTCTTTTAAATCACTTAAGTAAATCACTCCTTTGACTCCCCCAAAGTCATTATAACAACCCTTAGGTTTTGGAACTAAGGCACTAGCCAAAAGATTTGGAAACCACTTCCTTTTCAAGACTCTATGTAATTTAAGTAAAATACTTTCACTCTTAAGAATCCAAACTTCACTAAGGAAATGGATTATACAACTTACAATTTAAACATCAAAGTACAATCAAGGGAGTACATAGAACAAATTCTATTTTAGGCAATCCAAATACAACCAAGGAATGGATCATTTAAGGAGTAGGACACACTTTGTTTATCTTAAGGAATCATGCTAGAAGAGGAGATAGTTCACATACCTTTTCGGCTTAATCCACAAGCTAAGTCGAATACGCCGCACGTAGAAGTGTCAACCTATAATGGTCACAATATGACTATCAACTTCTAGTTTCTAACGTAGAATAATACTAAGTATATGGTCTCTTATTCTACGGAAAATCGGGCAACACTTCCTTTGTTTCTACATACTTTGCCACCTTTTTCAAGGCCGAATTCAATAACCAACCATGCCACATTTAAGGCTCAACATACCAACCAATCAAAGGGGATTACACGCCTTTACGTGTAAAATTCCGCCCCACAATTCATACGAAGTAGTTCCATATTTAAAGCCATTCTCGGCTATATAAACAACAATTCAAAGTCTTTTCCAATTCTTTTCCAATTCCAAGTTCTAAGGTCAAACATGTTATATAGTCATAAACAACTTAACAACTAATATTCCTTCTTTATATAACATGTGACAACTTAAACTAACAATCAACTTGAATTGTAATCTTAAGGGCTAAACATACTAGTTTTCGGATTAGGGTTCCAATAGCCAATAAACTTATCAAACCTCATACTAAATACCTTATGCTTGCTAATATCCATAGCTACAACAATAAGTAATCTTAATTACTAAAACGACAAGAATTATACCTTTACAAGCCCTTAAAATTTCCAAGATTCAAAGTCGCTCCTTAGAAATTCTTAGCTCCTTTCCTTTACGCTCCAATCCGCTATTTGAAGCCCTTAGAAGTTCACAACCAACTTCTCTTCCATTTCCAATCCAAAACTAGGAAAACGACTTAGGTTTCCGCCTTGCGACTAACGTGAAAACGTCATTTTTCCGAAATCTTTCTATTGAGATATCCTTACCCTTAGGGACCTTGGGTTTAAGTCTTGTGAATAATGGATCAAAACTACAAAAATTTTGTGTGGGAGATATCACCAACCCGAGAGCACTCAAGGCTAAGCTCAAAGTTCTCTAATTTTTCTAAGTGTGGAAGACCTTGTCTTGCTACTAGTGTGGTATATAAAACACAATGGAAGGCTTAGATTGCAACACTTGAGTGGCTAGGATGAAAGACACTTGGATAATTAGCTAAGTTGACAAGTCAACAATCTCAAGCTTGAAGACTTATCATCCACAATGGTCAAATGACCATTCTAACCTTGCAATTTTCGTCCAAGGGCATGTGGGGGAGGTGCCACGTGTCTCCCTCTCATTCATCCACAAAATTCTGTAACCCTCGTGGGCCCCGCAAAACATAAAATTCCTCGGGTGGGCCCCACGTGACCAAATCCGTAAAAAATAAATTTTCATAATGTTAATAAGTTACATACTCTTCAAATAATAAATTTTGAGAATCCAATTCTCAACAACGAACATTTTTCCTTTCCGACGTTCGGAAGATTTCCGTCGGAAAAACAATTCTTCCTTTCGTACCAATTTCCAAGTCTTGATTCCTTACGTACATTCTCTTATACATGTCCTGGACTTACGGGGTGTAACACTTATTCCTTTAGGACTTTCATTAGCAACTACTACACCTAAACATGCATAACAACAACTAAATTTCCAGCATTTAATACCTCAAAACAGTCCACTAAACGACACAACAACGTCTAACAGTTTTGGGCAGTTTCTCGGCCACAACAACTACAACCCGATAACTCGTTCCCTAATCCGAAAGTTGCATGATTAACCCTAAGATTGGAATTCGTTGGTTATTGTCGTTGTTATCTTCACCTATTGCATGTTATAATGGATTAATATTGTTGTTAATAAGTTGTTATAACTTATGTAGAAGTTTTGGAACTCGAATTGGAATAAATGGATTAAGGAACGAGTTATCGGGTTGTAGTTGTTGTGCAGAAACCGCCAAAAGCGTTAGACGTTGTTGTGTCGTTTAGTGGACTGTTTTGAGGTATTAAATGCTGGAAATTTAGTTGTTGTTATGCATGTTTAAGTGTAGTAGTTGCTAATGAAAGTCCTAAGGGAATAAGGGTGTGGAAAGGCGTTAAAAGGCCTCACATTTTACCCTCGTTATGGTTGGATTGCGGACTGTTTTTATGGGCTGATTTGTGGACTGTTTTGTATAACTGTTGGGCAGAATTTTACACGTCCAGTTAGGCGTGTAATCCCCTTTGGCTAACTGTTGGTTGTGCCTTAAATGTGGCTTGTTGGTTGATGAATACGGGCCTTGGAAAAGGTGAAAAAGTACGTAGAAACAAAGGAAGTGCTGCCCAATTTTCCGTAGAATTAGAGGGCCATTATTTGGTATAAGTCCTACACTTGATAGCTTGTAGTTGATAGAAGTGCTATTGCCATTTTAGGTTGAAGTACTACGTGTAGCACATTCTACTTGGCTTGTGGAATAGCCAATAAGGTTGAAGTACATTGGAGCGTATTGCTACTTGTCGTTTGGGTTAGTCGCCAACGAGGTATGTGAACTTCTTCCTTCCTTTGACATGATTATTTGGTAAGTCTATGTGACTAAATTTTAATGAGTTTATGTGTTATACCCCGTAGTTCCAGAGTATGTATGTGAGGACGTACGTACGAAAATACGACAGAAAAATTGGAAAGGAAGAAAGATGTGATTTTTTTTCGACGGAAAAGTTTCCGGATTTTGTGAAGGAAAAAGGTTCGTTAATGGGAATAGGATTCCCAGATTTGGTATTCGGACTTTTAGGAATATTTGAGAATTATGGAATTTTATTTCCGGAATTGGTCACGTGGGGCCCACGGGAGGAAATTTTACGGTTTTGTGGGGCCCACTTTATTTTCGGATTTTTGGCATTACGAATATTTTTTTTCGGAAGACGTAATAGTTTGACGCAGGGGCGACACGTGTCACCCCTTGAGGCCATGTGGGCCGATTGATTGGGTGTGTTGGACGATTTTGAGTGGGACAAGTGGCTTGCCACTTGTCCCATTGTTATGGTGGACAAATGGTTGGCCAACTACCCACACACATGTACCCCATCCTCACCACACACTTGCCTAGATCTTGGACATTGATTTTCCTATAAATACCCCATTGATTTCAAGACTTCTTCATCCACTTAAATGTTTCTAAATCACAAAAATCCCCCCCCCCCCTCTTATGTGGCTCTCGTCCGAAATTCCCCCCCTTGGTAGAAAAATTCTTCAAGTGTTGGTATAGTCCCAAATACCTTATCCTAGTATTCCTAGTAGTTTTCCAAAGTTATTTCTAATATTAAGAGCCCGGAAATACTACTTTGTTCCTTTAGTCGCCAAACGAAGCCCTAGAAAAATCTTCATAGCTTAGATGAAGTGTTAAGAGAAGTTGTTTAGAAACTTCTAAGGGTTGCTTGGAGCGGGTTGGAGCGTAAGGAAGTGGAGCTAAACGTTGCTCAGGATCGACTTATAAACTTGGATAATTTTGGGCTTATCGAGGTAATGATCTTTATCCCCCTATTGTGATTGGAAATTACATGTTGTAGTAGTTAATAATTGAGTATAAGATGTATTGGAAGAATCAGTATAAAGAATTGAACTGTATTTACATAGGACTGTATTTACAGTAGACTTGTAGTATTCCTGTGAAGTAGAATTGAACACGTCCGGTTAGACGTGTAATCCCCTGGAGTTGTTGGCCTGGTAGCGGGCCTTGATAGGGGAGGTGCTGCCGAATTTTCCGTAGAAATATTCTACGAAGAGAACTAGAAGTTAATAGGCATTTTATGGCCATTATAGGTGGAAGTACTACGAGTAGCGTATTCTACTTGAAGAGTGGAAAAGGCTAGCAAGGTTGCAGTACTTGGAGCATTTTGCTAATTGTCGATAATCGTCGCGAGATATGTGAACCTCTTCCTATCTTTTCTAGCATGATATGTTGTGAACTATGTAGTACGGTAGACGTACATGTGTTAAATGAATTTGGTTGGTTTAAAACATAAAGTGTTATAACGGCTTTATGGGAAGTTTGTTATAACAACTTTATGTGGGCAAAGAAATGGTTTGTGGTTTTTAAAATATAAAAGACATGATGTGAAATAATAAGGACTTGGGTTGTGTTAAAAAGTTGTGAAACCGCTTTAATGAGAAATGGGTAATTGGGTTTTAAAAGGAATAATGTTATATTGATTTCGGAAATGAGGACAAGTATCGAACAAACCACTGCAGCGTTAATAAAGGAAAATGTATTGACTAATTAATTATTATTAAAACCATTAGAAACCTCCATCTGCATAGAAGCTAAGATAAGACAAAATTATATTACATTTTCTAGATCATGGCTGCTTTAATAAGATTGTTATAAACAAGAATAACCTACTCACACATAAGGCATATGTTACTCAAATTGTTTTAAAAGAGAATTATGTTATTAAGTGATTAAGACTATGAACTACGAAACCTTTCGAAAATACGAGACTTGAGTATTTGAAATTAGGCAAACTTGAACTTTTGGAAAAGAAGGTTGTTACTTGTCTTTAAAAAGGGAAATTATTTTGGTTTACTTAAAATAATAGTTACTCTGTTTTGGATACTACGAGTGTTGGTATCAGGTGACTTCTTGTGAAAGAATGGATATTTGTAAGAGAATTGAAGTATGGTAATCTGCCTGTGCTTGCTTGTGATAGCCTTGTTGTGTAAAAGTTGTATTCCTATGCTACCACGTCTCTCGATGGAGGGCCGGTATATTGTTATTGTTGTTACATGGACATGTCTGCACCGATGAAGAATTCCGGGCATGCGACGCGGCGGGTTAATCACCCCCGATATTGTTATTGTTGTTACATGGACATGTCTGCACCGATGCAGCATTCCGGGGGCATGCGGCCCTGCGGCGGGTTAATCACCCCAGATAGTGTTATTGTTGTTACATGGACATGTACGCACCGATGAAGAATTCGAAGCATGTACGCGGGGTTGATTACCCGATATATTGTTATTATTGTTACATGGACATGTCTGCACCGATGAAGAATTCCGGCATGTGGCGCTACGCGCGGTTGATTACGATATATTGTTATTGTTGTTACATGGACATATCTGCAGATGAAGAATTCCGGGCATGTGGCTACGCGATGGGTTGATTACCCGATATATTGTTATTGTTACATGGACATGTACGCACCGATGAAGAATTAGGGGCATGTGGCTACGCGCGTGGTTGATTACCCGATATATTGTTATTGTTGTTACATGGACATGTCGCACCGATGAAGAATTCGGGGCATGTGGCTATTCGCAGGTTGATTACCCGATATATTGTTATTGTTACATGGACATGCTCGCAGATGAAGAATTCCGGGGCATGTGGCTACGCGCGGAATTGATTACCCAGATATCATATTGCATCTGGACATGTCTGCACCGATGAAGAATTCTGGGGGCATGTGGCCATGATGCGGGATGATTGATATTGTGGGCGTGAGATCCTTGGTTATATTTGAGTGATGACTTTGAGGGCGTGAGTCCTCGCTTGACATGATCGCTTTATGTCGTGGAATCGTAGTTTGGTTATCAAACATGTCTCGCATTTATTTAGATCATTATGATTTTGTTTACTGATTTTCGTTTCACATACTTGGTACTGTATGCGACCTCCTTCGGGCCGCGTTCATGCCGCAGTAGAGGTACATCGGTTGTTGATCCTCACTCTTAGGATCACGGTCAACAGATTGGGAAGCTCCGTTTCTCCGAGGCTTATCTTTTGTATGTTTCCGAGTTGTAGGTTCTTGTACATTCCAGGTATGGCGGGGCCTGTCCCGTCATAGTTGTTGTTACACTCTGTGCAGGTCTTGTTGTGGGCGGGGTTGTAAAGGATGTAACTGCTCAAATTTCAGATATATGCAAAAGCGGCAACCGTTTTGGTTGCCTGCTTTTTATCTTGTTTCATATCTGTATGTTTTTATTTCCGCTGGTTTTTCTCGATGTTGTAACACTAGGTGCCCGGTAAGGCACGATCGCGCCCGTGGTCGGTCGTGACAAAAGTGGTATCGAGCGATTAATCCTCGAAAAGTGTCTACTGCACCGTATCTAGTAGAGTCTTGATTATCGGTGTGTTGTGCACCACACCTATAATCGTGAGGTCGCAGGATATTTAGGATTGGTTTCCATTCTTCTCACTCGAGATCGTGCCTTAGAGCCGTGTTATAAGTTGGACTCTCCGACGTATTCTTTTCACCCGCTATGCCTCACGCAAGGCAACCAGAGCCTGAAAGGCGGCAAGGCAGAGGAGTCGCGAGTAGAGCACGAGGGTTACGAGTGGCACGAGCCCGTCATTATCCGAGACCAGCTCATTCGGGAGTTCGCGACGCCGCTAGCCCGAGAGTTTAGAGCGAAGAGTAGCTACCGAGACCACGATACTGAGCCTCTAGTCCCACGGCCAGAGCAGATGATAGGAGTTACAAGGAGATGGCCCAGTTACTAGCTAGTCTGGTGGCTGGGAATGAGGACAGACGAGAGCCGGTGGTTCCGGCAGTACCAGTAGTTCACCCTAGATCCGATAGTTTTGAGATTTCGGGACTTCTTGAGTTGCAGTCCACCCGAGTCCTATGGATTGAGGACTGAGGAAGATCATCAGGAGTTTATTCGACAGTTGCAGCGGATCATGAAAGTGATCAAGACCTCAGAGGCATTCTTACACACTTCTTGCCCTCGCAGATGAGGAGAGCTCGGGCAGATAGATTTATGGGGTTGAGGCAGAACGGGCGGACGATTCGGGAATACAGTATAGAGTTTGACTCATGGGCTCGTTATGACCCCGCGTTAGTGGCAGACATGGAGGATAGAGTGCACCGATATGTCATAGGACATGACGATTATCTAACAGAGAGTTGTACAAGAGTAGCTCTTCAGTCAGACATGGACATTGCCCGCGTACAGGCTTACGCGCAGCAGACCGAGGAACGTAGAGGTCGACGGAATGACCGAGATCAGCAGAAGAGGGCCAGAACAGCAGGGTCCTTTGGTGACTTTCGAGGCGGACCGCCTCAGCAGCAGGCTAGTTATGCACCTTCGCCAGTACAGAGTGGTCCTCCACAGACTTCAGGACGTTCGGGGTATTTAGGAGTTGGTCAGAACTCCAGGGTTTCCGGTTCACAGATTTACATAGGTTCTAGCCAGTCAGATTCAGTTTTCCCTCAGTGTCCACTATGTGACAGGCGTCATCCCGGGGAATGTCGTCTTTTTGCTAGTACTTGTTTTACTGGCCGCCGTACACGTGTGAGGAGAGAATGTCCTAGTAGGAGGGATACAGGTGGGATGACTTAGCCTACCAGGTCAGTTGCGGATTCAGTGGTTCGGAGAGGAAGGGGTGTTAGCCAGAGGAGGCCACCCCCACCTCGGTATGGCCGTTGTGGTAGGTGTTCTTATGGGGAGTGTCGTACTACTTAGATAGCTTGTTAGGCTTGCGGCCAGCAGGGCCTTTTTGCGAGAAATTGTCCGAACAGAGGTGGCGCGGATGTTACGACTCAGCCTTCGGGATCAGTGGCTGGTTCATCACCATCTATAGTTATGCGCCAAGCAGAGCAAGATTTGATTAGAGCGGCAAAGGGAAAGTGAGGCAGTAGTTACAGAGATATCTTCAGCCTTAAGAGACTTGTTTAGGTCATTATGGTAGATGCATGTGGAGTTCTATGTTCGGTTAGCATTGTGTAAGTTGTGATTAAAAAACATGGGTAGTTGAAAAGGGTAAGTTTAGGGGGTAGGGAAGAATGGTGAGCCTTAGAAGTTTGATAACAGTTGAGATCTTAGATGCGAGGCCATCTTAAGTGAAAGATTTACGGTTAATCTTTGTCAGAATGTGTAGTACGTGGAGTATTAGCGTGATAATTCCATGAGTAGTGTGAGATAGGAGCGGTAGCTTTCTTGATGTGAGTTAGTAAGTTTGTTCCGGATTGGGGAACAAGAGAGTCTGGTGCGATTATGGGTCGGGTTGAGGACCATTCGCGGGTCAACCCGTAGCCCGGAATAAGGTGGGGTCAGTTCGAGGTGGTCCCGCTAGGTGGTAGGGTCGCGAGGGTGCTAGGCCCAAGTTTAGATAACCATCGTACGGGTTCGTGGATGCGTTCGACCAGAATCGGATCATGAAGCCCGGGAATGGCCTTAGAGGAAATTGAAGCAGTAACTGAAGGGTGGAATGTGTACTAGAGGTGATTCCTCGTTAGTTTGGATTTGAGTTTTGCGCGCATGTTATATTCTGGCCATTTGTGGCATGATCGGTTTTGTAAGTGTAATAGTGGAGACTATACCGGCGCAAGTACGTTTGGAGACTTAGAAGGAACATTCGGGACGAATGTTTCTAAGGGGGGAAGAATGTTATACCCCGTAGTTCCAGAGTATGTATGTGAGGACGTACGTACGAAAATACGACAGAAAAATTGGAATGGAAGAAAGATGTGATTTTTTTTCGACGGAAAAGTTTCCGGATTTTGTGAAGGAAAAAGGTTCGTTAATGGGAATAGGATTCCCAGATTTGGTATTCGGACTTTTTGGAATATTTGAGAATTATGGAATTTTATTTCCGGAATTGGTCACGTGGGGCCCACGGGAGGAAATTTTACGGTTTTGTGGGGCCCACTTTATTTTCGGATTTTTGGCATTACGGATATTTTTTTTCGGAAGACGGAATAGTTTGGACGAGTAGGGGGCGACACGTGTCACCCCCCCCCCCTTGAGGCCATGTGGGCCGATTGATCAGTGTGTTGGGCGGTTTGAGTGGGACAAGTGGCTTGCCACTTGTCCCATTGTTATGGTGGACAAATGGTTGGCCAACTACCCGCACACATGTACCCCATCCTCACCACACACTTGCCTAGATCTTGGTCATTGATTTTCCTATAAATACCCCCTTGATTTCAAGACTTCTTCATCTACTTAAATGTTTCTAAATCACAAAAATCCCCTTATGTGGCTCTCGTCAAATTCCCCTTGGTAGAAAAATTCTTCAAGTGTTGGTATAGTCCCAAATACCTTAGCCTAGTATTCCTAGTAGTTTTCCAAAGTTATTTCTAATATTAAGAGCCCGGAAATACTACTTTGTTCCTTTAGTCGCCAAACGAAGCCCTAGAAAAATCTTCATAGCTTAGATGAAGTGTTAAGAGAAGTTGTTTAGAAACTTCTAAGGGTTGCTTGGAGCGGGTTGGAGCGTAAGGAAGTGGAGCTAAACGTTGCTCAGGATCGACTTATAAACTTGGATAATTTTGGGCTTATCGAGGTAATGATCTTTATCCCCCTATTGTAATTGGAAATTACATGTTGTAGTAGTTAATAATTGAGTATAAGATGTATTGGAAGAATCAGTATAAAGAATTGAACTGTATTTACATAGGACTGTATTTACAGTAGACTTGTAGTATTCCTGTGAAGTAGAATTGAACACGTCCGATTAGACGTGTAATCCCCTGGGAGTTGTTGGCCTGGTAGCGGGCCTTGATAGGGGAGGTGCTGCCGAATTTTCCGTAGAAATATTCTACGAAGAGAACTAGAAGTTAATAGGCGTTTTATGGCCATTATAGGTGGAAGTACTACGAGTAGCGTATTCTACTTGAAGTGTCACGACCCGAACCCGGGCCCGTGACTGGTGCCTTACCCGGGCACCCAAGTAGACATACATCAGAGTAACCAGCGGAATATAAAACAAATCATGAAACAATATGAAGTGAGAAACAATTTATCTGAGAAAAGTTGCCTTTTGGCATATATATATAAACTTGAACCCGAACAGTTACATCCCTTTTACAAACTCTGCCCACAACAGTACTACAGACCTCTAAGAATGTTATAACCACAACGACGGGACAGGGCCCCGCCATACCCTTGAATGTAAGTACCTACAACAACAGGGGGCTATACCAAAGATAAGCCTCCGGAGAAACGGAGCTTCCCAAAACGCTGAACTGTGATCCTAAGAGCGAGGATCGACGACTGGTGTACCTCTACCTGCGGCATGAACGCACTTCAAGGAGGTCGATAATAGGTACCAAGTATGTGAAATCAAAATATCAGAAATGAAATCATAATAGTCTATATAAAACAGAAGACATATATGATAACCAATTTACGATACACCATATGTAAGCAGTCATGTCAAGTCAGGGACTCACGCCCTTAAAGTCATCACTCAAATATAAATATGGGTCTCATGCCCACAATATCAATCATGCCCGTGGAATTCCTTCCTCACTGACGGCAGTCCATGATATAAAAACACCCAAGGAATACACATGAACACCAGGTCCCATGTCACGACTCATTTCGGGGCCCGTGACTGGTGCCTTACCCGGGCACCCAAGTAGTCATACATCAGAGTAATCAGCGGAATATAAGAACAAGACATGAAACAGTTGTAAAATGAGACACAGCTTTATGTGAGAAAATGTCGCCTTTCGACATATATATATAAACATAGTTTTGCAGTTACATCCCAACTGTACAATAGGACTACAGACCTCTAAGAAGATAAACAACTATGGCGGGACAGGGCCCCGCCATACCCTGAATGTACAAAACTATATACAACAACAGGGAGATCATACCCAAAAGTCGAGCCTCCGCAGAAGATGGAGCTCACGACAAAGAAAGCAAAGAGATCCTAAGGATGTGGATCTAGCACTGCTTGCCCTTACTGCGGCATGAACGCAGCCCGGGCGAGGTCGATAACAGTACCAAGTATGTGAAATCAGAAGTACTTAAATGAAATCAAAGTATTTAAAACCGATTGCAAATACAATCAGTTCAATTGCACATAGTGCCATATCACAAACAAGAGCAATAATAGGTAAACTGTAACAGGTCTTTTCTAGGCCGCGAATGATCGGGCAAGGCCAATCGCCCATAGTATCATTATGCGCCTAATCCTCGACTTCCGCACCGCATAGGTCACACATGCACCGCATGAGGTATTCTCACATCGGGGTAGCTAACCCGGCATTCTCCTCGACTCCCGCACCGCATAGTCTCAATAGACCGCATAGTCACATTGCATCGCATAGGGCATCCCCGTGACGGATAAAACACCGAATGATCAATCACGGAACTCCCGCAGACTCCGCATAGTCACATAGATCGCATAGCCGTATAGACCGCATCAAGGGTGGCAAGCCCTCGGTATAACAAGTCCGGGGTAGGTGATATAATAATAAAGATAACCGACTTACCGTTTAGCAACGTAAGCACAACAAGAATGACCCCCTTTCACAACATCACAAGACACTAACACACGTAGCATCATAATATGTCTTTTTATCAATCAATCTTACTACACCTAACAGAAATCAATACAAGGTTTTTATAAGCAAATAAGTAAACAGTTCTTTTTATCTTTCTTAAGTTGTTATACCTAACTTCCCATAAAGCTAGTATAACTCTTAAGCTTTTGTTTTAAACCAACTGCTTTCTTCGTTAAAAATGATTCAAGATTCTTTGAAATGCTTCAAGATCTTTATTATTCAGGCTTAAGTCAAAAGACATTGCCGTAGTTATTATTCAGGCTTAAGTCAAAAGACATTGCCGTAGTTATTATTCAGTTAACACACGTACGTCTACCGTACTATATATATATTTAAAATATCATGCTCAAGAGTATAGGAAGAATCACATACCTTCTCGGCGAAATCCACCTGCCAAGTCGAATATGTCGCGCGCAGAGAATCAGCCTATAATAGTCAAATACGTCTATCAACGTCTAGAATATTCTGTAAACAGTTCTAAGTAGAGGGTTCTCTATTCTACGGAAAATTGGGCAGCACTTCCCTACCCGCCAAGCTACTCAAGTCTACTGTGAAAACAGTCCTATGTAAGTACAGTTCAATTATTCTTCTTTTATACCCTTCATCGTGATAATACCAATTCTATTCATTAATATTCTTTCATATCTTATACTCAAGTCTTAACTATTCTTATATGTAATATCCAATTACAATAGAAGGACAAGAGTATTTACCTCGATAAGCCCAAAATTATCCAAGTTAAAAGTCGCTCCTGAGCAAGGTTTAACTCCTAATTTGTACGCTCCGATAGCTCCAAGAAACCCTTAGAAGTTCTACACAACTTCTACTAAAATAATATAAGGGATTTGGGCTAGGGTATTTTGGAATAGTGACTATACTTGGAAGACAACTTTCTCCCAAGGGGGTAGGTTTCTGCCAGACTACTAGGCTAGAGGGGGTGTTTCGCCAAGGCCTTCACATGGGGAGGGGAGTGTTTGGACGAAACACTACAAGAGAGGGAGGATTTTTCAAGACTTGGAAATTGATTTGTGGATGAAGAACTCTTCATCTTAAGGGGGGTATTTATAGGTCAAGAAATGGCCAACCAATGGCCAAGATGAAGCCAAGTGATATGCAAGTGTAGGGTGAGGATTTAGGCAAGTGTCCTTATCCATCTACTACACAAATATCCTACCAACTCCTTGACTAAGGAGAAGGCACAAAAAACGTGCCAACTTTGCCCAACTTTGCCGTCCAATGAGGGTGACAAGTGTCACCCTCCCGTTGGTCCAAAATATTTCATCTCTCGGAAAAATCCGCAAAAATTATAAATGACATAGCCGGAATTTACCCTACGCGAGTTTAGTAAAACGTTTCGTCGAAAAATGATTCTTTAAGTGAGTTGTGCACAAACGTTTTCGTCCATAATGCCTAACTAAGGCTAAGCTTTTGTACGTACACCCTCACGTACATACTCTGAAAATACGGGGTATAACATTCTCCCCTCCTTAGAAACATTCGTCCCGAATGTTCCTTCCCAAGACAGATAACAATAAGGTTCCTCATAACTTAAACAGTTTGCAAATGCCACATACGGCCACAAAACAACACTTAGGCATATATGACAATGAAAATTTACAAGTAGGAAAGTGAATTACCTGGAGGTGTGGGGAATAGGTGAGGATACTTCTGCCTCATGTCCTCCTCAGCTTCCCATGTCATCTCCTCCCTGAGCTCGTTCCGCCACCAGACTTTGACGGAAGACACGTCCTTAGTCCGCAGACGCCTAACCTGACGATCGATTATCACTATGGGAGTCTCCTCATACGATAACCCCTCGGTCACCTGGACATCGTCAATCGGATGCACTCTAGATGGATCCCCGATACATCTCCTCAACATAGAAACATGAAACACCAGATGCACTTCCTCCAGATCGGATGGCAGATCCAACTCGTAGGCAACCTTGTCCACCCTGCGGACAATCTGATAGGGCCCAATGTACCTTGGGCTGAGTTTCCCTTTCTTCCCGAATCTCATCACACCTTTCATGGGTGACACCTTCAGGAAAACCCAATCATCAACCTCGAACTCCAGATGCCGACGACGATGATCTGCATATGACTGCCGACTTCAAGAATCGCTTCCCGGATAAGCTTCACCTTATCCATCGCTCGCCGCACCAAATCGTCCCACCAATCGCACTCGCCACATCGAACCAACCTATCGGCGACCGCACTTCCTCTCATATAAGGCCTCATAAGGCGCCATCCGAATACCGGAGTGGTAGCTATTATTATACGCAAACTCAACTAGAGGCAAATGATCCTCCCAGCCTACCTCGGTCGATAACACAGCTCGCAAAGATATCCTCGCAGTGCGGATAGTGCGCGCCTCGTCCGTCTCTGTGCGTGGATGGAATGCGATTTCGTGCTCACTCGCTCCCTAAACCCTTCTCGAAAGACCTCGAGAAGTTATCCGTAAACCGGGCTCCTCTGCGATATGATCGAAATAGGGACTCCATGCATCGACGATCTCTGATGTAAAGTCCGCATAATCCTCACCAAAAAGTCGCCCCGACGGAAGAAAGTGGGCTGATTTCGCCACTGTCGACGATAACCCAAATAGAATCATGTCTCCTCCGAGTGCGAGGTAATCCCGTGATAAAGTCCATGTTGATCACCTCCCACTTCCGGTCGGGATCTCTATCGCTCGCAACAAACCACCGTGCCTCGTGCTCTACCTTCACTGTTGACAACACGCACCGAGCTACGAACTCGCAACGCCCTCTTCAAGCCATCCCACCAATACACGGATCTAAGGTCGGGTACATCTTGGTCGACTCGGATGGATAGAGTAACGCCGTTGTGTGCTTCCCTAGAACTCCGCCGCCAAGTCCTCAAACATCCGAACACACAACTCGCCTCAAACCTTAGCACCCAATCGTGCTACTCAAAAGGACCCTTGCCTCACGAAGAGCCGTATCACGATACCGAATCAAAACCGGATCCTCAAATGTTGCCTCTTCACCTCCTCGACGATGGAAGACTCGCAACCTCTCGAACTCGAACCCCATCGCTACGTAATCAATCAAACGGACACCAAGGCTCGCTAATCGATGCAAATCGCGAACCATGCCCTCCTCTCTGCTCGCACATCCGATAGGCTACCCATCGACCTACGACTAAGGGCATTCGCCACAACATTTGCCTTCCCGGTGGTACAGGATATCGACGCCATAATCCTTAAGCAACTCTAACCACCGTCTCGCCGTAAGTTCGGCTCCTCCGGCCGAAGATATACTTGGAGGCTCTTGTGGTCCGTATAAATATCCACATGAACCCCATACAAATAGTGCCTCCAGATCTTCAAAGGCGTGAATCACCGCCGCTAACTCCAAATCATGCGGGTAGTTCCTCATGCTTCTTAAGTCGGGATGCATACGCTATAACTTTGCCCCGCTGCATCAACACACATCCCAACCCGATGCCCGACGATCACAATACACGCATATAGCCGTCGACCCTCCGGAAGAGTAAGAACGGGGCGGTCGCCTCTCTTTCAAAGAATCGAAACCCTACTCACACGCATCATCCATCAAACTTAGCCGCTTTCCGAGTCACCTAGTCAATGGGCAGATAGAAGCAAACTTCTACGAACCGAGATAATAACTCGCAAGGCCCGTAAAATCGCGGAACCTCTGTCGGAGTAGTAGGTCGAGGCCAAGTCCTGACTGCCTCGATCTTGGCCATATCCACCTGAATATCATCGGCCCCGACAATATGCCCAAGAAAAGCCACCGAAGCTAACCAAAACTCACATTTGGAAAACTTGGCGTATAATCAGGTCGGTCCCGAGAAGCGTCACAAGATCCTCAAATGCTCTGCATGCTCCTACTCTGAGCGAGAATAAACCAAGATATCATCGATGAACACTATCACAAACGTGTCCAAAAATGGTTTGAACACTCGGTTCATCAAATCCATGAATACCGCCGGAGCATTGGTCAACCCAAAAGACATGAGTTTTCATAATGCCCGTACCGGGTCCGGAATGCAGTCCTAGAGACATCCACCTCTCTGACTCGTACCTGATGATAGCCCGATCGCAGATCAATCTTGGAGAAACATCTCGCACTCGCACCGGTCGAACAAATCATCAATCCCGGGAAGGGTATTCGTTTAATGGTCACCTTGTTCACCGCCAGAATCAACACACGCGCAGCCTTCCCGCCCTTCTTTTTCACGAACAATCTGGCGCTCCCTGTGGAGAAACACTAGGCCCGATGAAGCCCTTCTCCAAAGAAATCTCTCAGCTGGTCCTTCAACTCTCTCAACTCGGCAGGTGCCATCCTGTATGGCGGAATGGAAATAGGTCGAGTGTCTGGCAGCACATCAATACAAAACTCTATCTCCCTCTCAGGAGGGATACCTGGGAGGTCGTCTGGAAACACGTCTGGGAACTCTCTGACTACTGGAATCGATCAAAACTGCATCGCAGCCTCGGATCAAACACCCGAACGAGATGGTAGATGTACTTCTCGCACCATCTTCCTAGCCTTGAGGTAGGAAATAAACCTACCCTCGGCGATACGTTGTTCCTCCCACTCAATAACCGGCCTCAGAAATCGGAACTGCACCACTCTCTCCTCGCAGCCTACATTGGCATAGCAAGAAGCTAGCCAATCCATGCCCATGATCACGTCGAAATCGGTCATGTCCACTCTATCAAGTCGGCTGGTCCGACGATCGCATAAGTCACCGACAAGCCCTATATACCCGCCGAGCTACCACCGAATCACCCATCGCGTAGCTACCTCGAAAGTGGTCTATGGACTCGTGCTCTATCCCTATCCTACTAGAAACAAGGGAGATATATAGGACGAGTAAAACCCGATCTATCAAGGCATACACATCATAATCGGAGATCGATAAGGTACTGCGATTTACATCGTGAGGCCTCCGTCCCGCTACCGACAAGGCATAAATGCGATTCGAGGACCGCTAGAATCGGGACCCGCCACGACCTCGCCGCGACTCCATGGCCCATGAGTACCCCGCCTCCGGGCGAGTAATCAGGAGATGATGAACCGCAATGCACTCGTAGGCCGATCCTACCACGCCACGCTTCGGCCTGACAGCCTCGCAAAATGACCCTGCTGACCACAAGTATAGCAAGCTCCCGGAGTAGTACTACAACTCCCTGAATGGAATCTACCACAACGGACACACTGAGCAGACCTCGATCGGTTAGCACCCATGCTACCCTGGAAGTCCGAAGTCCTGGGGCCCGACCGCCCCGAATGCTCGCCGCATCGAAAACGATGTAGGAGTGCTCGAGTGGCCGTGGTGCAAACCTAGACGTCTCCGAGGCCATCCTCCCGAGAACTACCAAAAATCCGGCCGTCTTGCCTTCTTCTCGATCTTGATATTTGTCGACCCGGTCTCTACGCCTCGCATCTCAGGTGCATGAGCTCGCACGCGGTAATATCCATGCCGTCAAGAGCCACACCCGCACAAGACTCGGCCATATAATCATCTAGCCCGGTGACGTAGCGATGCACCCGGTCCTCCATATCTGCTACCAATGCAGGGACATATCGAGCCAACGAATCAAACTCAACGTTGTACTCCCTAACTGTGCGCCCTCTGCCTCAAAGAAGAAAAATTTGTCGCCCGCCTCCTCCTCATCTGTGGAGGAAAGAAGTGAGTGAGAAAAGCCTCCGAGAACTCATCCCAAGTAGCTGGGGACGCGTGCTCTCCCCGGGATAACTCCCACGAATCAAACCAATCGACTGCGGTATCACGCAGCCGATGCGAACCGAAGATCACGGACTCGGTCTCCGACGCCCTGATCACTCTCATAATCCTCTGTAACTGACGGATGAACTCCTGCGGATCATCCTCCGGCCTCGACCAGAAAACTCGGCGGCTACAACTCAGAAGTCCCGTAGCCTCAAACTATTCGCCTCGGTGAACCACGGTACCATCGGGCCGAATCGAATCCGCCAGATCCACCGCCCTCATGTCTGGCCACGATCCTGGCCAATAGCTGGGCCATCTCCTTGTACCCTAACCTCCGCCCGTGCCGCGGGACAGGTGCGCGGGTGCGTGGTCTCGGCTGGGTCGGCGGCGTCATGGAACTCGCCGTCTCGGTATAGATCGGGCACGAGCCCTCGAATCTCGGTGTCCTACTAGCAGCCTCCGCCGCTTTGCCCTTCCGGGCCCGGTTGCCTTACGTGAGGCATAATCGCATGTAAAAGGAATACGTTAGAGGTCCAAATTATAACACGACTCTAAGGCACGATCTCAGAGTGAGAAGAATGGAAACCAATCCTAAATATCCTATAGCCTCCTGATTATTGGTGTGGTGCACAACACACCGATAATCAAGACTCTACTAGATACGGTCTGTAGACACTTTCCGAGGATTAACTGCTCTGATACCACTTTTGTCATGACCCGTTCCGGGGCCCGTGACTGGTGCCTTACCCGAGCACCCAAGTAGTCATACATCAGAGTAATCAGCGGAATATAAGAACAAGACATGAAACAGTTGTAAAATGAGACACAGCTTTATGTGAGAAAATGTCGCCTTTCAGCATATATATATAAACATAGTTTTGCAGTTACATCCCAACTATACAATAGGACTACATACCTCTAAGAAGATAAACAACTATGGCGGGACAGGGCCCCGCCATACCCTGAATGTACAAAACTATATACAACAACAGGGAGATCATACCCAAAAGTCGAGCCTCCGGAGAAGATGGAGCTCCTGACACCAAAGCAAAGAGATCCTAAGGATGTGGATCTAGCACTGCTGCCTCTTACTGCGGCATGAACGCACTTCGGGGAGGTCAAGACAACAGTACCAAGTATGTGAAATCAGAAAGTACTTAAATGAAATCAAAGTATTTAAAACCGCTTTGCAAATACAATCGGTTCAATTGCACATAGTGTCATATCACAAACAAGAGCAATAATACGTAAATCAGTAATGTGTCTTTTCTAGGCCGTGAATGATCGGGCAAGGCCAATCGCCTATAGTATCATTATGCGTGCCTAATCCTCGACTTCCGCACCGCATAGTCACACACGCACCCGCATGAGGTATTCTCGTGACGGGGTAGCTAACCCCTGCATTCTCCTCGACTCCGCAGTCCGCATAGTCTCAATAGACCGCATAGTCACATTGCACGCATAGGCATCCCCGTGACGGATAAAACACCCGGAATGATCAATCCTGGAACTCCCGCAGCTCCGCATAGTCACATAGACTGCATAGGCCGTATAGACCCGCATCAAGGGTGGCAAGCCCTCGGTATAACAAGTCAAGGGGGTAGGTGATATAATAACAGTACAACTGACTTACCGTTTAGCAACGTAAGCACAACAAGAATGACCCCCTTTCACAACATCACAAGACACTAACACACGTAGCATCATAATATGTCTATTTATCAATCAATCTTACTACACCTAATGAAATCAATACAAGGTTTTTATAAGCAAATAAGTAAACAGTTTCTTTTATCTTTCTTAAGTTGTTATACCTAACTTCCCATAAAGCTAGTATAACTCTTAAGCTTTTGTTTAAAAACCAACTGTTTCTCTTCTGAAAAAAAATGATTCAGTATTCTTTTGAAATGCTTCAAGATCTTTATTATTCAGGCTTAAGTCAAAAGACATTGCCGTAGTTATTATTCAGGCTTAAGTCAAAAGACATTGCCGTAGTTATTATTCAGTTAACACACGTACGTCTACCGTACTATATATATATTTAAAATATCATGCTCAAGAGTATAGGAAGAATCACATACCTTCTCGGCGAAATCCACCTGCCAAGTCGAATATGTCGCGCGCAGAGAATCAGCCTATAATAGTCAAATACGTCTATCAACGTCTAGACTATTCTCAGAAATGATTCTAAGTAGAGGTTCTCTATTCTACGGAAAATTGGGCAGACTTCCCTACCCGCCAAGCTACTCAAGTTCATCGTGAAAACAGTCTATGTAAGTCTGTTCAATTATTCTTCTTTTATACCCTTCATCGTGATAATACTCAATTCTATTCATTAATATTCTTTCATATCTTATACTCAAGTCTTAACTATTCTTATATGTAATATCCAATTACAATAGAAGGACAAGAGTATTTACCTCGATAAGCCCAAAATTATCCAAGTTAAAAGTCGCTCCTGAGCAAGGTTTAGCTCCTAATTTGTACGCTCCGATAGCTCCAAGAAACCCTTAGAAGTTCTACACAACTTCTACTAAAATACTATAAGGGATTTGGGCTAGGGTATTTTGGAATAGTGACTATACTTGGAAGACAACTTTCTACCAAGGGAGGGGGGTAGGTTTCGGCTAGGACTACTAGGCTAGAGGGGGGGGTGTTTCGGCCAAGGGCCTTCACAAGGGGGGGAGGGGGAGTGTTTGGACGAAAACACTACAAGAGAGGGGAGGGATTTTTCAAGACTTGGAAATTGATTTGTGGATGAAGAACTCTTCATCTTAAAGGGGGTATTTATAGGTCAAGAAATGGCCAACCAATGGCCAAGATGAAGCCAAGTGCTATGCAAGTGTAGGGTGAGGATTTAGGCAAGTGTCCTTATCCATCTACTACACAAATATCCTACCAACTCCTTGACTAAGGAGAAGGCACAAAAAACGTGCCAACTTTGCCCAACTTTGCCGTCCAATGAGGGTGACAAGTGTCACCCTCCCGTTGGTCCAAAATATTTCATCTCCCGGAAAAATCCGCAAAAATTATAAATGACATAGCCGGAATTTACCCTACGCGAGTTTAGTAAAACGTTTCGTCGAAAAACGATTCTTTAAGTGAGTTGTGCACAAACTTTTTCGTCCATAATGCCTAACTAAGGCTAAGCTTTTGTACGTACACCCTCACGTACATACTCTGGAAATACGGGGTATAACATCCCACCTGTGTCATAATAAAACCGTACGGGGTAAGTATGAAGGCATAGCCGACTACTAGAACCCACCGTACCAACAATGCTATCAAACTGCATCACGAGGTCTTTCTAGACCGCTACATGATCGAAGCTGGCCACTCGCCCTCAGTATCAATGTGCGCGTCTAATCCTGGAACTTACCGCAGCTCCGCATAGGCCACACATAGGCCCGCACGAGGTATTCCTCGCATCGGGGGCAGCTAACCCGCAGATCCTCCCGACTCTCGTAGTCCGCATGGCCACATAGACCGCGTGAGGTAATTACCCGCACACTAACACGAACTCCGTAGCTCGCATAGGTCCCCGACCCGCATGAGGCATCCTCGCATCGGGGCAGCTTAACCCCGATATCATGTCAAGAGGTGAGTGGTACAATACTAACATAACGGCTTATCGTTAAACAACATAAGCACAATCAAGGGAAACCCCTTTACACAAACATCACAAGACACTAACACACGTAGCATCCTAACATGTTTACTTATCAAACCAACAAGAAGTATTACAAGGCTATCACAAACCAACATAGTCAAGTTATTTACACAAGGTACTTTTTATGTCAACAAGTTCGGGTTTTTATCCCCAAAGTACTTCATACATTAACTCTTTAAAAACCAAGTACTCATTGCTCACGAATGAGGTTTCACACTTTTTAACAAAATTCATATCAAGTCAATTAAGTCAAGTCTCTTATCTTTTAAGATCAAGTCTCTTAACTTCTAAAATCAATAACCCATTCTTTTCCAAAAGTTCAAGTTGCATAAATTCAAATACTCAAGTCTCTTATTTTCAAAAGATTCATAGATCATAGTTTTAAACACTTAACAACGTAATCTCCTTTTTAAAACAATTTGAGTAACACATGCCTTATGTGTGAGTAGGTTATTCTTGTTTATAACAATCTTATTAAAGCAGCCATGATCTAGGAAATGTAATACAATTTTGTCTTATCTTAGCTTCTATGCAGATGGAGGTTTCTACTGGTTTTAATAATACTTAATTAGTCAATACATTTTCCTTTATTAGCGCTGCAGTGGTTTGTTCGATACTTATTCTCATTTCCGAAATCAATATAAGGCTTTCATAATCAATTAAGTAAACCGTCCCTTTTATCTCTCTTAAGTCGTTATACCTAACTTCCCATAAAGCTAGTATAACACTTAAGCTTTTAAAACCAAGTATTACTCTTCTTTCAAAAACGATTCTTAATTCTTTTGAAATACTTCAAGATTCTTATTATTTAAAACTCAAGTCAAAAGACATCAAGTAAAACCACGTTCGATTAACACACGTACGTCTACCGTACTATATATATTATTTTAAAATATCATGCTCAAGAGGATAGGAAGAATCACATACCTCCTCGGCGAAATCCACCTGCCAAGTCGAGTATGTCGCGCGCAGAGTATCAACCTATAATAGTCAAATACGTCTATCAACGTCTAGACTACTCTGAAGTATATTCTAAGCAGAAGGTGCTTATTGCTACGGAAAATCGGCAAAGACTTCCCTACCACAAACTACACAAGTCTATCTGAATACACCCTATGTAATTACGGTTCAATTCTCTTCTTTAATATCCTTCTATATATCTTATACTCAATTCTAAACTTCTACAATATGTAATCTCCAATTACAATAAGGATAATATATTTACCTCGATAAGCCCAAAATTATCCAAGTTTAAATGTCGATCCTGAGCAAGGTTTAGCTCCTAATTTGCACGCTCCGATAGCTCCAATAAACCCTTAGAAGTTTCCACACAACTTCTACTTACTACTTCAACCAACTATGAAGTTTCTCCTAGGGTTTCGTTTTGTGACTAAAGAAAGTATAGTAGTATTTCCGGGCTCTTAGTATTGAAATAACTTTGGAATACTACAAGGTATTTGGGCTAAGGTATTTTGGAATAGTAACAATACTTGGAGAATACTTTTCTACCAAGGGGGGGGGGGTATTTCACGAGAACTATCAAGAGGGGGGGGTACTTCAGCCGAGGGCCTTCTCAAGGGGGAGGGGTGGTTTGGACGAGAGCTTCAAGAGGGAGGGGGAGGATTTCAAGACTTGGAAAGTGTTTAAGGGATGAAGAATAAGTCTTGCACTTGAGGGGTATTTATAGCCAATCAATGGCCAAGATTAAGGCAAGTGGAGGGTAAGTGGAGGGTGAAGATTTGGACAAGTGTGTGTGGGTCCCACCTTATCCATCTACCACACAAAATCTACAAAACATTGACCAAACATTTTTGGCCTTTAAAATGATAAAAACGTGCCCCCTAAAATCGTCCACCAATCCGCCACTTGAGGGTGACACATGTCGCCCTCTCGTTGGTCCAAAATATTTCATCTCTCAGAAAAATCCAAAATAAATAAATTCTTGAAAACGTAAAATTCCTTTACAAGGTTCGGAAAAACAATTCTTTCTCGTGGATGTTCACAATTTCGTCCTTAACAATAATCCGGACTTACAAAATTGTACGTACGTCCTTACATACGTACTCTGGAAATACGGGGTATAACATTCTCCCCTCCTTAGAAACATTCGTCCCGAATGTTCCTTCTCAAGACGGATAACGATAAAGCTCCTCTTAACTTAAACAAGTTGCCAATGCCACACCTGGCCACAAAATAACACACGCGCAAATACTTAATCCAAGTCCACGAGGAATCACCTCTAGCATCACAAAAGCTCCCACCCAAGATCTAAAAGATATTCCCTTCGCCCCTTTACTTCACAAAAGAAATGATCACTTCTATTCTCTTACTCGTCGTACCCTCCTCGTACACTTGAACACTTCCTAAATAAACTTACCACCTTTCTGTTATAGCTTCAGTTTCCAAAATCTCGGGGTTACTATTTCCAACTTGGTCATCATTAACTGGGAACATTCTGGATGGATCTCCGCTACTTTTCCGAACAACAACATGAAAGACCGGACGTACTGCCTCCTACGTCGGACGGCAAAGCTAACTTATAGGCAACCTGGACTATTCTCCAAATGATCTGAAAACGCTCATAGTACCTCGGGCTAAGTTTCCCCTGCTTTCCAAAACTCGTCACGCCCTTCCGGGGTGGTACCTTCAAGAAAACCCACCGTCAACCTGAACTCCAAGTGTCGACGCCGATTATCCGCACGACTCGCTGACTCGAGCCGTCAATAACCTCTCTGGATAAGCTTCACTATCCACATCCCGAATCAAGTATGAACCAACTATCTGAATCTTGCCAACATCGAACCAATCGACCGGCAACCTACACTACCGCCCATACAAGGCTTCATAAGGCGACATCCAAATACTGAAATGGTAGCTATAATGATACTCACCCAACAAGAGGTACATAATCCTCGCCGCTACCCCTGAAATCAAAACACCTACCGAGGTGAATGCACATCGAGACTCACTGAGTTCCTAACCCTCCCGGTAATACCTCGAAAAGAAATCGCCAGAACCGGGCTCCACCGTCATCATAAGTAAAAGTAGGAACCCCGCAGTCTTACAACCTTCACGATATATAACATCTCGCATAACCTCTGCCGAGTAAACGATTCGATCGAAAGACAAGATGGGCTGACCTCATCGGCCCGACTACTGGTCGAACGCATCCACGAACTCGTACGATGGTTAACTAAACTTGGGCCTAACACCCTCGTGACCCTATCACACAGCGGGACCACCACAATTTTTCCTTACTACAAATCGGGCTGCGGGTTGACCCGCAATCTGGCCTCAACCCGACCAAGTTATCGCGCCAAGCTCTTGTTTCCCGATCCGGAACAATCTCACCATCTAGTCACGAAAACCTAGTGGTCTCCTTAGGTCAACTACCCTCTTTTATCTCACACTACTCAGGGACTTATCACACAAACATATCTCACGTATACTATGCACTCCGATAAAGGTCAACACAAAAATAAATCTTTTACTCACGATGGCCTCGCCTCTAAGGTCTCCACGTATAAAACTCTAAGGCTCACAATTTCCCTATCCCCAATCTTACCCTTTTACCTAACCATGATTTATAATCACAATTAACACAATGCTATCAGAACAACACTTAAGATATACTCATCTTTTCACACATACTAATCTCTAGAGGGTTAAGGATATACCTGTATCTACTGCTTCACTCCCCTTTGTCATTCTAATCAATCCTGCCCTGATGGGCGCATAGCTAGGGAAGGTGATGAACTAGCCACTGATCCTGAAGGCTGAGTCTCTACATTCGCGCCACCTCTGGTCGGACAATTCCTCGCAAAATGGCCCTGCTGGCCGCAAGCATAACAAGCTGTCGAAGAAGTACGACACTCCCCACAATGACACCTACCACAACGGCCACACCGAGGGGTGGCCTCTCCGCTAACACCCCTTCCTCTCCGAACCATCAATCGCTGATCGATTCCGAGTCCTCCTACTTGCATCCTCCTACTTGAACATTCTTTCGTCACACGGCTCGACGCGCAGTAAAACAAGCACCAACAAAAAGACGACATTCCCCGAGATGACGCCTGCCACACTGTGAACACTGAGGGAAAACTGAATTCGGCTGGCTGGAACCTACGTGTATCTGTGAACCAGAAGCCCTGGAGCTCTGACCAACTCCTGCATACCCCGAACGTCTGGCCCTAATACCTCGTACACGCATATCCGTCCATCATGAGCCCAAAAGAAATTATCTTTTCGTACTTCCAAGTCCTTCTAACATATACATAGTCTCAATACAATCTGTTCATGAAACTTAAACATACCACAACTTTATCATGCATACAAGTTTCTAAAGGGCCAAAAACATACCTGAAATCATACAGGCGGTTCAAAGGACCGCTAAACTGGAACTCCCAAAGACGACTCGCCACGCTGTCGGTGTATGAACCTCCCGCCTAGCTATCAAGGCGAAGAACCCGAATCGATCCGAGGCGGTGTTGTCCCACCGACCCCTCTATAAGGACACTCTCTTAACATATGAAATCCCTCCCTCTCGTGGCTCTCGTCACCAAGCCTCTCCTCCCCTCCTAGTGGCACTTTCGGAGAGGAGTGGCGTTTGCTCGGGATCGTTTTGAAAAGGAATGTGGGTTGAATTCTATCTACTCACGGGTATAAGGTGACTTTTATAAAAGATGGCCTGCATTTACCACAAGAAAACAAGCACCGCATCGCGACATACCCCAGAATGTAACCTACCACACTGGGCGCATTGAGGCACAGATGGCCTCGACTGTCTGGAACCCCCATCTCCCTGAGGCTCTGAAGCTCTAGAGACCTGACCGGCCCCTGTATTCCCGGGGTTGTAAAACCCTCCGCCGGAAAACTGTGGAGGAGCACTCGGTGCTGGCTGCAATGTAGACCTAGTTCGGCCTGAGGTTGTCCGCTCGAGAACCGCCCGAGACCCTGTTGTCACCGGCCCTTGGGTGACTGAGTCAACTGATCCTCCTCTCTATCCTCTATCCTCGCGCATAGGCTGCATCCTAGCAATGTCCATACCGGCCAAGAGCCACCCCAAGCATGCAAGAATCATATGACGGTCTAGCCCCATCACATAATGATGAACTCTATCCGCCATGTCAGCTACAATAGTGTGCGCATGTCTGGCCAAGGAATCAAACTCCAGGCTATACTCTCTGATAGTCCTCCCATTCTGCCTCAAGGTCAAAAATCTATCTACGCGGCCCTCCTCATCTCGTGAGGCAAAAGTGATCCATAAAAGCCTCGTGAACTCCTTCCAAACACCGGAAGAGCATCATCCCTCTCGCCAACACCCATGACTCAAACCAGTTCAACGCAATATCGCAGAACCCAGAAGAGGCTAGCATAATGAACTCGATTCAAGACCTAAGAACTCGCATAGTCATTGTAGCTGCCGAATGAACTCCTACCGATCCTCTTCAGACCTCGAACCATAAAACTCGGGCGGATGACAACCAAGAAAATCTCGGATCCGCAAACTGTCAACTCTAGGGTTAGCCGCCGCTCTGGCGCCGCTCGCTATTATATTGGTCAATAACCGGATCGCCTCGTAGTCTCTATACTCGGCTCCGTTGTGGACCGAGGCTCGTGCCGAACCTTCGAGCTACCGCCGGCCTTTCTAATATCGCTGGCGTGGCTGAACTCGCCGACCGCCACTACCTCGTGCATAGTCCGTGCTCGAGTCCGAGTAACCCTCTCGAGTACCGCTAGCGCCTCCGCTGCCGCTTTGCCCTTCGGGCCTCGGCCGCCTTCCGTGGAGGCATAATCGTACATAAGAAGGGGTCGAGAGAATTCAACCTACTATGACGGCTTCATCGCACGATCTCAAGAGAGAAGAATGGAAACCAATCCTAAATGTCCTGCAGCCTCCGATTATAGATGTGGTGCACAACACACCGATAATCAAGACTTACTAGACACGGTCTCAGACACTTTCCGAGGACTAATCGCTCGATACCACTTTTGTCACGACCCGACGGGCTCGCGATCGTGCCCTACACAGGCACTTTACAGTATACATCGAGATAATCACGAACATATATGAAACTTATAAAATAATACAACAGTATAAAACAACGAGTTAGCCGATAGGCTACCTTCCCGACATATAATATATAACCAAGCGATTGCCTCCTTTCCTTTACAAACCGACCCACAAAATGTGACTACACTCTAAGAGTTTGAACATAACAAGCGTGTGGACAGTGGCCCCGCCATACCACGAATATATATATGAATCTACAACCTCGTGGGAAACCGTACAAGAGATAAGCCTCCGAGCAAATGGAGCTTTTTCCCAAAATCAACCGAGATCCTAAGAGCAAGGATCACCAACCTGGTACCTGGGCATGACGCAGCATAACATCCGAAAAGTCGAATATGGAACGGAAGTAAGGTACAACAATTAAAACATACCTGTATAAAAGCATGACAGAGGTAAGTGTAAAAGAAGTAAATACCTGAACCTACCATGTCATTACCATCTCGTGAACTTAATTGTACATTATTATCATTTCCTATTTTTCAATAAACGTTATAGCCACTTTCTTACGTACATACTTAGGAAAAACATCAATTTCATTACCATATAACTTACTTACCTTACACAACCTAGTCCGGCCCTTTACGGAGGGACACCTATACTGCCCGACCCAACCTGGGACGCGATAATGTCCTATAGTCTGCCCATAAAGGTATACTGCCCGGCCCCTTTCTGGGACGATAATGTCATATAGTCTTCCCATAAAGGTATACTGCCCGGCCCATTTCTGGGTCGATAATGTCATATAGTCTGCCCGTAAAGGTATACTGCCCGGCACATTCCTGGGTCGATAATGTCATATAGTCTTCCCATAAAGGTATACTGTCCGGCCCATTTCTGGGTCGATACTGTCATATAGTCTGCCCGTAAAGGTATACTGCCCGGCCCATTTCTGGGTCGATAATGTCATATAAAACCCGGGAATTTAACCCAACGTACTACGCACCTCTACTCCTTTAGAAAGACTCTTTTTCAAATAAAACTTCCCAGATACTAACAACCGTAGTATCAAGTCATCTCTACCTTTCAGGACAAGTCACAATACCTTTTTAGAACTATAATTACCGGCTTCTAAATCAAGTGACTTCTTTATTAAAAACCTTAAGCAATTGGTACCTTTAAAACAATTTGCCCTTCTTTATTTCAAATCATTTCTTTGCTTACATTATTAGAGAAAACCATTCTCTTAACCTTCCATAAAGCCGTTATAACCAACTTCCCATAAAGCCGTTATAACCCTTTATGGTTTTAGACCAACTCATTCCTTTTTATAACCAAGAGACTTCTACTTTTTGAAACCAAGTATTATACACCTTCAAATCAATTCTCTTAACTTTC
Source organism: Przewalskia tangutica (assembly GCA_029844215.1). Classification (NCBI taxonomy): domain Eukaryota; kingdom Viridiplantae; phylum Streptophyta; class Magnoliopsida; order Solanales; family Solanaceae; genus Przewalskia; species Przewalskia tangutica. The sequence continues at coordinate 37,411,193 of CM056737.1, read as the reverse complement.
AAAATACAAATTAGTCTCTTAACCTTTAGAAAATCAAGTCATTTATCGTTCCATAAAGCAAATATAACCAACCTCCCATAAAGTCGTTATATTCACTTTATACCTTAGCCAAAATATAATTTCCTATCCAAGGGACTTATACGTTTAAAACGGAACAAGTATCACATACTTGAAAACTTTTCAAGTCCCTTAACTTAATAAGACTTAAGACATCCTTTATTCTTTCAAAGAAGTGAGTTAATCTCCTAACTCACCCGACTTGGCTATTTATAAAACTAGTAAAGGAGGCTACCATCCTTTTCCTAGGGCTGCTGTTCTATTTGTTACTAGGTTTCAACCATACTCTTTTCTTTTCCTTTGACTACCCAAATAGTACTCCTATCCTAGTTGTCAACACTAGTTCTTATTCTTTCTAATTACCTAAATAGTTCTCCTATCCTAGTTGTCAACACTATTTCCTATTCTTTTTAATTACTTAAACAGTTACGTGTTCTATTTGTCTGACACTTTCTCCTACGTTTCTCGGCGGCTTCCACCAGGGTACGGCCCAGGTCCTTCCAACCTTTCGGGCTAAAATTCTGGTCCAGGAACTTGCCTACTCGCAGTAGTACTCAGTGAGGACAAACGGAACAGTATAACAACTAAGTGATTAAATCTAACCGGAATAGTAGACTTCTGACGGAACAGGGTAACGACTCTGGTAACTATAGGAACTGGAACAGTAGACTTCTGACGGAACAGGGTCACTATTCTGGTAACTACAGGAATCTGAACAGAGTAACAGGACTCCTAGCAACCTAAGAACAACACCGCCCTAAGGACGGTAGAATGAGACTACTCACTCATTTCTAACAACATGGCTCTGATACCAATAACAGCGGAATAACAGTTTAAGATGCGAAAGTAAGATTAAACTTCAAAACATAAGAATATAATTTAAAACATAAGTTTAAAAACTTACGAATTTTATTCAAAGCATAGTAAGAGAGAGGGATACAAGATCAGGCAAGGAATTATAGAGAGAGAGGGATAATTTCTGAATGCCTTCTATGTTTTCAAGTGAGAGCCTTAAATAGGCCTCGAATGTACTATTCGTCCTAACACGTGGACGGTTTTGTTTAAAACAAATGGACGACTAAGATTTACATGACCTTTACTTTTTTGAAAGGGCAAATGTCTTCGTCTGCTTTAGTCCTTTGTCTTCTTCTGCTTTACGTTGCTTTCTTGTCACTTTCTTTTCTGAAGAGGCAAATGTCGCTGTATGCTTTCTCCTTTGCTTTTTGAAGAGGCAAGTGTCCTTTACCTTTCTGAAAGGGCAAGTGTCTCCATCCTGCTTTACGTCCTTTTCCGGAAGGGACCTGCTGGCATTATTTGCTGTCACTATCTGCTTTTCGTCACTCATTTTTGCCTCTTGCTTTTCCGAAGGGGCAAGGGTCATGATCTGCTTTATTTTGAGAAATATGCTTCTGCGTTGGTTTGTGCATTTTCCTGGGGAAATGCTACCGTTGTCTGCTGATTTACCTGTCATACCTTGATACTTTGTTGTTCTTTGGAGAACTACCTGTCATACCTAATACCTGCTGTTCTTCTGGAGAACTTCCTTGTGGATGGTTGTTAAGCCATTTATGGAACTATAACAGATGCCTTTTATGGGGCTAGCTGGGATTATTGATGTATTCCTCGTAAAACCTTTAAAGATTTCAAAACTTGTTTTCCAAAATTATCATTTTGATAAAAGACTTAAAAGATGCTCATAAAAATCTTAAAAGATTTAAAACTTGTTTTTCAAAATTATCATTTTGATAAAAGATTTAAAAGATATAAAACAATTCTGACGCTGGATCTGATTGTTTGGCTGATTTAAGCAACTTTCCAATGATGTGGCACAGGCCCTTCCAGCCTTTCGTGCTTAGTTCAATGGTTTTTAATCTGGTCGTATTTTAAAGACCATTTTCTGTTTAATATGATCATTCTGATCAGTAGTTAGAGGATTTATGTAAGGAAATATGAGATCTTCTCCCATGGCGGTAGTGTAAATACCATCTGGTTTTGCCGTATATGGCTGTATCTGAGCTAGGAATGGTGTTCCTAAAATGATTTCCTCAGTTATATCCTTAGTTATAATAAAGCTATTAGTGAATGCAATGCTTTTATTGCATACTAGTGCTTTCGAGAGTTTATAATTGATTTTTATATCTTCTCCGGTGGCGGAGTATAGCTTATGAGTACTTTTGTTTAAGTACTTGGTAGGGATTATTCCTTCGCGAATGCAGTTCTGATCTGCTCCCGAATCTAAAAGGGCCATTCTTTCGATAGCAAAATCATTAATAATTAACTTAATGGGGACATGGTAGCTTAATGCATTAGCCCTGGATATTAAAGTTAAACCTGAGTCGGATTTATTTTCTGATTCATTATCATTTTGATCATCCGTGACTGTCTGTTTAAATTTAGAAGATGTCTGGGGATCTTCTGTGAGATCCAGTTTTTTGGCCATTGCTTCAGCTTCTAATGAACTGAGCCTTTTGGTTATTCGAAGGATTTCTTCCTTCAATTCTGAGACTTCATTTATTAAGTCTGGTAATGAATTTCCTGACTTCGAGTCTTTGAATTTATTGAACACTCTTTTCATGTCAAAAGGTTCTATTATCCCCTTTTCTTTTTTCTGGTTAATGATGAGTTTTTTAAGCTCTTTCAAATATTGCTTTTTAAAATCGTCGTCATCTATGTGATCGACCATGTCAAAGAAAAACTCTTGGCTACTGCTGGAGATAACGCCAATCGTTTGTCTGGTACATGTGCAGATTTTCCCGAAGACATTCGCGATCAAGTGGAAGTGGAACTATCTGAACTGTAACCTAGATCTAATGACCCCTCGTCACTGTAATAATCATCTGAAGTTGACTCTTCAGAGCTTTCTCCGGATTGCTCTTCATTTAAAATTGTAAAGAGTTTATCTTTTATTTTGGGATCAATTCCCAATAGATTAATTTTATCTTTTCTTTTATCGGGTTCTTTGCAGTTATTGGCCATGTGGCCAGTTTTCCCGCAATTCCAGCAATTTCCTTTTATCTTTGTATTATTGCTGCTTCTTTTATTATAACTCTTTTTTGGAGTATAATTCTTTTTATAAGCTTTGGGGCGAGAAATGTTATGATTCTTTTTCATTCTTTTGATGCTCTTTGAAGGAGCAGAAATCTTAACATAACCGAAGTCTTCGCAGAAACTTCCTAATTCTCCTTTGGTGGAGTATTTTTGTATCTGATTATTAAGCTTTATAGAATTACATAATTCTAAACCTGTTAAATTAACATAGCTGATTAAATCTCCATATGTCATGATGCCATAGGGAGTATCACCGTTGTGGCATCTTCTGATGTTGGTTCTTACCTTCTCGGCGAAGAGCTTAGGCAAACCACTGATAAATCTTTCTTTCCAATAATCATGGTTACAGTCAGTTCTTAACATGACTTTGTTAATAAATATATCTTTATACCATTTAAAGTCGTGTAATTTTGGACACGTTAGATTATTAAGGATCTCTAAACTTCTATCTTGGAAAAGTTTCGGATCTCCAACAAAGTGTTTACGTCTGATATAAGAGGTTCTTTGGCATCACCATGAACTTCATTAGTAATACTGTTATCGATGTTTCTTATTTGGACTGTGGTAGTTGCATTCATGATGCTCGTTTTTTCAATGTCGAATAGGTAGTTTTCCCACCAATTCTTTAGCATTCCAGTGAAGCCAGAAATTATGATTGATGCTAATTGGGCATCATCGGTATGTGTTTTTATTTTATAACTGGTTAAGCAGACTCCCATTTCGTGGAGCACTTTAACAACTTGTCCTTCTGACATGCCGTCAATGTTCCATTCATGGATTTCATCACCCGAATAAGTAGCCGGGGGTGGAGTTCGTTCTTCAAACAACATGTCTGGGAACGTAGGTTGTTTATAAAAATTCTTACTACTACTACCGTTTAATTTTAATATTTTATTAACCTCTGGTTTAGAGCTGGATCCTTCGCTTAGCATTTTTACCGAGCGGTTAGAATCTTTAGAAGTGGATCCTTCAGAGACTTTTATCTCTTTAAATTTATTACTGATTCTGTCTAGCAGATCATCTTCAATTTCTTTCCCGAATTTTGGATGGCTTTTTGCCGAAAACTGGGGAATCTTAAAAAGCGGTTCGGATAAGGTTTTCTCCTCCGACCGTACTGGCGTATTCCTAAATGTAGAAGCATTACTTTCTTCAGAAATCTGGTTAGAGATAACATGTAACAACTGGTTGGTGTAGTTGTTCTGTTGTAGAATTTTATTAATATCACCCACATGTGTGATATCATTTGGCTCTTTTATGTCCCTTTTAAAAGGAGTGGCAGTTAAGACTTCACCGTCTACGGGAATCTTTATCTGTTCTAATGGAGGTGTTACTGACTCAACAATTCTTTCACCTGTGAACCATTTCTTAACAATGGTATTTAGACACTGTCTGTCATTATGGAGTTTATCAGTGATTTCAAACCACCTAAAGAATTCTAGATTTGCATTAATTCTGTTCATATCATTTATCCATGTTTCTTTGAACACCTTTCTTTCACTGAGTGAAAAGGTGATTACATACCATTTTCTTTTAATGGCGTTCTCTGGATCTCTCCATAATTTATCAATGTATTTCCAATTGAATTTAAAACCGATGTCTTCTTTAATCATGCCCAAGCTATCTCCACCATGCATTTCACTTCTGGTGGGGCTGTTAGTCGTTCTATCGATTGGTCGATAGTAGACTTTGGGTACTGGTGACGAATAATCTACTCCCTGAACTTTTCGTTCGGGTATAGTTTCGCCAGAATTATCAGAATACTCTTCATCCTCCCGGGGTTTGGAATAAGATGCTGTAAAAGAGTATCTTCCATTAGATTTTAAAAACTTTAAATCTATTGAACCATCCAGATGCTGGATTATTTGTTCAATATCAGAACTCTCTGGTTCTATCTTTGGTTGGGTTATAGCATCGAAGTGTCATTCATCTTTTGCTAAAATTTCATTCCATTTTAGCATTCTTGGAACAAAGATGTTACTATGTTCCTGGTTTGCTTCCATAAGCATGGTAGCACCTTTACTGCTAACTAGTTTAGCTTTTGGAGCTAAGGTTGTTTTCATTAGCCTGTAATACACTCTGTATATTATAGCTATTTCCCTTGTATTTATTTTACTGTTCATATTTTTCGTTTTAATGTTTAACGTTAAGGTGTCCATAACGTTCTGATCATTAATATCTACTGAAAAATTTGGGTAACAGTTAAAATAAACTGGTCCCCTGGCCAAGTTACTTTGTAAAACTCCCAGTAAGGAATCATCAAAGTTTAACAGCCTGGCATCTCTTAGTAAGAGACAGATGGGGGTATCTAAACCCAATCGATACAAAGGCTTAACAGCAATTTGCACCAAACCTATGTGAAGGAAATTAAATTCCTTTTTATATCTGTTTATATCTTCAGTTGATAGCAATTTAATAATCTCTTTTGAGTTATTAATAGCAACTGTGGATTCACAAGTTTTGATATTATAATTTTTTATAAAGTCAAACTTCCCTGTTTCATAAACAGATCTGAAAGATTCTTTTGGAATATTCCAGTTCTGCAAATCTTTTTCAACTTTAGCAATCTTTGAAGTTGCTAAGTTTTCACTATTGATTACACTCATTCTTTTAGTAAGAGACTGTGTGGCGTCTTACTAAGTATTCACACATAGACTGTCTTTTCGTTAAATAGCTGATTCTTCTTCTTAATCTGCTAACTTCTTCGTCTAATTCAATTCTTTTTCCAATGATTATTTGCCAGACTATAGTTCGGCAGTAAGAATCTAACCCTGGGGCGGGTCTAGCAGTATTATAGTACTCTAATTCTCTAAGACTTTCTTTTAACAACTTATTGCAACCATAGCTTGCTATGACTATTTCAATCATCTGAGAATTAAATTCTCTTATATAGTTAAATCTGGACGCATCATCATTTTATAACAAATTTTCTGGATTAACCAAAGGGTTGTTGCTATGCGTGGAGGCTACCATCCTTTTCCTAGGGCTGTTGTTCTATTTGTTACTAGGTTTCAACAATACTCTTTTCTTTTCCTTTGACTACCCAAATAGTACTCCTATCCTAGTTGTCAACACTAGTTCTTATTCTTTCTAATTACCTAAATAGTTCTCCTATCCTAGTTGTCAACACTATTTCCTATTCTTTTTAATTACTTAAACAGTTACGTGTTCTATTTGTCTGACACTTTCTCCTACGTTTCTCGGCGGCTTCCACCAGGGTACGACCCAGGTCCTTCCAACCTTTCGGGCTAAAATTCTGGTCCAGGAACTTGCCTACTCGCAGTAGTACTCAGTGAGGACAAACGGAACAGTATAACAACTAAGTGATTAAATCTAACCGGAATAGTAGACTTACGGCGGAGCAGTGGTAACGACTGCGTAACTATAGAACCGGAGCGATGAGACTGACGGAACAGGGTCACTATTCTGGTAACTACAGGAATCTGAACAGAGTAACAGGACTCCTAGCAACCTAAGAACATCACCGCCCTAAGGACGGTAGAATGAGACTACTCACTCATTTCTAACAACATGGCTCTGATACCAATAACAGCGGAATAACAGTTTAAGATGAGTGAGTAGTCTTAAGTCTTTTTGACATTAATTAACTTTGGACTGGTTAATTCGTCTTGTTTATCTCTAGAACTCTTGCTGGGTTTCCTGATTGAATTGAGCACATTAAACTTTTTATTAATATTGCTTAAAAACTGATTATCAACCTTTTCAGGTTTTTTGCAGCGTTTTGCCAAACAATTTTTAATACCAAAATAGAGTTCGGAAAGGGTTTTTTCCTTAGGCTTAATAGAATCATTATTAACTTCTGAGGTATTACTTTGGGAGGTTTCCCAGAACTGTGAACATATTCTGTCCACGGGGTTTATGTAAAGCCCTATTCGAGCTTTCTGGCTGAAAAGGTTGTTTTAGCTTTTCTTCTGGTTTACTCTGAAACGGAGGTCGTATCGGGCGTAAGCCCGGAAAGCCTGGTCTCATTATCTCCCTGCAAAAATTCTCTAGTTAGAAAATCCGGTAGAGAGTTTTCTTCACCTTTTATAAAATCAATTTTAAAATCGAAACTTGATAATAAGGCTTGCCATCTGGCAAAAATCTGTTTCGAAACTAAATTTTTAACATCTTTTTGCAAAATGTCTTTGGCTGCTTTGCAGTCGACTCTTAATAAAAATTCTTTGTTTATCAAATCATCTTGGAATTTTGTGATACATAGCACTATAGATAAAATTTCTTTTTTAACTGTGCTATAATTTTTCTGTGCTTGGTTCCAGTTTCCAGAAGTAAATCTTACTAGCTGTTCAACTGACTCAAGAAAAACTCTTTGTTTAAGGATACCACCGTAACCTATGTCGGAAGCATCAGTTTCCACTATCATAAAGGCTTCTGGATTAGGAATGCCTAAACATGGAAGTTTCTGGACTATTTCTTTTATCTGTATGACAGCTCTAGTCTGTTCGTCTGACCAAGGGACTGGGTTCTTTTTAAGCCTTTTATATAGAGGTTCACATATCTGTCTAATTTTCGGGATAAATCTGCCACATAATTAAGACTTCCTAAGAATCTTTGCAGCTGGGTTTTATCAGGAATTTCATTTGGAAATTTAGTAGAGAATTCTATGGCTCTACAGATTGGTTTATAGGTTCCTTGGTAGAGGTCATGCCCTAAGAACCTTATGGTCATTCTGAAAAGTTTTATCTTTTTGGCACTTATTGCTAAACCATTTTTCTTAGTAGTTTGGACAAAAGTGTTTAGACGCTTATGATCTTGATCTATGTTATCGAGAATACTAAAACATCATCTATATAGACAATCATAAACGACTATAAGGGTTGAATATGTTATTCATGATGTTCAAATTACGAGGGCATTCTTGAGCCCGAAAGGCATTACGTTCCATTCATATTGCCCGAAAGGGACATTGAAGGCTGTTTTATACTTATCTTTTTCATTGACTTGGATTTGCCAGAATCCAGACTTCATGTCGAACTTACTGTAAACATTGGCATTGTACGTTCTTTTGAGCAAATCCCTCTTATTGGGGATTGGATATCTAATCCATTTTAACGCTTGGTTAAGAGGTTTATAATTTATTACGAGCCTCGGGGCTCCTCTTTCCTTTTCAGCATTCTTGTTGACATAGAAGGCTGAGCAACTCCATTGTGATTTAGAAGGCCTAATGATCCCTTTATTGAGAAGATCATTGACTTCGTCTTTGCAATGTTCCATGAGCTCATGGCTCATTTGGATGGGTCTGGCTTTAGTGGGTATGTTTCTTTCACTAAAGTCATCCGTGTAAGGTAAATTAACCGTATGCTTCTTCCTTTCCCAAAAGGCATTTGGGAGTTCAGAGCAGATTTCTCTTTCCATAGAATTTTGTAAAATCCTTATTTTGTTAATAACTTCCGGGGTTTTTAAGGCTGATTCTATCCTTTTTACCTTAATATCGTCTTTTAGGTAACTAACCTGATTGGTTAGAAGCTGTATTCTAAAGACTGTTTTCTGTTTTACATGATCGCTGTGATCAGTAGATAACGGATTTAGATATGGGAATATAAGATCTTTTCCCATTGATGTAGTGTAAATACCGTCTAGTTTCGCGGTATAAGGTTTTATCTGAGTTAGGAAGGGTATTCCTAAAATTACATCTTCAGTTATGCTTCGTGTAATAACAAAATCATTAGTGAAGCAAATGTCATTATTACAAACATGAGCTTTTGAAAGTTTCCAGTTTATTCTAATGCTATCTCCTGTAGCAGAGTATAATTTATGGGTACTTTTGCTTAAGTACTTAGTAGGAATTATTCCTTCGCAAATACAATTTTGATCTGCTCCAGAGTCTAATAATGCAATCTTTTGTAAGATAAAATCTTTTACTATTATCTTGATAGGGACATGGTAGCTTAATGCCTTGGCCCTGGATATTAATTTTAAGCCTGGTTTATCTCCTGCTTCTTTAGAAGTTGATGGTGTCAGTTGATTATTAACTGGATTACTTATCGGACCATTAGCCAAGGTTTCAGCCTCTAAGGGACTAAGATTCTTTTTCATATTGATAATTTCCTTTTTTAAATTCGCAATTTCTTTTAATAAATCTTGAACTGAAGTGTTTGATTCAGTCTCATTAATAAAAACTATTTGGCTGTTATTCGAGATAACGCCGATCTTTTGTTTTGAAGAAGTTTCTTCAGAGTTATTACCGGACTGTTCTTTATTAATAACCAATGAATTAATATCATTCTTCTTCTGTCTAATTCTTTTCTTTTTGACATTAATTAACTTTGGACTGGTTAATTCGTCTTGTTTATCTCTAGAACTCTTGCTGGGTTTCCTGATTGAATTGAGCACATTAAACTTTTTATTAATATTGCTTAAAAACTGATTATCAACCTTTTCAGGTTTTTTGCAGCGTTTTGCCAAACAATTTTTAATACCAAAATAGAGTTCGGAAAGGGTTTTTTTCCTTAGGCTTAATAGAATCATTATTAACTTCTGAGGTATTACTTACTTCAGTGATTTTTTTTGGAACAACATGTAACAACTTTTTGTAGTTGTCCTGTTGAGGAATTCTGTTAATGTTTTCAACATGCGGGATTCCTCTTGGATCTTTTATGTTATACCCCGTAGTTCCAGGGTATATAGGTGAGGATGTACGTGCGAGATTACGACAGAAATTTTGGAAAGAAAGAAAGATGTGATTTTTCGACGGAAAAGTTTCCGGTTTTTGTGAAGAAAAAGGTTCGTTAATGGGAATTGGATTCCCAGATTTGGTATTCGGACTTCTTAGAATATTTGAGAATTATGGAATTTTATTTCCGGAAATGGTCACGTGGGGCCTGGGTGAAATTCTGGTTTTGTTGGGCCCGCTTAGTTTTTGAGATTTTGGCCATTATGGATATTTTCGGGAGATGAAATATTTTGGGCCAGTAGGAGGCGACACGTGTCACCCCTAGGTGGCCTGGCGAAATTAGCTAGCAGTGGCAAGACAGTGGCAAGTCTTGCTAGATATTTTGTGTGGACAAGTGGCTTGTGGGTCCCACCCACAGTTGTCCCCAATCTCAACCACACACTTGCCTTCATCCTATCCCTTGGGTGTCCTATATCTGCAGCCTGAGTTGATGAAATCTTCCACTCTTCGACATTTGACGACTTGAAAGACCCTCGCTTCTCCTCGACCTGAGCTCTCGGTTTTGCCCCATTTCTTGAGCAAAATTTGTCCAACAATTCTTAAACTCTCAAGTGTTCTTCCCTAAGGTGTTAGGAAGATTGTGTACCAAGAGTTGGAAAAGATTTCACACCCCTAGCCTTGAAGGGATGCCTTGGCCGAAAGTTGTCATCTTGAAACCCTAAGTGTTCTTCACTTTGAGTTGAATCTTGAAGAGAAGTTGGTTAGGAGCTTCATGGGTTGCTTGTAGCGGATTGGAACGTAAAGATTTGGAGCTAAGACTTGCTTGGAGCGACTTTAAGAACTTGGATATTTTTGGGCTATTTGAGGTAGTGGAACTTAAACCTCTTTGTGAATTGGTTGTTATACATATATTATAAGTATATTATGGATTATATAATATAGGGAGTAAGTTTGGAAGAGTTGGATCTTGTTAACTTGTTAAAAGAAAGGATTGGCCGTTTGCCATTAAAAATGGTAAAAACGTATCTTACTTGCTAAGAAGCTAATAACAAAGTAACTATAACTTATATTAAGAATGGAAATATAAGTTGGATGACTAATGAGTAAATTGGATAAGTAAAATGGACAAAGTTGGCCAAGGACCCCAACTTAAGGACTGTATTTACTTTGGACTGTATTTACTTTGGACCGTATTTACTTTGGACTGTATTTACATTGGACTGTATTTACATTTCTGTTAAGGGGAAGATTTTTCAATCGCGTTCCGTTTGGGCGTGTGATCCCCTTTTTAATTATTGTATTGTTATGAAGGCGTGATAGTAAACCGCGTTACCGGTTGGCCGCGTAATCCCCTTCTTTTACTTATTGTTGTTATGAGGCGTGATAGTAAACCGCGTTACCGTTTGGGCGTGTAATCCCCTTCTTTATGTTGTTTAATTATTACGCCTTATATATATATGGTATATATATTACGGTTATTCGGGCCTTGGTAAAAGATGGAAAAGTGAGTATAAACGGGGGAAGTGCTGCCGAAATTTCCGTAGATTTTGAGGGCTTTTTATTGGTATAAGTCTTCAATGATAAGAAAGGTTTTATAGGAGTACCATGACCATTTTAGGAGTGGAGTACTACGTGTGGCGTGATCTACTTGGCTTAAGGAGTAGCCGACGGGTTGAAGTACTTGGAGCGTTTTGCTTATTGTCGATAAATCGTCGCGAGGTATGTGAACCTCTTCCTATCTTTTCTAGCATGATTGTTGTGAACTATGTAGTACGGTAGACGTACATGTGCTAAGTGATTTGGTTGGTTTAAAACATAGGGTGTTATAATAGCTTTATGGGAAGTTAGTTATAACGACCTTATGTAGGTGAAAATGGTTTACTGATGTTAGAAGTTAAGAGACTTGATCTTATAAGATAAGAGACTTAACTTATTTGTTTTAATGTGGATGTTTGTGTGAAATCTCATTCGTGAGTAATGAGTACTTGGTTTTTAAAGGGATAATGTTTCCGATTTGGGAATCGAATGTGTATCGACAGACCATTGCAGCGTTAATAAAGGAAAATGTATTGAATAATGATGTGTTGTATTAAAATCAGTAGAAACCTCCATCTGCATAGAAGCTAAGATGAGACAAAATGATATTACATTTTCTAGATCATGGCTGCTGTAATAAGATCGTTATAAACAAATGTCACATCCCGAACCCGGGCCAGTGACTGGTGCCTTACACGGGCACCCTAGCGATACAACATCAGAGTAATCAGCGGAAAATAAAAACAAGACATGAAACAATTATAGAATGAGAGCAATTTATCGAGAGAAGATTGCCTTTCGGCATATATATATATACATTTGAACAGTTACATCCCTTTTACAAAATGCGATTACTCTGCACCTAAGATTTTTACAACAACTATGACGGGCCCCGCCATACCCCTGAATGTACAAGAACTTACAAACTCGGGGAAAACATACCAAAAGATAAGCCTCCGGAGAAAACGGGGTTTCCCAATACGCTGAACTGCGATCCTAAGAGTGGAACTCCTTCCTCACTGCCGGCAGTCTAGGTATAAATCGTGTGATACGTATAACATGTCTCGGTGTCGGATCGTATGGAATACATTCCCGGTCCATCTCATAGACTCGATGTCGGATCGTATGGAATACATTCCCGGTCCATCTCATGGACTCGGTGTCGGATCGTATGGAATACATTCCCGGTCCATCTCATGGACTCGGTATCGTGTGGAATACATTCCCGGTCCATCCCATGGATTCAGTGTCATGTGAAATACATTCCCGGTCCATCCCATGGACTCGGTGTCGTGTGAAATACATTCCCGGTCCATCCCATGGACTCGGTGTCGTGTGAAATACATTCCCGGTCCATCTCATGGACTCGGTGTCGTGTGAAATACATTCCCGGTCCATCCCATGGACACGGTGTCGTGTGGAATACATTCCCGGTCCATCCCATGGACTCGGTGTCGTGTGGAATACATTCCCGGTCCATCTCATGGACTCGGTGTCGTGTGGAATACATTCGGTCCATCCATGGACTCGGTATAGAATCGGCCATAACATTTATACGCTCTTTTAAGATGATTAAGATAATACCATGCTTTTCTTTTAAATCAACTAAGGCAATATTATGCCCTCCTTTTTAAACCAAAACACTTTCCTTTTTAAAATCAAGTAACAACATTCTTTTCCAAAAGTTCAAGTTGCATAATTTCAAATATTCAAGTCTCTTATTTTCGAAAAATTTCATAACTCATAGTCTTAATCATTATAATAACATAATTCTATTTTAAAACAATTTGAGTAACATATGTCTTATGGGTGAGTAGGTTATTCTTGTTTATAACAATCTTTTTAAAGCAGCCATGATCTAGGAAATGTAATACAATTTTGTCTTATCTTAGCTTCATGCGGATGGAGGTTTCTCTTGGTTTTAATATAATTAATTATTTGTCAATACATTTCCCTTTATTAACGCTGGTTGGTTAGTTCGATACTTATTCTCATTTCCAAATCGGTAAAACATTATTCTTTAAAACCAAGTACTCATTACTCACGAATGAGGTTTCACTTTTTAACAAAATTAATATCAATTCAATTAAGTCAAGTCTATTATCTTTTAATATCAATAAACCATTCTTGTACCTACATAAAGTCGTTATAACTAACTTCCCATAAAGCTATTATAACACTTTATGTTTTAAACCAACCAAAACTCATTTAGCACGTATCGTCTCTGGTACTACATAGTTTACAAAACATCATGCTAGAAAGGATAGGAAGAGGTTCACATACCTCGCGACGATTATCGACAATTAGCAAAATGCTCCAAGTACTACAACCTTGCTAGCCTTTTCCACCCTTCAAGTAGAATACGCTACTCATAGTACTTCCACCTATCATGGTCATAAAACATCTATCAACTCATAGATCTGTTCGTAGAATATTCTACAGAAAATTCGGCAGCACCTCCCCCCCCCGTAACCACAAAAATCTCCTCCTCTACTCAGGCCCGCTACCAGGCCAACAACTCCCAGGGGATTACACGTCTAACCGGACGTGTACAATTTGTCTCACAACGCTACAAGTCTACTGTAAATACAGTCCTATGTAATTACAGTTCAATTCTCTTCTTTAATATTCTTCTAGTATCTTCTACTCAAATCTAAACTACTATTATATGTAATTTCCAATTACAATAGAAGGACAAGATTATTTACCTCGATAAGCCCAAAATTATCCAAGTTATAATGTCGATCCTGAACAACGTTTAGCTCCTATGATGTACGCTCCAATTCGCTCCAAGAAACCCTTAGAAGTTTCTAAACAACTTACTTAATACTTCAACCATCATGAAGATTTCCCTAGGGTTTAGTTTAGTGACTAAAGGAAGTATAGTAGTATTTTTTGGACTTTTAGTATAGAGGTAACTTTGGAATACTACAAGGGATTTGGGCTAAGGTATTTTGGAATAACAACAATACTTGGAGAATATTTTCAACCAAGGGAGGGGTATTTCGACAAGAACAACTAGGAAGGGGGGGAGGGGGTGTTTCGGCCGAGGGCCTTTCTAAGGGGAGGAGGGGGTGTTTCGGCCGAGGGCCTTTCTAAGGGGGGGGGGGGTAGTTTGGACGAGAGCTTCTAAGAGGGGGAGAGGGATTTTGAGACTTGGAAAGTGTTTAAGGGATGAAGAAGTCTTGCTAGCAAGGGGGGTATTTATAGATCCACCAAGGGCCAAGATTAAAACAAATGGAGGGTGTAGATGTGGTAGCTTGTTCAAGTGAGGTCTTCCACCAAGTGTCCACCACAATGTTGGGACATATTTCCACCACAACATTGGGACATATGTCCCCCACAACAATGAGCCAAGTGGCCTCCCACTTGCTCAAGAAAAACGTCCACAATGCCACCCCCACATGCCCAAAAAAACGTGCACCTACCTACTCCCACTCACCCAAAGAAAATATCTTCCAAGACTTGACCATTTGACCTTGTCCACTTGGCCAACATTTTCGTCCAACCCATGCCAACTAAGGGTGACACATGTCGCCCTCCTATTGGTCCAAAATATTTCGTCTCTCGGAAAAATCCGTAATCGGTTAAAATATTAAAAACGTAGAGTTTCCTTCACAAGGTTCGGAATCTTTTCCGTTGAAAGTTCACAATTCCATCTTTAACCTAATTAGGGTTTGTACAAATGTACGTACGTCTTCACATACATACTCTGGAAAATACGGGGTATAACATTCTCCCCTCCTTAGAAACATTCGTCCCGAATGTTCCTTCTCAAGACAGATAACGATAAAGTTCCTCATAACTTAAACAATTTGCAAATGCCACACATGGCCACAATACAACACGCACAAATACTTAAATCCAAGTCCACAAGGAATCACCTCTATCATCACAAAAGCTCCCGTCGCCACGAACTCCAAGTGTCGACGCCGACTATCCGCACGACTTCGCTGACTCGAGCCGCCAATAACTTCTTACGGATAAGCTCCACCTTATCCACACCTGTGGATCAAGTTTGGACCAACTATCTGAACCTTGCCAACATCGAACCAATCGACCGGCAACTTACACTTCCGCCCATACAAGGCTTCATAAGGCGACATCCGAATACTGAAATGGTAGCTATTATAATACTCACTCAACAAGAGGCACACAATCCTCGCTGCTACCCTTGAAATCAAAAACACCGGCCCGAGGGTGAATGCAATACTGAGACTCACCTGAGTTCCTAACCTTGCCTGGTAAGACCTCCATAAAAAGAAATAGCCGCATACTGGGCTCCACTGCCTGTCATAAAGTAAAAGTAGGAACCCCGTGCAGTCTTACAACCTTCCTGATATATAACATCTCGCATAACCCTCCGCGAGTAAATCACGGTGAAAGACAAGATGGATTGATCTCATCGGCCCGGCTGTTGGTCGAACGCATCCACGAACTCGTACAACGGTCATCTAAACTTGGGCCTAGCGCCATCGTGACCTACCACTGGCGTGACCACCTCGAATCGACCCGCACCTTACGGTGGCGGGTTGACCGCGACGGTCCTCAACCCGACCCGCTATCGCGCCAAACTCTTGTTCCCCCGATCCGGAACAATCTCACTAATCAAGTCACGAAAACCTAGTGGTCTCCTTAGCTCAACTATCCTCTTTCATTTCATACCACTCAGGGACTTATCACGCAAAAATATCCCACGTATACTATGCACTCCGATAAAGGTCAAACATAAAATAAATCTTTTACTTAAGATGGCCTCGCATCTAAGGTCTCTACGTATAATATTCTAAGGCTCACAATTTCCCTGTCCCCAAACTTACCCTTCTAACTAACCATGTTTTCTAAACACAATTTTAACATAATGCTATCTGAACATAATACTTAGCACTTCATCATATCATCAACGCATACTAGTCTCTAGAGGGGTAAGAATATACCTGTATCATCTGCTTCATTTTCCCTTCGTCACTTTAATCCTAATCCTGCCCTGCCGGGCGCATAGCTATAGAAGGCGATGAACTTGCCATCGACCTTGAGGCTGCGCCATTCTGCTGTACCATTCTCCTATAAGCACGATCTCTCGTCACATGGCCGACGGCGCAGTGAAACAAGCACCCGATAAAGACGACATCCGGGATGGCGCACGCCACATCGTGCACACCGAGGGGACATGAATCTGCTGGGTAGAACCGTGTATATCTGTAAACGAAGCCACGAGCCCCACCAGCTCCGAATACCGAACGCCCCGAAGGCGTGGAGGACCACTCTGTCTTGGCGGAGGTACATAACTAACTTCTTGAGGCGGTCGCCTCGAAATTACCAAAGGACCTGCTGTCACGGCCGCACCTGCGATCTCGGTCATTCCGTCGACCCTCCGCTCACATCGCGTCAGTGCATAAGCTGCGTGCGGGCAATGTCCATGCCGGTGAAGAGCTACACCCGAGCAACTCTGCTAGATAATCGTCAAGTCCGTGACATATCGGTGCACTCTATCCTCCATGCCGGCTACTAATGCGGGGGCGTCACGAGCTAATGAGTCAAACTCCATTGTACTCCCGAATGCGCCGTGCGCCTCAGCGTCAAGAATCGCCGGCCCGAGCCCTCATCCGTGGAGGCAAGAAATGCCACGAGAACTCGTCCCATACGGCCGGTGCATACTCTCCCGGGGCGGCTCCACGAATCAAACTACCAATCGCTGATCACGCGCGGTGATGCGAACCTAAGACCACCGATCGGTCTCGAAGCCTTGATCACTCATGATCCGGCTGTAATTATCGGATGAACTCCTGCGGATCATCCTCGCCTCGATCCATAAAACATCGGCGCTGCAACTCGAAAAGTCCCGGTCTCAAACTATCCGCTCGGGTGAACTACGGGTACTACGTCTGAATCGCCGTCGGCTTGTCTCGTGCCTTGTCACTATCTCGGCCAATAATCGGGTCATCTCGTAACCCATCTCTCCTGCTCAGGTGTGGGGTGGAGGCTCAGTCTTGTGGTCTCAGTGACCACTATGCGGCTCTAAACTCGCTGGGTGGCGGCGCAAAACTCGTCGAAGCACTATCTCGGGTAATGGCCGCTGCGCTCATACTCTCGCATCCTACTAGCCTCCTCGTTGCCTTGCCCATCTGGGCGGGTTGCCTAACGCGGAGGCATAATCGGTAAAACGAAATACGTCGGAGGTCCAACTTATAACACGGCTCTAAGGCACGATCTCGTAATGAGAAGAGTGAAACTAATCCTAAATGTCTCGACCTCTTGATTATAGATGTGGTGCACAACACATCGATAATCAAGACTCTACTAGACACGGTCTGTAGACATTTTCCGAGGATTAACTGCTCTGATACCACTTTTGTCACATCCCGAACCCGGGCCAGTGACTGGTGCCTTACACGGGCACCCTAGCGATACAACATCAGAGTAATCAGCGGAAAATAAAAACAAGACATGAAACAATTATAGAATGAGAGCAATTTATCGAGAGAAGATTGCCTTTCGGCATATATATATATACATTTGAACAGTTACATCCCTTTTACAAAACTGCCCACAACAGTACTACAGACCTCTAAGATTTTTACAACAACTATGACGGGACAGGGCCCCGCCATACCCCTGAATGTACAAGAACTTACAAACTCGGGGAAAACATACCAAAAGATAAGCCTCCGAGAAGCGGGGTTTCCAATCTGTTGAACTGCGATCCTAAGAGTGGAACTCCTTCCTCACTGCCGGCAGTCTAGGTATAAATCGTGTGATACGTATAACATGTCTCGGTGTCGGATCGTATGGAATACATTCCCGGTCCATCTCATAGACTCGATGTCGGATCGTATGGAATACATTCCCGGTCCATCTCATGGACTCGGTGTCGGATCGTATGGAATACATTCCCGGTCCATCTCATGGACTCGGTATCGTGTGGAATACATTCCCGGTCCATCCCATGGACTCGGTGTCGTGTGAAATACATTCCCGGTCCATCCCATGGACTCGGTGTCGTGTGAAATACATTCCCGGTCCATCCCATGGACTCGATGTCGTGTGAAATACATTCCCGATCCATCCCATGGACTCGGTGTCGTGTGAAATACATTCCCGGTCCATCCCATGGACTCGGTGTCGTGTGAAATACATTCCCGGTCCATCCCATGGACTCGGTGTCGTGTGAAATACATTCCCGGTCCATCCCATGGACTCGGTGTCGTGTGAAATACATTCCCGGTCCATCCCATGGACTCGGTATAGAATCGGCCATAACATTTATACGCTCTTTTAAGACAGATTAAGATAATACCATGCTTTTCTTTTAAATCAACTAAGGCAATATTATTCCCTCCTTTTTAAACCAAAACACTTTCCTTTTTAAAATCAAGTAACAACATTCTTTTCCAAAAGTTCAAGTTGCATAATTTCAAATATTCAAGTCTCTTATTTTCGAAAAATTTCATAACTCATAGTCTTAATCATTATAATAACATAATTCTCTTTTAAAACAATTTGAGTAACATATGTCTTATGGGTGAGTAGGTTATTCTTGTTTATAACAATCTTTTTAAAGCAGCCATGATCTAGGAAATGTAATACAATTTTGTCTTATCTTAGCTTCTATGCAGATGGAGGTTTCTACTGGTTTTAATATAATTAATTATTTGTCAATACATTTCCCTTTATTAACGCTGCAGTGGTTCGTTCGATACTTATTCTCATTTAAAATCAAGAAACATTATTCTTTAAAAACCAAGTACTCATTACTCACGAATGAGGTTTCACACTTTTTAACAAAATTCATATCAATTCAATTAAGTCAAGTCTCTTATCTTTTAAGATCAATAAACCATTCTTGTACCTACATAAAGTCGTTATAACTAACTTCCCATAAAGCTATTATAACACTTTATGTTTTAAACCAACCAAAACTCATTTAGCACATGTACGTCTACCGTACTACATAGTTTACAAAACATCATGCTAGAAAGGATAGGAAGAGGTTCACATACCTCGCGACGATTATCGACAATTAGCAAAATGCTCCAAGTACTACAACCTTGCTAGCCTTTTCCACCCTTCAAGTAGAATACGCTACTCATAGTACTTCCACCTATCATGGTCATAAAACATCTATCAACTCATAGATCTGTTCGTAGAATATTCTACAGAAAATTCGGCAGCACCTCCCCCCCCCCCCCCGTAACCACAAAAATCTCCTCCTCTACTCAGGCCCGCTACCAGGCCAACAACTCCCAGGGGATTACACGTCTAACCGGACGTGTACAATTTGTCTCACAACGCTACAAGTCTCATCAGAATACAGTCCTATGTAATTACAGTTCAATTCTCTTCTTTAATATTCTTCTAGTATCTTCTACTCAAATCTAAACTACTATTATATGTAATTTCCAATTACAATAGAAGGACAAGATTATTTACCTCGATAAGCCCAAAATTATCCAAGTTATAATGTCGATCCTGAACAACGTTTAGCTCCTATGATGAACGCTCCAATTCACTCCAAGAAACCCTTAGAAGTTTCTAAACAACTTCTACTTAATACTTCAACCATCTATGAAGATTTCCCTAGGGTTTCGTTTAGTGACTAAAGGAAGTATAGTAGTATTTTCCGGGCTTTTAGTATAGAGGTAACTTTGGAATACTACAAGGGATTTGGGCTAAGGTATTTTGGAATAACAACAATACTTGGAGAATATTTTCAACCAGGGGTATTTGACAAGAACAACTAGGAAGGGGAGGGTGTTTGCCGAGGGCCTTTCTAAGAGGGGAGGGTGTTTGCCGAGGGCCTTTCTAAGGGGGTAGTTTGACGAGAGCTTCTAAGAGGGGGAGAGGGATTTTGAGACTTGGAAAGTGTTTAAGGGATGAAGAAGTCTTGCTAGCAAAGGGGGGTATTTATAGAACCACCAAGGGCCAAGATTAAAACAAATGGAGGGTGTAGATGTGGTAGCTTGTTCAAGTGAGGTCTTCCACCAAGTGTCCACCACAATGTTGGGACATATGTCCACCACAACATTGGGACATATGACCCCACAACAATGAGCCAAGTGGCCTCCCACTTGCTTAAGAAAAACGTCCACAATGCCACCCCCACATGCCCAAAAAAACGTGCACCTACCTACTCCCACTCACCCAAAGAAAAATATCTTCCAAGACTTGACCATTTGACCTTGTCCACTTGGCCAACATTTTCGTCCAACCCATGCCAACTAAGGGTGACACATGTCGCCCTCCTATTGGTCCAAAATATTTCGTCTCTCGGAAAAATCCGTAATCGGTTAAAATATTAAAAACGTAGAGTTTCCTTCACAAGGTTCGGAATCTTTTCCGTTGAAAGTTCACAATTCCATCTTTAACCTAATTAGGGTTTGTACAAATGTACGTACGTCTTCACATACATACTCTGGAAAATACGGGGTATAACAACAAAGAATAAACTACTCACATATATGACATATGTTACTCAATTGTTTTAAAAGAGATTAAGACTATGAGTTATGAAACCTTTCTAAAATAAGTGACTTGAGCATTTGAAAATGAGAAGCTTGAGTAATTGAAACTAGGCAAACTGGAACTTAGGAAAAGAATGTTGTTACTTGATTTTGAAAAGGAATGTGGGTTGGTCATTCTAATACTATGGGTATAGGGTGACTTTTATAAAAGTAATGGATCTCTTTTAAAAGAACTTAACGTATGTAGTACTTTGGGGTTAAAAACCCGGACTTTGGCATAAAATGAAAGTACTTTGAGTTGTGTGAAACTTGCCTATGCTTGTTGTTGTGAAACTTGCCTATGCTTGTTGTTGTGAAACTTGCCTATGCTTGTGATGATAGCCTTTGTTGTGCAAGTGTGGTATTTACGTATTCTGGCGTCTCGATGTCGGTCGACTTGTTGAGAACTTACTTGGGCGTCTTTGGCGGTGATGGAGAATTCCACGGGTATGTTTCCATTTTGATTATTGTCTTGTTGTTGATGTCACATGGACATGTCTACCGTCTGCGATATTCGGGGCATGCGGCCACGCGGCGGGTTGATTACCGATATATTGTTATTGTGGTTACATGGACATGTCTACACCGAGTAGAATTCCGGGGCATGTGGCGTGCGGCGGGGTTGATCACCATATATTATTGTTGATGTCACATGGGCGTGTCACCGAGGTAGAATTAGGGGCATGTGGCCATGGGGCATTGGTATTATTGTTGCATCATGGACATGTCTACCGGCGCAGAATCCGGGGCATGCGGCGTGATGCGAACATGATTGATGTGGTGGGCGTAAGACCCATAGTTATATTTGAGTGATGACTTGAGGCGTGAGTCACATCGGACATGATCGCTTTTATGTTGTGAATCGTAGTTTGGTTATCATACATGTCTCCCGCTTTATATAGACTAGTATGATTTCATTCTGATATTTACGCTTTCACATACTTGGTACTGTTGTCGACCTCCTTGAGGGCTGCGTTCACGCCGCGGTAGAGGTACATCGATCGTGGATCCTCGCTCTTAGGATCTCGATTCAGCGTTTTGGGAAGCTCCGTTTCTCGGAGGCTTATCTTTTGGTATGTGTTCCACGAGTTGTAGGTTCTTGTACATTCGGGGTATGGCGAGACCCGTCCGTCATAGTTGTTGTAAATCTTAAGTGCATGTAGTCTTTGTTGTGGGCGGGGTTTGTAAAAGGGATTAAACTATTCGCTTTGAAAGAGTTGTATTTATTATGTTATTGGAAGGTAACCGCTGGGTTGCTTTGTTTATGTTCATATATCCGTTTCTTGTTTAAGTTTTATTTTCCGCTGGTTTTCTCGATGATTGTATCACCAGGGTGCGGGATAAGGCACGATGCGGGCCGGGCGGTCGTTACAAAAGTGGTATCGAGCGCTTAATCCTCGGAAAGTGTCTACGACCGTGTCTAGTAGAGTCTTGATTATCGATGTGTTGTGCACCACATCTATAATCGTGGAGGCTGCAGGACATTTAGGATCGTTTCCATTCTTCTCATTCCGAGATCGTGCCTTAGAGTTGTGTTGTAAGTTGGACCCTCGACGATCTCGTTTTTACGATTATGCCTCGCGCAAGGCAACGAGCCACGAAGGGCAAGACAGCGAGGAACCGCTAGTGAGATCTGAGGAGTACGAGGGCGCAGCCCGCATGCACGAGGTTGTGCTTCGACGGCGGGTTTTGTGACGCCCCGCCCAGCGAGAGTTAGAGCGCAGCAATGGCCGCTGAGACCCTTGATACTGAGCCTCAGTCCCGATGCAGGCGGAGGAGATGGGTTATAAGGAGATGGCCCGATTCTGGCGTGGTCGTGGCCGATATGAGGATAGGTGGATCGCAGCAGTTCGATTCCCAGAGCACGATGTTCACCCCGGCGAATAGTTTGAGGCTACGGGACTTTCCGAGTCAGCCCGCGAGTTTTATGGGTCGAGGTTCGAGGATGATCCGCAGGAGTTCATCCGGCGATTCTGACGGATCATGCGGGTGATCAAGGCTTGAGACCGAGTCTGTGACCTTTGGTTCGCATCGGTGCGTGATACCGCAATCGATTGGTTTTGATTCATGGGAGCTTTCGGGAGAGCATGCACCTCCAGCAGTATGGGATGAGTTTTCGGGCGTTCTCACGCACTTCTTGCCTCCGCAGATGAGAGGGCGGTAAACAGATTTTGATGCTTAGACAGGCGGGCGTGCGGTTCGGGAGTACAATGTGAGTTCGACTCATCGGCGTGACGTCCCGGCGTTGGTAGCTAGTATGGAGGATCGAGTGCACCGATATGTTACGAGGGCTCGATGATTACATGTCGAGGCATGTTGAGTAGCTCTTCACCGGCATGGACATTGCCCGCACGCAGCTCATGCGACCGGGATGCGAGGCACGGAGAGGTCGACGGAATGACGAAGATCGCGAAGAGGCGAGAACAACAGGTCCTGGTGACTTTCGAGGCGGACGCCTCGAAGATACTAGTTTTGTACCTCCGCCGGTCAGAGTGGTCCTCCACAACCTTGAGTATTCGGAGCAGTCGGGGCTCGAGGTTCAGTTTCGAGGAAGTAAGGGTGTTGGCGGATCGGTCACCCCTACCGGTGTGGTCGATGTGGTAGACCGCATTCGGGAGTGTCGTGGTGCCGGGAGCTTGTTATTTTGCGGCAGCAGGGCCATTTGCAGGAACGTCAGGCCAAGTGGTAGCACGGATGTTACGACTCACCACTGGATCGATGTTGGTTCATCGCGCCTACTATTATGCACCTGCAGTGCCTATGATTAGAGTGGAGCGGTAGCTTGTGTATATCCTTAACCCTCTAGAGTTTGGTTTGCGCGATATGATGATCTTATTATTGTGTGCTATGCGGATAGCGTTGTGTTGTTTGTAAGTTAGAAAACATGGTTATTTGGAAGGATAAGTGTGGGGGCATGGAAAGTGTGAACCTTAGAGTTTTATACGTGGAGACCTTAGAGGCGAGGCCGCCTTGAGTGGGTGATTTTACGGTTGGTCTTTGCCGATGTACTTGGTATGCGGGAAATATTGTGGGATAATTACATGGGTAGTGTGAGATGGAAGTGGTAGCTTTCATGACGTGAATTAGTAAGATTGTTCGGATCGGGAACAAGAGTTAGCGCGTTTAGGTCGGGTTGAGGCCATTTGCGGGTCAACCCGCGGCCATATTGAGGTGGGGTCGGTTCGAGGTGGTCCCGCCAGTGGTAGGGTCACGAGGGTGCTAGGCCCAGTTTAGGTAACCATCGACGAGTTCGTGGACGCGTTCAACCAGATCGGATCGTGAAGGCGGGAATGGCCTTAGAGTAAATTGAAGCTAGTGGGAGTTGTAAGATTAGAAATGATTCTCGTTGGCTTGGATTTGAGTTTTGCGCACATGTTATATTACGGCCATTGGTGGCATGATCGGTTTGTAAGTATAGTAGTGAAGACTATACCGACACAAATGCGTTTGGAGACTTAGAATGAACATTGGACGAATGTTTCTAAGGGGAAGAATGTTATACCGTAGTTCCGTGGTATATAGGTGAGGATGTGCGTGCGAGATTACTGACGTAAATTTTGGAAAGAAAGAAAGATGTGATTTTTCGACGGAAAAGTTTAGGTTTTGTGAAGAAAAAGGTTCGTTAATGGGAATTGGATTCCCGTTTGGTATTCACTTCTTAGAATATTTGAGAATTATGGAATTTTATTTCGGAAATGGTCACGTGGGGCCCACGGGTGAAATTTACTGGTTTTGTGGCCCAGCTTAGTTTTTGAGATTTTGGCCATTATGGATATTTTCGGAGATGAAATATTTTGGGCGAGTAGGAGGCGACACGTGTCACCTCTAGGTGGCCCTTGGCGAAATTAGCTAGACAAGTGGCAGCAGTGGCGAGTCTTGCTAGATATTTTGTGTGGACAAGTGGCTTGTGGGTCCCACCCACACTTGTCCCCAATCTCAACCACACACTTGCCTTCATCCTATCCCTTGGTTGTCCTATATATGCACCCTTAGTTGATGAAATCTTCCACACTTAGACATTTGAAGACTTGAAAAACCCTCCCTTCTCCCTTGACCTAGAGCTCTCGGTTTTGCCCCCATTTCTTGAGCAAAATTTGTCCAACAATTCTTAAACTCTCAAGTGTTCTTCCCTAAGGTGTTAGGAAGATTGTGTACCAAGAGTTGGAAAAGATTTCACACCCTAGCCTTGAAGGGATGCCTTGGCGAAAGTTGTCATCTTGAAACCCTAAGTGTTCTTCACTTTGAGTTGAATCTTGAAGAGAAGTTGGTTAGAGCTTACATGGGTTGCTTGTAGCGGATTGGAACGTAAAGATTTGGAGCTAAGACTTGCTTGGAGCGACTTTAAGAACTTGGATATTTTTGGGCTATTTGAGGTAGTGGAACTTAAACCTCTTTGTGAATTGGTTGTTATACATATATTATAAGTATATTATGGATTATATAATATAGGAGTAAGTTTGGAAGAGTTGGATATTGTTAACTTGTTAAAAGAAAGGATTGGCCGTTTGCCATTAAAAATGGTAAAAACGTATCTTACTTGCTAAGAAGCTAATAACAAAGTAACTATAACTTATATTAAGAATGGAAATATAAGTTGGATGACTAATGAGTAAATTGGATAAGTAAATGGACAAAGTCGCCAAGGACCCCAACTTAAGGGTATTTACTTTGGATCGTATTTACTTTGGACCGTATTTACTTTGGGTATTTACATTGGGTATTTACATTTACATTAAGGGAAGATTTTTCAATCGCGTTCGTTTGGGCGTGTGATCCCTTTAATTATTGTATTGTTATGAAGGCGTGATAGTAAATCGCGCACGGTTGTCGCGTAATCCCTTCTTTTTACTTATTGTTGTTATGGGCGTGATAGTAAACCGCGTTACCGTTTGGGCGTGTAATCCCCTTCTTTATGTTGTTTAATTATTACGCCTTATATATATATATGGTATATATATTACGGTTATTCGGGCCTTGGTAAAAGATGGAAAAGTGAGTATAAACGGGGGAAGTGCTGCCGAAATTTCCGTAGATTTTGAGGGCTTTTTATTGGTATAAGTCTTCAATGATAAGAAAGGTTTTATAGGAGTACCATGACCATTTTAGGAGTGGAGTACTACGTGTGGCGTGATCTACTTGGCTTAAGGAGTAGCCGACGGGTTGAAGTACTTGGAGCGTTTTGCTTATTGTCGATAAATCGTCGCGAGGTATGTGAACCTCTTCCTATCTTTTCTAGCATGATTGTTGTGAACTATGTAGTACGGTAGACGTACGTGTGCTAAGTGATTTGGTTGGTTTAAAACATAGGGTGTTATAATAGCTTTATGGGAAGTTAGTTATAACGACCTTATGTAGGTGAAAATGGTTTACTGATGTTAGAAGTTAAGAGACTTGATCTTATAAGATAAGAGACTTAACTTATTTGTTTTAATGTGGATGTTTGTGTGAAATCTCATTCGTGAGTAATGAGTACTTGGTTTTTAAAGGGATAATGTTTTACTGATTTCGGGAATCAGAATGTGTATCGACAGACCATTGCAGCGTTAATAAAGGAAAATGTATTGAATAATGATGTGTTGTATTAAAATCAGTAGAAACCTCCATCCGCATGAAGCTAAGATGAGACAAAATGATATTACATTTTCTAGATCATGGTCTTTGTAATAAGATCGTTATAAACAAAGAATAAACTACTCACATATATGACATATGTTACTCAATTGTTTTAAAAGAGATTAAGACTATGAGTTATGAAACCTTTCTAAAATAAGTGACTTGAGCATTTGAAAATGAGAAGCTTGAGTAATTGAAACTAGGCAAACTGGAACTTAGGAAAAGAATGTTGTTACTTGATTTTGAAAAGGAATGTGGGTTGGTCATTCTAATACTATGGGTATAGGGTGACTTTTATAAAAGTAATGGATCTCTTTTAAAAGAACTTAACGTATGTAGTACTTTGGGGTTAAAAACCGGACTTTGGCATAAAATGAAAGTACTTTGAGTTGTGTGAAACTTGCCTATGCTTGTTGTTGTGAAACTTGCCTATGCTTGTTGTTGTGAAACTTGCCTATGCTTGTGATGATAGCCTTTGTTGTGCAAGTGTGGTATTTCTGTGTTACCGCGTCTCTCGATAGAGGGCCGGTCGACGTGTTGAGAACTTACTTGGACGTGCTGGCAGTGATGGAGAATTCCACGGGTATGTTTCCATTTTGATTATTGTCTTGTTGTTGATGTCACATGGACATGTCTACACCGACGCAGATTCGTGGCACGCGGCGTGCGTCGGGTTGATTACCGATATATTGTTATTGTGGTTACATGGACATGTCTACACCGAGGTAGAATTCGGGGCATGTGGCGTACGGCGAGGTTGATCACCCAAAGATATTATCGTTGATGTCACACGGACGTGTCTACCGGAGGTAGAATTCGGGGCATGTGGCCGTGGGGCATTGGTATTATTGTTGCATCATGGACATGTCTACACCGATGCACTCCGGGCACGCGACGTGACGCGAACATGATTGATGTGGTGGGCGTAAGACCCATAGTTATATTTGAGTGATGACTTGAGGCGTGAGTCACATTGGACATGATCGCTTTTATGTTGTGAATCGTAGTTTGGTTATCATACATGTCTCCCGCTTTATATAGACTAGTATGATTTCATTCTGATATTTTTGATTTCCACATACTTGGTACTGTTATCGACCTCCTTGGGGCCGCGTTCACGCCGCAGGTAGGTACATCGGCCGTGGATCCTCGCCTTAGGATCTCGGTTGACGTTTTAGGAAGCTCCGTTTCTCGGAGGCTTATCTTTTGGTATGTGTTCCCGAGTTGTAGGTTCTTGTACATTCAGGGGTATGGCGGGGCCCTGTCCCGTCATAGTTGTTGTAAATCTTAGGTCTGTAGTACTGTTGTGGGCAGGGTTTGTAAAAAGGGATTAAACTGTTCGTTTTGAAAGAGTTGTATTTATTATGTTATTGGAAGGTAAACTGGGTTGCTGTTTTATGTTCATATATCTGTTTCTTGTTTAAGTTTTATTTTCCACTGGTTTTCTCGATGATTGTATCACTAGGGTGCGGGATAAGGCACGATGCACCGGGCGGTCGTTACATTTATGTCCTTTTAAAAGGAGTGTTAATCAAGACCTTACCCTTTACGGACCTTTGTCTGTTCTAATGGAGGTTACTGCTTTATATACCTCGTATTTCCAGTATGTACGCAAGGGAATACGTGACAAAGTCTAGCCTTAAAGATAAGCCTTCGACGTTTCATTTTGTACACAACTCACTAGAAGAATCGCTTTCCACGCAAACGCTTCCACACTTTCGTAGAGTAAATTCCGCTATGCCATTTCTTATTTTTGCGGATTTTTCCGAGAGACGAAACATTTTGGACTAACGGGAGGGTGACATGTGTCACCTCACATTGGAAGCAAGTGGGATGGCTTTGGACGATTGGGCCGAGAGGACGTTGCCGCTCGGCCGATTGGTTCCTTACTTAGGCCTTGTTTTGTGGAGTGTTTTGTGGAGTGTTTTGTGGAGTGTTTTGTGGAGTAGGGTTAGGTGCACTTGGCTTGATCTTGGCCTTACACTTGCCTTGCACTTGTCTTCATCTTGGCCATTGGTTGGCCAAGGCTTGAGCTATAAATACCCCCTTAGAGATGAAGAGTTTTTCATCCACAAAGTTATCTTCCAAGTCTAAAAATCCTCTCCTCTCCTTGCTTTTCGTCCAACACCCCTCCCTTGTGTGGTGTGGCGAGAGCCTACCCCCAGCCTAGCCGAAATCTACCCTCCCTTGGTAGAAAAGTTACCTTCTTGTATCGTTATAATGCCCAAAATACCCTAGCCCAAATACCTTAGTACTTAGTAGAAGTTGTGAAGAACTGCGAGGGGTCTTGGAGCATACACCCTAGGAGCACACCCTGGCTCCGGCGCGACATGTTCGAGGAGATTCTTGGGCTTACCGAGGTAACTCAGCCTAACCCTCTTTTGCATGAGAAAATATCGACTGTTGTAGCATAAGAATAAGTATAAATACTTATAAGTATATCACAGAATAGAATTGAATCTGTTATCACAAGTGAAGGGTTTAAAAGAAGAATAATGACTGAATCACATGTTTTTCTGATGAGACTTATATAGCTCACCGGCAGGGAACGCCCGACTTTCCGTAGAATTGTGAACCCTCGCTTAGAATGACCTTCGCAGTAGTCTTTGATAGATATCTGTGACTATTATAGGTCGACTTCTCCGCGACATATATTCAACTTGCGGTGGTTTTCACGGTATGTATGTGATTCTTCCTAAAGCATGATATTTACAATATATATATAGTCAGACGTATACATGTGTAACCGAATAATATACGTCAATGTCTTTGACTTAAGCTGAATAATACTTACGCAATGCCTCACGCTTAAGCTCAATAATAAAGAATCAAAACATTTCAAAAGACTCATCAATCATATTAATGTAAGAGAACTAATTGGTTTTTAAAACGTAAGCTTAGGAGTTATACTAGCTTTATGGGAAGTTAAGTATAACCACTTAAGATTGATAAAAGAAACAAGTTTGCCTATGTGTTTATAATGACTCATATTGTGAAAAGAATAATAAAATGGTTTGATAAGTAGACATGATATGATGCTATGTGTGTTAGTATCTTGTAACGCTTGTATAAAGTGAGTATCCTTGTTGTGCTTATGTTGTTTAAAGATAAGTTGTTATGTTAGTATACTATCACTCACCTCTTGAGATGATCTGGGTTAAGCGCCTCCGACGGGGTAGACTCAGCGTCCGGGACCATGATTCGAGAATACCTCACGCGGGTCCAGGGCCTACGCGAGCTACGAGTTCCAGGTTAGTATGCGGGGTTATGCCTCACGCGGTCTGTGTGGCGTGCGGACAACGAGTCGGGGCGATTTACGCCGAGTAGCTACCCTCGATGCGGGTTATACCTCACGCGGGCCCACGTGAGTGGCCTATGCGGACTCGAGTTCAGATTAGGCTTGCAGAATGATGATGGGGCGAGTGGCCTGTTTCGATCATTCGCAGCCTAGACAAGACTCATTACGCTTACCTATTGTTGCTCTTGTTTGTGATGGGCACTATGTGCGGTTTCCTGGTTGTTTCATACATATTTGTAAGTGGTTTTAGAAATGATATGTTTTCATTTAAGTACTTTACGCTTCGCATACTTAGTACTGTTATCGACCTCCTGGGCCGCGCTCATGCCGCGGTAAGGCAAGCAGTGCTAGATCCGCATCTCAGGATCTCTACGTTGGTGTCGGAGCTCCATCTCTTCCGAGGCTCTACTTTGGTATGATCTCCTGTTGTAGATAGTTTTTGCGATCGGTATGGCGGGGCCTGTCGCCATAGTTGTATATTTCCTTAAGTCTGTAGTCATGTTGTACAGTGTCGGATGTAACTGCAAAAACCATGATTGTATATATATATACGCCGAAAGGCGATGTTTTCTCACATAAACTGTGTCTTATTTTATAAATCTGTTTATGTCTTGCTTTATATTTCCGCTGATTACTCTGATGTATGACTACTAGGGTGCCCGGGGTAAGGCACCAGTAACGGGCCCGGGTTCAGGTCGTGACAAAAGTGGTATCAGAGCAGTTAATCCTGGAAAGTGTCTCTGATCGTATCTAGTAGAGTCTTGATTATCGGTGTGTTGTGCACCACGCCAATAATCGAGAGGCTATAGGATATTTAGGATTGGTTTCCATTCTTTCATTCCGAGATCGTGCTTTAGAGTGTGTTATAGGTTGGACCTCTAACGTATTCCTTTCGTGCATGTGCTTATGCCTCCACGTAAGGCAACCCGCCCGAAGGGCAAGGCGGCGAGGAGTCGCTAGCAGACACCCAGAGTCACGAGGGCTCGTGCCCGATCTATACGAGAGGCGGCGAGTTCTATGACCGCCGGCCAAGCCTGAGACCACGGTACCCACCCCCGTCCCACGGCTGGGGCGGAGGTTAGAAGTGAGAGATGCTTGACTTTTGGCTAAAGTTGTGGCCCGACACGAGAGAGATTGGATACGGCGGTTCAGTTCCAGCTCGGCTCGATCGCGCGTGGTACACCCGAGGCGTATAGTTTGAGGCTCTGAGATTTCGAGTTGTAACACGGAGTTTTACGGGTCGAGGCGGAGGATGATCCGCGGAGTTCATCCGTCGGCAGAGGATTTTGAGAGTGATCGGGCGTCGGAGACCGAGTCCGTGATCTTTGGTTCACATAGGTCGCGTGATACCGCAATCGATTGGTTTGATTCACGGAGTTATCGGGAGAGCACGCGTCCCAGTACTTGGGACGAGTTCTCGAGGCTTTCCTCACTACTCTTGCCTCGCGGATGAGGAGGCGCGGGTGATAGATTTTCTTCGAGGCAGAGAGGACCGCTGTCGGGAGTACAATGTCGAGTTTGATTCATCGGCTCGATATGTCCCAAAGATTGGTAGCAGATATGGAGGATAGGGTACACCGCTATGTCACCGGGCTAGATGACTATATGGCCGGAGTCATGTGCGGGGTTTCTCTCGGCGGGTATGGACATTACCGCACGCAGCTCACGCCCTTGGATGCGAGGCGCGAGTCGACGAGTGGGCAGACATCGCCAGAAGAAGGCGGGGCGGGAGGGTTTTCCGTGGTTATCGTGGTGGCGGCCTCAGCGATCTAGATTCGCACTACGGCCCAGCTCGAGCACTCGCACCGCCCTCGGCTGGCAGAGTTTTCGAGGCGCACTGGGGCCAGGGGCTTGAGCGCCGAGTAGCAGAGTGCGGCGATCGGGACCACCCCCGGTGGCCGTCGGTAGATCCCATTACGGGAAGTGTGGTACTACTTATGGATCTTGTTACGATTGTGGCAGGTCACTTTGGCGAGGATCGTCCGACCGAAGCGTGGCGGTGGTAGGCCCACGCCGTGTTCTCGTGGCTCATCATCTCCTCTGATTACTCGCCTGAGGCGGTGCTCATGGGTCGCCAGTCGCGGCAGGTCGTGGCTCGTGTCCCGATTCTAGCGGTCCTCGAACGCATTTATGCTTTGTCCACCGACAGATCGTGAGGCCTCACCGATGTCGTCACAGTACCTTATCGGTTCGGGTTTGATGTTTATGCCTTGATAGATCCGGTTCTACTGTCCCCATATATCTCCCTTGTTGCTAGTAGGATAGGGATAGAGCTCGAGTCCATAGACCGCTTTCGAGGTAGCTACGCCAGCTGGGTGATTCGGTGGTAGCTCGGCGGGTATATAGGGCTTGTCCTGTGACCATTTATAGTAGTCAGACCCTGGCCGACTTGATAGAGTTGGAGATGATTGACTTCGACGTGATTATGGGGATGGATTGGCTAGCTTCTTGCTATGCCAATGTATACTGCAGAGAGAGAGTAGTACGGTTCCAGCTCGGCGAGCCGGTTGTTGAGTGGGAGGAGCACGGTAGACGCCGAGGGTAGGTTTATTTCCTACCTCAAGGCTAGGAAGATGGTGCGGCGGGTATATCTACCATCTAGTTCGAGTGTTTGATCGAGGTCGCGGTACCAGATTTTCGCCGCCTCCGTAGTCACGAAGTTCCCGACGTGTTCCTGCATGACCTCCGGGTATCCTCCCGAGAGGGAGATTGAGTTTTGTATTGACATATTGCGGATACTCGGCTATTTCCATTCCGCCATACGAGAATGGCACCGCCGAAGTTGAGAGAGTTGAAGGATCGCCTTAGGGATTTGCTAGAGAAGCGGTTTCATTAGGCCCGCTGTTTCTCCCGGGGCGCGGTATTGTTCGTGAAGAAGAAGGACGACGCCGCGCGCATGTGTTGATTACACGGTGCACCAACAAGGTGACCATTAAACGTATACCCTCCTGTGATTGATGATTTGTTCGACCATTGCAGGTGCGAGATGTTTCTCAAGATTGATCGCGATCGCTATCATCAGTGCGAGTCGAGAGAGGCGGATGTCCCTAGGATCGCATTCGGACCAGACGCATTATGAGTTCGTGGTCATGTCTTTTGGTTGACCAATGCTCGGCGGTATTCATGGATTTGATGAACCGAGTGTTCAAACCATTTTGGACACGCTTGTGATAGTGTTCATCGATGATATCTTGGTTTATTCTCGCCCGAGCAGGAGCACGCGGAGCATTTGAGGCGACGTGGCGATTCTCCAGACCAGCGATTGTACGCCAAGTTTTCCAAATGTGAGTTTTGCTGACTTCATGGCGTTTCTTGGGCATATTGTCCGGTGACGGCATTCGAGTTGATACGCCAAGATCGAGGCGGTCGGACTTGCCGAGACCTACTACTCGGCGAGAGGTTCGCGCTTTCGGGCCTCGCAGTTATTATCGGCGGTTCGTGGAGAAGTTTGCTTTATCTTCGCACCATTGACTAGGCTGACTCGTAAGGCAGCCAAGTTTCATGGTGATGCTTGTGAGCGTGGTTTCCATTCTTGAAAGAGACCGACGACCGCCCGCTCTTACTCTTCCGCAGGTCGGATGGTTATGTCGTGTATTGTGACGCGTCAGCATCGGGTTGGGATGTGTATTGACGCAGCATGGCGTGGTTATAGCATACATCCCGACAACAAGAAACACGAGAGGAACTACCCCACCCATGATTTGGAGTCGCGTAGTGATTCACGCCAAGATCCGAGGCACTATTTGTACGGGTTCACGTGGATATTTATACAGACCACAAGAGCCTCCAAAGATATCTTTCCAGAGGAGCCGAACTTACGGCAGACGCGGTGGTTAGAGTTGCTTAAGGATTACGATGTTGATATCCTATACCACGGGAAGGCCAATGCTGTGGCGTATGCTCTTAGTCGTAGGTCGATGGGAGCCTATCGGATGTGCAACTAGAGAGGAGGGACATGGTTCGTGATTTGCATCGCTTAGCGAGCCTCGTGTCCGCTTGATTGATTCCGATAGCGATGGGGTTAGAGTTCGCGAGGTTGCCGAGTCTTCCATCGTCGGCGAGGCGAAGAGGCAATTCGAGGATCCACTTTGATTCGATATCGCGATACAGCTCTTCGTGAGGGCGGTCCTTTTGAGGTAGCACTGATGGGGTGCTAAGGTTTGAGGCGGCATGTGTTCCAGATGTTTCAGGACTTCGGCAGTTCTTGGGGAAGCACACAGCTAAGTTACTCTATCCATCCGGTCGACCAAGATGTACCACGACCTTAGATCCGTATTGGTGGGATGGCTTCAAGAGGACGTTGCAGTTCGTAGCTCGGTCCGTGTTGTCGCAGTGAAGGTAGAGCACCGAGGCCCGGTGGTTTGTTACAGCGATAGAGATCCCGACACGGAAGCCGGAGGTAATCAACATGGACTTCATCACAGGATTACCTCGCACTCGCAGAGACATGATTCTATGGGTTATCGCCGGACGACGTAAATCAGCCCACTTTCTTCCGTCAGACGACTTTTCGTGAGGATTATGCCGACTTTACATCCGAGAGATCGCCGACTACATGGAGTCCCTACTTCGATCATATCGCATGCAGGAGCCCATTCGGCTAACTTCCGGAGGTCCTTCCAATGGTTTAGGGACGAGTTCGAGCATCGCATTTCATCCACGCATGACGGACAGCAGAGCGCACTATCCGCACTCTCGAGGATATGTGCGAGCCCTGTTATTGACTTTAGTGGTAGTTGGGAGGATCATTTGCCTCAGTTGAGTTCGCATATAATAATAGCTACCACCCAAGATTCGGACGGCGCCTACGAGGCCTTGTATGGGAGGAAGTGCAGATCGCCTATAGGTTGGTTCGATGTGGGCGAGGGACAGCTAGTGGGACCAGATTTGGTACAAAGCGATGGATAAGGCGGCTTATCCGAGAGCGGCTATCGATTTCGAGTCGATGTAAGTCGATGCAGATCATCGTCGGCATCTTGAGTTCGAGGTTCATGATTGGGTTTTCCTAAAGGTGCCACCCATGAAGGGTGTGATGAGATTCGGAAGAAGGAAGCTCACCCAAGGTACATCGGGCGCTTCGTTGTCGCGAGGTAGGCAAGGTTGCTCACGAGTTGATCTGCCGTCCGATCCCGGAGGCGGTGCATCCGGTGTTTCACGATCTATGCCGGAGAGATGTATCGGATCCATCTAAGTGCACCCGATTGACGATGTCCAGTGACCGAGGGCTATCGATGAGGAGATTCCCAGCGATAGTCGATCGTCGTTAGGCGCCCGCGGACGAAGGGCGTGGCCTAGTCAAAGTCTTGTGGCGAAACGAGCTCGGGAGGAGATGACACGGGAAGCCGAGGAGGACATGAGGCGGAAGTATCCTCACCTATTCCCACACCTCCGTGTAATTCACTTTCCTACTTGTAAATTTCCATTATCATTTATGCCTAAGTGTTGTTTTCAGGCGCGTGTGGCATTTGCTAACTGCTTAAACTTCTTCGATAATCGTTTGGGAAGGAACATTCGACGAATGTTTCTAGGAGGGAGAATGTTATACCGTATTTCCAGTATATACGTAAGGGAATACGA
Source organism: Przewalskia tangutica (assembly GCA_029844215.1). Classification (NCBI taxonomy): domain Eukaryota; kingdom Viridiplantae; phylum Streptophyta; class Magnoliopsida; order Solanales; family Solanaceae; genus Przewalskia; species Przewalskia tangutica. Next base: position 37,375,933 of record CM056737.1, on the reverse strand, counting down.
CGAAAAGTCTAGCCTTAAAGATAAGCCTCGACGTTTCATTTTGTACACAACTCACTAGAAGAATCGTTTCCGACGCAAACGCTTCCACGCCTTCGTAGAGTAAATTCCGCTATGCCATTTCTTATTTTTGCGGATTTTTCCGAGAGACGAAACATTTTGGATCAACGGAGGGTGACATGTGTCACCCTCACATCGAAGCAAGTGGGATGGCTTTGGACGATCAAGGCCCAAGAGGATGCTGGCCTTGCCGATTGGTTCCTTACTTAGGCCTTGTTTTGCCGAGTGTTTTGTGGAGTGTTTTGTGGAGTGTTTTGTGGAGTAGGGGTTAGGTGCACTTGGCTTGATCTTGGCCTTACACTTGCCTTGCACTTGTCTTCATCTTGGCCATTGGTTGGCCAAGGCTTGAGCTATAAATACCCTTAGAGATGAAGAGTTTTTCATCCACAAAGTTATCTTCCAAGTCTAAAAATCCTCTCCTCTCCCTTAAGCTTTCGTCCAACACCCCTCCTCCCTTGTGTGTGGTGTGGCGAGAGCCTACCCCCAGCCTAGCCGAAATCTACCCCCTCCTTGGTAGAAAAGTTACCTTCTTGTATCGTTATAATGCCCAAAATACCTAGCCCAAATACCTTAGTACTTAGTAGAAGTTGTGAAGAGCTTCTGTGGTTCTTGGAGCATACAACTTAGGAGCAAAACCTTGCTCAGCGACTTTTCTAGGATATTATTGGGCTTACCGAGGTAACTAATCCTAACCCTCTTTTGAATTAGAAAATATATCTCGTTGTAGTATAAGGATAAGTATAAATACTTAGAAGTATATCACGTATAGAATTGAACTGTTATCACAGTAGAAGGGTTTAAAGAAGAATAATTGAATCAGACTTACATAGATCGCTTTCACAAGAGACTTATATAGCTCACCGGCAGGAAGTCACGCCCGACTTTCCGTGAGAATTGTGAACCCTCTGCTTAGAATGACCTTGAGTAGTCTTTGATAGATATTCATGACTATTATAGTCGACTCTCGGCGACATATTCAACTCAAGGTGGTTTTCACAAGGTATGTGATTCTTCCTAAAGCATGATATTTTACAATATATATATAGTACAGTGACGCATACGTGTTAACTGAATAATAACTACGGCAATGTCTTTGACTTAAGCTCGAATAATACTTACAGAATGCCTCGGCTTAAGCCCGAATAATAAAGAATCAAAACATTTCAAAAGACTATCAATCATATTAATGTAAGAGAACTAATTGGTTTTAAAAAGCTTAGGAGTTATACTAGCTTTATGGGAAGTTAAGTATAACCACTTAAGATTGATAAAAGAAACAAGTTTGCCTATGTGTTTATAATGCACTCATATTGTGAAAAGAATAATAAAATGGTTTGATAAGTAGATACGATATGATGCTATGTGTGTTAGTATCTTGTAACGCTTGTATAGGTGAGTATCCTTGTTGTGCTTATGTTGTTTAAAGATAAGTTGTTATGTTAGTATACTATCACTCACCTCTTGAGACGACACGGTTGTCGCCTCCGACGCGGGGTAGACTCAGTGGTCCGGGACCATGATTCGAGAATACCTCATGCGGGTCCGTGGGCCTATGCGGAGCTACGAGTTCGTGTTAGTATGCGGGTTATGCCTCACGCGGTCGTGTGGCTACGCGGACAATGAGTCCGATTTACGCCGAGTAGCTACCGACGCGGGGTTATACCTCACGCGGGCCACGCGAGTGGCTACGCGGACTCGAGTTCAGATTAGGCTTGCGTATCGACGATGGGGCGAGTGGCCCTGCTTTCGATCATTCGCAGCCTAGACAAGACTCATTACAATTACCTATTGTTGCTCTTGTTTGTGATGCGCACTATGTGCGGTTCTCGTTGTTTCATACATATTTGTAAACCGGTTTTAGAAATGATATGTTTTCATTTAAGTACTTTGATTTCGCATACTTAGTACTGTTGTCGACCTCCCGGGGCTGCTCATGCCGCAGTAAGGGCAAGCAGTGCTAGATCCGCATCCTTAGGATCTCTACGCTGGTGCCTGAGCTCCATCTCTTCCGAGGCTCTACTTTTGTATGATCTCCTGTTGTAGATAGTTTTGTATGCATCGTGGTATGGCGGCCCGTCCCGCCATAGTTGTATATTTCTTAGAGTTCTGTAGTCATGTTGTACATTTGGATGTATCGCAAAAACCATGATTGTATATATATACGCCGAAAGGCGATGTTTTCTCACATAAACTGTGTCTTATTTTATAAACTGTTTCATGTCTTGCTTTATATTTCCGCTGATTACTCTGATGTATGACTACTTGGGTGCCCCGGTAAGGCACGGGCCACGCCCCGAAGGTCGTGGCGATTTCACAATATTTTCTCCTTTGAACCATTCTTCGGCAATGGTATTAAGTCATTTCTTGCCATTATGGAGTTTATCAGTGATTTGAAACCACTTAAAGAATTCTATGTTAGAATTAATTCTGTTCATATCACTTATCCAATTATTTCTAAAGTCTTCTTTCCTCGAGTGAGAAAGAGTTGTTGTACCATTTTCTTTAATGGTATTTTCGATCTACCAAAATTTGTTAAGGGTTTTCCAATCGATTTTAAAATTCATATTTTGTTTAATAGCACCAAGTTTATCATCGCTTATTGGTAAGCATGGTAATTCCTCATCGTGATTAGCTTCGGGCTAATAAAGTATTAATTACATTAATTAAATTATCTTCGGAGATAAAAGTTTTCATTAATCTCGATGGAGTCCTCGCTAATTTTATTGATGCGTTGCCATGTATTAAGGCAATCAATCTGGCTTTTAGTCGCGTTTTCTTCATAGAGCTTAACCATTCTAACGATGATTACCGCCGACTATAACTCGGGCATATGTATCCAAACCTTCTATAGCTAGCGCTTTATAATATTCTAATTCTTTGAGATTATCCTTAATCTTATTACAGGAATAGCTTTCTACCAGGAATTTCATTGAGGAAGAATTATATTTTCATATAATCAAATTACGATCTTCATTTTATAAAAATTTCGGATTAACCAAAGGGTTGTCACATGCTACGTGGAGGCTACCATCCTTTTCTAGGGTCGTTCTATTTGTTACTAGGTTTCAACCATACTCTTTTCTTTTCCTTTGACTACCCAAATAGTACTCCTATCCTAGTTGTCAACACTAGTTCTTATTCTTTCTAATTACCTAAATAGTTCTCTATCCAGTTGTCAACACTATTTCATTCTTTTAATTACTTAAACGATTCACGTGTTGTATTTGTCGACACTTTCTCCACGTTTCGGCTTCCACAGTACGGCCAGTCCTTCACCTTTGCCAAAATTCGTCCAGAACTTTACTTGCAAAGTACTCGGTGAGACAAACGAACGATATAACTAAGTGATTAAATCTAACAATAGTAGACTTTAACAGTAACGACTGCGTAACTATAGAACCGAACAAGAGACTGACGGCGAACAGGTCACTATTCGCAACTACAGAATCCAAGCAGTAAATGCGACTCTAGCAACCTAAGAACAACACCGCCATAAGGACGGTAGAATGAGACTACTCACTCATTTCTAACAACATGGCTCTTACTGATAAAAAACTTACACAATTTAGAGCCATGTTGGTATCAGAGCCATGTTGTTAGAAATGAGTGAGTAGTCTCATTCTACCGTCCTTATGGCGGTGTTGTTCTTAGGTTGCTAGGAGTCCTGTTACTGCATTCTTCCGTAGTTACGTAATAGTGACCTGCTCCATCGTCTACCGCTCAGCTTCCTATAGTTGCAGTCGCTACCCTTCGTTAAGTCTACTATTCCGCTAGATTTAATCACTTAGTTGTTATATCGTTCCGCTTGTCCTCACCGAGTACTATCGCGTAGGCAAGTTCCCGACCAGAATTTTAGCCCGAAAGGTTGAAGGACTCGGCACTTCGTGGAAGCCGCGAGAAACGTAGGAGAAAGTGTCGCATAAATAGAACACGAATCGCTTAAGTAATTAAAAAGAATAGGAAATAGTGTTTACAACAGGATAGAGAACTATTTAGGTAATTAGAAAGAATAAGAACTAGTGTTGACAACCAGATAGGAGTACTATTTGGGTAGTCAAAGGAAAAGAAAAGAGTATGGTTGAAACCTAGTAACAAATAGAACAGCAGCCCTAGGAAAAGGATGGTAGCCTCCACGCATAGCAACAACCCTTTGGTTAATCCAGAAATTTTTTTATAAAATGAAGATGCGTCCAGAATTTGATTATATAAGAAAATATAATTCTTCCTCAATGAAATTCCTGGTAGAAAGCTATTCCTGTAATAAAAGATTAAGGATAATCTCAAAGAATTAGAATATTATAAAACGGATAAGTTATGTAAGGTTTGATACATATGCCTGTGTTATAGTCAGCAGTAATCATCATTAGAACGGTTAAGCTCTATGAAGAAAACGATGACTAAAAGCCTGACGATTGCCTTAATACATGGCAACGCATCAATAAAAAATTAGCAGGACTCCATACAGTCCAGTACTAATGAAAACTTTTTTATCTCCAGAAGATAATTTAATTAACAGAATTAATACTTTATTAGCCCCAGAAGCTAATCACAGTAAGGGAATTACCATGCTTACCAATAAGCACTTGATAAACTCGTGCTATTAAACAAAATATGGATTTTAAAATCGATTGGAAAACCTTAACAAATTTTGGTAGATCCAAAATACCATTAAAAGAAAATGGTGCAACAACACTTTCTCACCGAGAAAGAAGAGACTTTAGAAATAATCGATGTTGATATGCAATGCACTAATTCTAACATAGAATTCTTTAAGTGGTTTCAAATCACTGATAAACTCCATAATGGCAAGAAATGACTTAATACCATTGCCGAAGAATGGTTCAAAGGAGAAAATACTGTGGAAACAGTAACACCTCCATTAGAACAGACAAAGGTCCCCGTAAAGGGTAAGGTCTTGATTAACACTCCTTTTAAAAAGGACATAAAAGATCCAAGAGGAATCCCGCATGTTGAAAACATTAACAGAATTCCTCAACAGGACAACTACAAAAAGTTGTTACATGTTGTTCCAAAAAATCATCAAGTAAGTAATACCTCGTGGTTAATAATGATTCTATTAAGCCTAAGGAAAAAACCCTTTCCGAACTCTATTTTGGTATTAAAAATTGTTTGGTAAAACGCAGCAAAAAACCTGAAAAGGTTGATAATCAGTTTTTAAGCAATATTAATAAAAAGTTTAATGTGCTCAATTCAATCAGGAAACCCAGCAAGAGTTCTAGAGATAAACAAGACGAATTAACCAGTCCAAAGTTAATTAATGTCAAAAAGAAAAGAATTAGACAGAAGAAGGATGATATTAATTCATTGGTTATTAATAAAGAAATCCAGAATAACTCAAGAAACTTCAAAAAGATCGGCGTTATCTCGAATAACAGCCAAAGAGTTTTTATTAATGAGACTGAATCAAACACTTCAGTTCAAGATTTATTAAAAGAAATTGCGAATTTAAAAAAGGAAATTCTCAATATGAAAAAGAATCTTAGTCCCTTATAGGCTGAAACCTTGGCTAATGGTCCGATAAGTAATCCAGTTAATAATCAACTGACACCATCAACTTCTAAAGAAGCAGGAGATAAACCAGGCTTAAAATTAATATCCAGGGCCAAGGCATTAAGCTACCATGTCCCTATCAAGATAATAGTAAAAGATTTTATCTTACAAAAGATTGCATTATTAGACTCTGGAGCAGATCAAAATTGTATTTGCGAAGGAATAATTCCTACTAAGTACTTAAGCAAAAGTACCCATAAATTATACTCTGCTACAGGAGATAGCATTAGAATAAACTGGAAACTTTCAAAAGCTCATGTTTGTAATAATGACATTTGCTTCACTAATGATTTTGTTATTACACGAAGCATAACTGAAGATGTAATTTTAGGAATACCCTTCCTAACTCAGATAAAACCTTATACCGCGAAACTAGACGGTATTTACACTACATCAATGGGAAAAGATCTTATATTCCCATATCTAAATCCGTTATCTCGATCACAAGAATCATGTAAAATGAAAATAGCTTTAGAATACAACTTCTAACCAATCAGGTTAGTTACCTAAAAGACGATATTAAGGTAAAAAGGATAGAATCAGCCTTAAAAACCCCGGAAGTTATTAACAAAATAAGGATTTTACAAAATTCTATGGAAAGAGAAATCTGCTCTGAACTCCCAAATGCCTTTTGGGAAAGGAAGAAGCATACGGTTAATTTACCTTACACGGATGACTTTAGTGAAAGAAACATACCCACTAAAGCCAGACCCATCCAAATGAGCCATGAGCTCATGGAACATTGCAAAGACGAAGTCAATGATCTTCTCAATAAAGGGATCATTAGGCCTTCTAAATCACAATGGAGTTGCTCAGCCTTCTATATCAACAAGAACGCTGAAAAGGAAAGAGGAGCCCCGAGGCTCGTAATAAATTATAAACCTCTTAACCAAGCGTTAAAATGGATTAGATTTCCAATCCCCAATAAGAGGGATTTGCTCAAAAGAACGTACAATGCCAATATTTACAGTAAGTTCGACATGAAGTCTGGATTCTGGCAAATCCAAGTCAATGAAAAAGATAAGTATAAAACAACCTTCAATGTCCCTTTCGGGCAATATGAATGGAACGTAATGCCTTTCGGGCTCAAGAATGCCCTCGTAATTTCGTAACATCATGAATAACATATTCAACCCTTATAGTCGATTTATGATTGTCTATATAGATGATGTTTTAGTATTCTCGTGATAACATAGATCAAAGATCATAAGCATCTAACACTTTTGTCCAAACTACTAAGAAAATGGTTTAGCAATAAGTGCCAAAAAGATAAAACTTTTCAGCATGTACCCATAAGGTTCTTAGGCATGACCTCTACCAAGGAACCTATAAACCAATCTGTAGAGCCATAGAATTCTCTACTAAATTTCCAAATGAAATTCCTGATAAAACCCAGCAGCAAAGATTCTTAGGATGTCTTAATTATGTGGCAGATTTTATCCCAAAAATTAGACATATATGTGAACCTCTATATAAAAGGCTTAAAAAGAACCCAGTCCCTTGGTCAGACGAACAGACTAGAGCTGTCATACAGATAAAAGAAATAGTCCAGAAACTTCCATGTTTAGGCATTCCTAATCGAGAAGCCTTTATGATAGTGGAAACGATGCCCGACATAAAGTTACAGTGGTATCCTTAAACAAAGAGTTTTTCTTGAGTCACTTGAAAACTAGTAAGATTTACTGAAACCTGGAACCAAGCTTAAAAATTATAGCACGCTTAAAAAGAAATTTTATCTATAGTTCTATGTATCACAAAATTCCAAGATGATTTGATAAACAAAGAATTTTTATTAAGAGTCGATCAGCAAATGCAAAGACATTTTGCAAAAGATGTTAAAAATTTAGTTTCAAATGATTTTTGCGGACGGCAAGCCTTATTATCAAGTTTCGATTTTAAAATTGATTTTATAAAAGGTGAAGAAAACTTCTACCGGATTTTCTAACGAGAATTTTGCAGGAGATAATGAGACCAGCTCGCTTACGCCGATACGACTCCGCTTCGAGTAAACTAAGAAAAGCTAAAACAACCTTTTCAAAGAAGCTCGAATAGGGCTTTACATAAACCCCGTGGGCGTAATATGTTCACGCGATTGAAACCTCCCAATAATACCACCTCCCCAAAGAGCTAGCCTGAAAAAGCAAAGAACCTTTCGAGGCCACGCCATCGAAACAGTAAGTAAAAGAGCTACAGGACGGTTCCTCCGTAATCATATTTAAGCAGTAAAACCAAAGAACTCCAATGAAAAGAGTCTCCAGCCTATTCCAAAATGGAATTTATCCCAAAGATGTTTTGCCAATAATGGCACTAGATAAACAGATGAAAGCTTGTGGCAAAGACCTCTTCAAGCCTTCATACATGCACCACCAAGATGTGGATAATCAGGATCCCATTAAAACAAGAAGGTATTATGAATTCATTTTAGTGGACACAGATTCCATTGAAATAGAGCATAAATACTTCGATAAAATAGGAGGAATTGAATATTCCAAGTTTACGATTAAAAAGATTTTAAGTCCTTTTAATTGGTATATGGATCATTTACAGACACCAGTACCATTATCTGAGACCCATAAACCTCAAACTTATAACTGGTATGATTACAAAGATGCATGGTTTAATTTCTTATATGTGCGTCCGAATACCCATACATGGTTTGTAAAGTATGCTGAGGATATGAAGGATGAAGTCATTCCCAGATGGTTCTACGAATGGTGGAACATATTTGGAGGAAATCTACAGGTGGTTGCCCCGAGCTTCCAAAATCAGTATGTTCCTTTTTGCCAGGAACAACAGATTTCAACACTTCCAGAGCACATTAAATTGTGTAAGTTTTTTATGAGTAATGTTATACCCCGTATTTCCAGAGTATGTACGCGAGGGCGTACGTATGAAAATTTAAGCCTTAAGATTTGGCAAGTCTCGAAATTTGTACACAAGTGCCGAAAGGAGTCGTTTTTCGACGAAACGTTTTACTAAACTTGCATGGGAAAATACGGCTATGACATTTATTATTTTTGCGGATTTTTCCGAGAGACGAAACATTTTGGATCAACGGAGGGTGACGTGTCACCTCACATTGGAAGGAAGTGGGCGGCAATTGGACGAAAAGGGTGGGATGGGTTAGGTAGGATATTTTGTGCAAGTTGTGTGGTAGATGGATAAGGTACACATGGTTGAAATCTAGCCCTACACTTGCCTTACACTTGGATGAATCTTGGCCATTGGTTGGCCATTTCTTGACCTATAAATACCTCTTGGTTGATGAATTTCTTCATCCTAAAATCATTCTCCAAGTCTAAAAACCCTCTCCCCCTTTAGTATTGTGATTCGTCCAAAGCCCCCTTTTGGAGAAGTCTTGCCGAGGCCTCCCTCCCCTTTGTGGTGCCCTAGCCGAGGGGTACCCCCCCTAGCCTAGTTGTTTTCGTATAATACCCCCTTTTGTGGTATAGAAATACTCTCCAAGTATTGTTATAATGCCCAAATACTTTAGCCCTTATACCTTGTAGTACTTTCCAAAGTTACCTCTATACGTAGAGCCCAGAAATACTATTATACTTTCCTTTAGCCACTAAACAAAACCCTAAGGAAAACCTTCATAGTCGGTTGAAGTGTTAAGTAGAAATTGCGTAGAACTTCTAAGGGTTGTTTGGAGCGGGTTGGAGCGCACGGAGTAAGAGCTTAACGTTGCTCAGGAGCGACATTAAACTTGGATAATTTTGGGCTCATCGAGGTAAATACTATCATTCTTCTATCAGAATTGGAAATTACATACTATAGTAGAATTGAAATGAATATAAGATTCATAGAAGAGAATTGAATCAGAAAGAAGGATATTACGTAATAGACTTGAATCAAATCACATCAAAAGAATATATAAGTAAGATTTAAATCAGATGTACATAGGATCAGATTTAAAGATGATCGATAACCTTTATTGGTTGAATGTTCTGCAAGTAGCATGTGCTACTTAGAAGGTGGACAAGGCTAGCCGGGTTATAACCGTGGAGCGTTTTGCTTATAGTCGATAATCGTCGCGAGGTATGTGACTCTTCCTATACTCTTGAGCATGAAATATTTTTAAAAGAATACATATAGTACGGTAGACGTACGTGTGGCAATGTCTTTTGACTTAAGCCTGAATAATATGTATATATAGTACGGTAGACGTACGTGTGTTAACTGAATGTAGTGTTACGGCAATGTCTTTTGACTTAAGCCTGAATAATAAGAACCTTGAAATATTTTAAAAGGAATATATATAGTACGGTAGACGTACGTGTGTTAACTGAATGTAGTGTTACGGCAATGTCTTTTGACTTAAGCCTGAATAAGAAGAATCTTGAAGTATTTCAAAGGAAATAAGAAACCTTTTTGAAAGAAGAGTAATACTTGGTTTTGAAAACATAAGAGTTATACTAGCTTTATGGGAAGTTAGGTATAACGTCTTAAGAGAGATAAAAAGAATGGTTTACTGATTTTTAGAAGTTAAGAGACTTAATCTTAAAAGATAAGAGACTTGACTTAATTGTATTGATACGAAGTTTGTTAAAGTGTGAAACCTCATTCGTGAGTAATGAGTACTTGGTTTTAAAAGGAATAATGTTTTACCGATTTGAAATCGAATGAATATCGACAAACCATTGCAGGTGCTAATAAAGGAAAATGTATTGAATAATGAAGCATTAAAACCAAGAGAAACCTCCATCCGCATAGAAGCTAAGATGAGACAAAATGATATTACATTTTTCTAGATCATGGCGCTTTAATAAATGGTTATAAACAAGAATAAATCGCTTCACGCCATGGCATATGTTACTCAATTGCTTTAAATGAGATTAAGACATCGAACTATGAAACTTTTCTAAAATAAAGAGACGTGAGTAATTGAAATTAGGCAACCTGGAACTCTAGGGAAAAGAAGGGCATTGTTTTGTCTTAAATTGGTTTTGAAAACAAAGTGTTATAACAGCTTTATGGGAAGTTAGTTATAAACGACTTTATGAAAACAAAAGAAGGGTTTCATCATTGGTTTTAATGTGGTAACTTGACTTTAAAAAGAGAAGTATTTTGTCTAAAAGAAGGCATGGTATCGCCTTAATTTGGTTTTAAAAAGGAAAGTATGGAAGTTGTTTTGGTTTACTCAAAAGATGTAAGTCACTCTATTTTTATACTACGTATCGGTGACTTTTATAAAAGGAATGGATCTCTTAAAAGGAATTTAACGACGAGTACTTTAGGTTAAAACCCGACTTTGTCATAAAATGAAAGTACTTTAAGTTGTGTGTAAGTTGCCTATGTTTGCGTGATAGACCCGATGTGCAAGTACTGTATTTCACTCCGACCACCGCTCACGGATGGACCGAATGTATTTCACTCGACATCGCTGCTCACGGGATTTAACCGAATGTATCCCACCGATCACCGCTCACGGATGAACCGAATGTATTTCACTCGACCACGGCTCGCGGACGGACCGAATGTATTTCACTCGATCATGCATACGGGATGAACCGAATGTATTTCACTCGATCACCGCTGCTCACGGGACGAACCGAATGTATTTCACTCGACCACCGCGCTCACGGGATGAACCGAATGTATTTCACTCGACTACCGCTCACGGGATGAACCGAATGTATTTCACTGATCAAGGCCCACTGGACGGACCGAATGTATTCCATCCGACTACCGAAGTTCATGAGATGAACCGAGAATGTATTCCACACGCTTATACCGGGTCCATGAGATGGGCCGAGACATGTTATACGATTACATGATTTGTACCTAGATCGCCAGCGTAAATGGAGTTCCACGTACGGCGGGATGACTTGGGGGTGAGACCGACTTGACATGATCGCTTATGTTATGAATCAGAGTTTGGTTATCAAACATGTCTCCCGCTTTATATAGATCGTTATGATTTCATTTACGATATTTTTGCTTTCACATACTTGGTACCGCCAGATCGACATCCTTCGGGGCCGCTTCATGCCGCAGTAGAGGTACATCGACCGCCGATCCCCGCCAGGATCACATTTCAGGCCTTGGGAAGCTCCGCTCCTTCGGAGGCTTATCTTGCATGTTACCCGAGTCCCAGGTTCTTGTACATCTGTGGTATGGCGGGCCGCCCCGCCATAGTTGTCAGATAAATCTTAGAGGTCCAGAGTAATCGCCAGCGCGGTTGTAAGGATCAGAATCGCTCAAATGTCTATATATATATATATGTTAAAAGGCAACCGTTTTTGGTTGGCCTATTTTTTGTTTTATCTTGATCCATGTCTATTTGAATGTTTAACGCTTTTATTTCCGGTTTTTCTCTCGATGTCGTATCACCAGGTGCCCGGGTAGGCACTCACCACGCCCCGAACGGGTCGTGACAAAAGTGGTATCGAGAGCGCTTAATCCTGAAAGTGTCCATGCATCGCGTCTAGTAGAGTCTTGATTATCGTGTGTTGTGCACCACATCTATAATCGTGAGGCTATAGGACATTTAGGATCGTTTCCATTCTTCTCATTCCGAGATCGTGCCTAGAGCCGTGTGATAAGTCGGACCCTCCGACGATTCCTTTCCTTTACCGCTTATGCCTCTCAAGGCAACCCCGCCCAGGGAGGCAAGGCAAATGAGGAGCCGCTAGTGGGATACAGAGGAGTACGAGGCGCAGCCCTGGCCAAGACTGAGAAGCTTCCGACGGCGAGTTTCGCGACGCCGCCAAAGACCAAAGAGAGTTTAGAGCCGCAGCAGCTGGGCCGAGACTACAATACCGAGCCTCCACCCCACACCGGGGCAGGAGACGGGTTACAAGGAGATGGTCGCCATCGCCGTGGTCGTGGGCCGACATGAGGATAGGCCGACGCAGCAGCCTGGGCCCCAAGAGCACCCGTAGTTCACCCCGAGCGCATGGGCTGAGACTACGGATTTTCCGAGATGTAACCCGCCAGAGTTTCACGGGTCGAGGCTCGAGGATGATCCGCAGGAGTTCATCCCAGCCATAGCCGGTCGCGAGAGTGATCAAGGCACGGAGACCGAGTCGTTGGTCCTAGGTTCGCATCGCCGCGCGTGATACCGATGACTAGTTTGATTCGTGGGAGTTGTCCCGGGAAGAGGATGCACTTCCAGCTATATGGGACGAGTTCTCAAAGGCATTTCTTGCACACTTCTTGCCTCCACAGATGAGGAGGGCTCGGGCCGACAGATTTCTGATGTTGAGACAGATCGGACGCCAGAGAGTACAATGTGAGTTCGACTCATTAGCTCGGTATGTCCCCTGTCAGTAGCCGATATGGAGGACAGAGTACACCGCCACGCCACCGAATAGATGATTACTTGGCAGAGGCTTGTACGGGTGTAGCTCTTCACCGCATGGACATTGCCGCACGCAAGCTCATGCACCAGACGCGAGGTACGGAGAGGTCGACTTTAACGACCGAGATCGCAGAAGAGGCTGTGACAGCAGGTCCTTTGGTAACTTTCGAGGCGACCGCCAAGCAGCTAGTTATGTACCTCACAAGACAGAGTGGTCCTCCGCGCCTTCGTGACGCTTGGGGTATTCGAGCCGGGTCGAGCTCGTGGCTTCGTTCCGTGTGCATACGCGAGTTCTAGCCGCCAGGATTCGTGTCCCGCCACAAGATCGATGCGGCGACGCCATCCCGGAATGTCGTCTTTATCGGTGCTTGTTTCACTCGCGCCGCCGTACATGTGACGAGACTGCTTATAGGAGCACCGGCACTGGGCGCAGCCCACGGATCGATGGCGGTGTTCATCGCTTCTACTATGCGCACCGCAGGCGTGCCTATGATTAGAGTGAGCGTAGATTCTGTATATCCTTAACCTCTAGAGTTTTGCATGCTTGATATGATGATCCGTTGTTGTGTGCTATGAACGGATAGCGTTATGTTAGTTGGGAGTCAAAAATGGTTAGTTGAAAGGATAAGTCCACGGGTAGTGTGAGAGGAAGTGGTAGCTTTCATGACGTGATTTGCAAGATTGTTCGATCGGAAACAAGAGCTTGACGTGTTGTGGGTCGGGTTGGGGCTGTTGCGGGCCAACCCGCTGGCTGCTTCGGCGGGGTCGGCTCAGGTGGTCCCGCCAGCGGTAGGGCCACGAGTGCTAGGCCAAGTTTAGATGACCATCGATGAGTTCGTGGATACGTTCGACACCGTATCATGAAGGCCGGAATGGCCTTAAGGAGATCGAGGCTAGTAAGATGACCAAGTTTGAGGTGGTGACTCCAAAGTTTTGGAAATCAAGCGGGATCAAGTGTGGTACGATACTAGAAGAGTTCAAGTGTTCGAATGGCACGACGAGTAAGGAAGGAAGAGAACGTGTGTTATTTCGTGGCGGTGTGGCGTTGACAACTTGTTGAAGAACTTTATCGTTATCCGTCTTGAGAAGGAACATTCGGGACGAATGTTTCTAAGGAGGAGAATGTTATACCGTATTTCCAGTATGCGGCGAGGGTATGCACGATGAAAATTTAAGCCTTAAGATTTGGCAAGTCTCAAATTTGTACACAAGTTGCCGAAAGGAGTCGTTTTTTAAACATTTTACTAAACTTGCGAAGGAAAAATACGGCTATGACATTTATTATTTTATGGATTTTTCGAGAGACGAAACATTTTGGACCAACGGGAGGGTGATATGTGTCACCTCACATCGGAAGAAGGGAAGCGGCAATCGGACGAAAAGGGTGGGACGGGTTAGGTAGGATATTTTGTGCAAGTTGCGTGGTAGATGGATAAGGTACACATGGTTGAAATCTAGCCTACACTTGCCTTACACTGATGAATCTTGGCCATTGGTTGGCCATTTCTTGACCTATAAATACCCCTTGGTTGATGAATTTCTTCATCCTAAAATCATTCTCCAAGTCTAAAAACCCTCTCCCTTTAGTATTGTGATTCGCCCAAAGCCCCCTTTGGAGAAGTCTCGCCGAGGCCTCCCTCCCCTTGTGGTGCTCCTAGCCGAGGTACCCCTAGCCTAGTTGTTTTCAGATAATACCCCCTTTTGTGGTATAGAAATACTCTCTAAGTATTGTTATAATGCCCAAATACTTTAGCCCTTATACCTTGTAGTACTTTCCAAAGTTACCTCTATACGTAGAGCCCGTAAATACTATTATACTTTCCTTTAGCCACTAAACAAAACCCTAAGGAAAACCTTCATAGTCGGTTGAAGTGTTAAGTAGAAATTGCGTAGAACTTCTAAGGGTTGTTTGGAGCGGGTTGAGCAAGACGGAGTAGGAGCTTAACGTTGCTCAGGAGCGACATTAAACTTGGATAATTTTGGGCTCATCGAGGTAAATACTACTGTCCTTCTATTGTAATTGGAAATTACATACTATAGTAGAATTGAAATGAATATAAGATTCATAGAAGAGAATTGAACTGTAAAGAAGGATATTACAGAATAGACTTGAATCAAATCACATCGTAAGAATATATAAGTAGAAGATTTAAATCAGATGTACATAGGACCGTATTTACAGAGATCGATAACCTTTATCGGTTGAATGTTCGCAAGTAGCATGTGCTACTTGGGTGGACAAGGCTAGCCGCCATAGTCGCGAGCGCTTTGCTTATAGTCGATAATCGCGAGGTATGTGATTCTTCCTATACTCTTGAGCATGAAGTATTTTTAAAAGAATACATATAGTACGGTAGACGACGTATGGCAAATGTCTTTTGACTTAAGCCTGAATAATATGTATATATAGTACGGTAGACGTACGTGTGTTAACTGAATGTAGTGTTACGACAATGTCTTTTGACTTAAGCCTGAATAATAAGAACCTTGAAATATTTTAAAAGGAATATATATAGTACGGTAGACGTACGTGTGTTAACTGAATGTAGTGTTACGGCAATGTCTTTTGACTTAAGCCCTAATAAGAAGAATCTTGAAGTATTTCAAAAGAAATAAGAAACCTTTTTGAAAGAAGAGTAATACTTGGTTTTGAAAACATAAGAGTTATACTAGCTTTATGGGAAGTTAGGTATAACGTCTTAAGAGAGATAAAAAGAATGGTTTACCGATTTTTAGAAGTTAAGAGACTTAATCTTAAAATATAAGAGACTTGACTTAATTGTATTGATATGAAGTTTGTTAAAGTGTGAAACCTCATTCGTGAGTAATGAGTACTTGGTATTAAAAGGAATAATGTTTTACTGTTTTCGGTAATCAGAATGAATATCGACAAACCATTGCAGCGTTAATAAAGGAAAATGTATTGAATAATGAAGTATTAAAACCAAGAGAAACCTCCATCCGCATAGAAGCTAAGATGAGACAAAATGATATTACATTTTTCTAGATCAGGGCTGCTTTAATAAATGGTTATAAACAAGAATACACTGCTCACGCCTATGGCATATGTTACTCAATTGCTTTAAATGAGATTAAGACATCGAACTATGAAACTTTTCTAAAATAAAGAGACTTGAGTAATTGAAATTAGCAAACCGAACTCTAGGAAAAGAAAGGCATTGTTTTGTCTTAAATTGGTTTTGAAAACAAAGTGTTATAACAACTTTATGGGAAGTTAGTTATAAACGACTTTATGAAAACAAAAGAAGTGGTTTCATCATTGGTTTTAATGTGGTAACTTGACTTTAAAAGAGAAGTATTTTGGTCTAAAAGAAGGCACGGTATCGCCTTAATTTGGTTTTAAAAAGGAAAGTATGGAAGTTGTTTTGGTTTACTCAAAAGAAGTCACTCTATTTTTATACTACGTATCGGGTGACTTTATAAAAGGAATGGATCTCTTAAAAGGAATTTAACGACGTAGTACTTTAGGTTAAAACCGGACTTTGTCATAAAACGAAAGTACTTTAAGTTGTGTAACTTGCCTATGTTTGCGTGTGATAGACATGATGTGCAAGCATCAGATTTCACTCGACTACCGTTCACGGATGGACCGAATGTATTTCACTCGACCACCGCTGTCACGGGATGAACCGAGAATGTATCCCACCCGACTACCGCTGCTCTGGGATGAACCGAATGTATTTCACTGACCACCGGCTCATGGATGAACCGAATGTATTTCACTGACTACCGCTGCATACGGGATGAACCGAATGTATTTCACTCGACCACCGTGATTCATGGACGGATGAACCGAATGTATTTCACTCGACCACCGCGCTCACGGGATGAACCGGATTGTATTTCACTGACTCACGCGCTCACGGGATGAACCGAATGTATTTCACTCGACTACCAAGGCCCACGGACGGACCGAATGTATTCCATCCGACTACCGAAGTTCATGACGAACCGAATGTATTCCACACGCTTTATACATCGGGTCCATGACGGGCCGAGACATGTTATACGATCACATGATTTGTACCTAGATCGCCGGCAGTGAGGAAGGAGTTCCACGTACGGCGGATGACTTGGGGCGTGAGACCGACTTGACATGATCGCTTTATGTTATGAATCGTAGTTTGGTTATCAAACATGTCTCGCTTTATATAGATCGTTATGATTTCATTTACGATTTTTACAGCTTTCACATACTTGGTACTGCAGATCGACCTCTTCGGGGCCGCGTTCATGCCGCAGTAGAGGTACATCGATCGCCGATCCCCGCCAGAGGATCACATTTCAGCTCTTGGGAAGCCCGCCTTCTGAGGCTTATCTTTGGTATGCTACTCCCGAGTCCGTAGGTTCTTGTACATCTGTGGTAGGCGGGCCCCGCCCCATCATAGTTGTCAGATAAATCTTAGAGGTCCAGTAATCGCTGGCAGGGTTGTAAGGATTGTAACTGTTCAAATGTCTATATATATATATGTTAAAAGGCAACCGTTTTTGGTTGGCCTATTTTCTTTTATCTTGATCCATGTCTATTTGAATGTTTAACGTTTTTATTTCCGCTGGTTTTTCTCTGATGTTGTATCACTAGGGTGCCCGGGGTAAGGCACCAGTCACGGGCCCCGGAACGGGTCGTGAAGAGGGTTTCTTACATCCTAAATTGGACGTTCGATATCCAAGAGATAAATAGGATCAAATATCTAAGCAAGACCATCAAAATTAAAGGATGGAGCCCAGAATTAAAAGAAGATAAATCAAGTCATCTTCCTCGTGGAAACTTGATTCTAAACAGAAACAAGACGAAGGCTCCTTAAGCCTTAGCAAAATTAGAAGATGAGGAGGACGTGGCATCCACCACGGAAACAGATAACGGTGACATGCTCATTCCCGAGGAATCGCATGCTCACGCAGATGCACTGTCAAAATAAAGCAGAAAGCGACATTTGCCCCTTCGAAAAAGCAAGAGGCGAAAGCGACATAAAGCATATGGTGACACTTGCCCTTTCAGAAAAGCAAGAGGCGAAAGTGACATAAAGCAGATGGTGACACTTGCCCTTTCGGAAAAGCAAAGGACAAAAGGCGTAAAGAAGATGGTGACATAAATCAGAATAAAACAAACGAAGACGTTTGCCCTTTCAGAAAAGTAAAGGTCATGTAATCTTAGGGGTCCATTTGTTTTAACCAGAACCGTCCACGTGTTAGGACGAATAATTGATTCGAGGTCTATTTAAGGCTCTCATTTGTAACTTAGAAGGCATTCGGGAAATACCCTCTCTCTCTCTAATTCCTTGCCTGATCTTGTATCCCTCTCTCTTACTATGCTTTGAATAAAATTCGTAAGTTTTTAAACTTATGTTTTAAATTATATTCTTATGTTTTGAAGTTTAATCTTACTTTCGCATCTTAAACTGTTATTCCGCTGTTATTGGTATCAGAGCCATGTTGTTAGAAATGAGTGAGTAGTCTCATTCTACCGTCCTTAGAGCGGTGTTGTTCTTAGGTTGCTAGGAGTCCTGTTACTGCTCAGATTCTGTAGTTACTGTAATAGTGACCTGCTCCGTAAGTCTCATGCTCCAGCTCCTATAGTTACTGCAGTCGCACTGCTCCGCCGTAAGTCTACTATTCCGCTAGATTTAATCACTTAGTTGTTATATCGCCCGCTTGTCCTCACTGAGTACTACTGCAAGTAGGCAAGTTCCTGGACCAGAATTTTAGCCCGAAAGGTTGGAAGGACTCGGGCCGCATCGTGGAAGCCGAGAAACGAGGAGAAAGTGTCGCATAAATAGAACACGAATCGCTTAAGTAATTAAAAGAATAGGAAATAGTGTCGATAACCAGGATAGGAGAACTATTTAGGTAATTAGAAAGAATAAGAACTAGTGTTGACAACTAGGATAGGAGTACTATTTGGGTAGTCAAAGGAAAAGAAAAGAGTATGGTTGAAACCTAGTAACAAATAGAACAGCAGCCCTAGGAAAAGGATGATAGCCTCCACGCATAGCAACAACCCTTTGGTTAATCCAGAAATTTTTTTATAAAATGAAGATGCGTCCAGAATTTGATTATATAAGAAAATATAATTCTTCCTCAATGAAATTCCTGGTAGAAAGTTATTCCTGTAATAAAAGATTAAGGGATAATCTCAAAGAATTAGAATATTATAAAACGGCTAAGCCTATAGAAGGTTTGGATACATATGCCTGTGTTATAGTCAAAGGTAATCATCATTAGAACGGTTAAGCTACATGAAGAAAACGCATGACTAAAAGCCTGATTGATTGCCTTAATACATGGCAACGCATCAATAAAATTAGCGGACTCCATACACCAAAGACTAATGAAAACTTTTATCCCCGTAAGATAATTTAATTAACAATTAATACTTTATTAGCCCTAAGCTAATCACGCAAGGAATTACCATGCTTACCAATAAGCACTGATAAACTTGGTGCTATTAAACAAAATATGGATTTTAAAATCGATTGGAAAACCCTTAACAAATTTTGGGTAGATCCAAAATACCATTAAAAGAAAATGGTACAACAACACTTTCTCACCGAGGAAAGAAGAGACTTTAGAAATAATCGATGTTGATATGAATGCACTAATTCTAACATAGAATTCTTTAAGTGGTTTCAAATCACCGATAAACTCCATAATGGCAAGAAATGCCTTAATACCATTGTCAAGAATGGTTCAAAGGAGAAAATCGTGGGAAACAAGAACACCTCCATTAGAATGCATAAAGGTCCCCGTAAAGGGTAAGGTCTTGATTAACACTCCTTTTAAAAAGGACATAAAAGATCCAAGAGGAATCCCGCATGTTGAAAACATTAACAGAATTCCTCAACAGGACAACTACAAAAAGTTGTTACATGTTGTTCCAAAAAAAATCACTGAAGTAAGTAATACCTCAGAAGTTAATAATGATTCTATTAAGCCTAAGGAAAAAACCCTTTCCGAACTCTATTTTGGTATTAAAAATTGTTTGGCAAAACGCTGCAAAAAACCTGAAAAGGTTGATAATCAGTTTTTAAGCAATATTAATAAAAAGTTTAATGTGCTCAATTCAATCAGGAAACCCAGCAAGAGTTCTAGAGATAAACAAGACGAATTAACCAGTCCAAAGTTAATTAATGTCAAAAAGAAAAGAATTAGACAGAAGAAGAATGATATTAATTCATTGGTTATTAATAAAGAACAGTCCGGTAATAACTCTGAAGAAACTTCTTCAAAACAAAAGATCGGCGTTATCTCAATAACAACCAAAGAGTTTTTATTAACGAGATCAATCAAACACTTCACCAAGATTTATTAAAAGAAATTGTAATTTAAAAAGGAAATTCTCAATATGAAAAGAATCTTAGTCCTCAGAGGTCAAACCTTGGCTAATGGTCCGATAAGTAATCCAGTTAATAATCAACTGACACCATCAACTTCTAAAGAAGCAGGAGATAAACCAGGCTTAAAATTAATATCCAGGGCCAAGGCATTAAGCTACCATGTCCCTATCAAGATAATAGTAAAAGATTTTATCTTACAAAAGATTGCATTATTAGACTCTGGAGCAGATCAAAATTGTATTTGCGAAGTAATAATTCCTACTAAGTACTTAAGCAAAAGTACCCATAAATTATACTCTGCTACAGGAGATAGCATTAGAATAAACTGGAAACTTTCAAAAGCTCATGTTTGTAATAATGACATTTGCTTCACTAATGATTTTGTTATTACACGAAGCATAACTGAATATGTAATTTAGGAATACCCTTTCTAACTCAGATAAAACCTTATACCGCGAAACTAGACGGTATTTACACTACATCAATGGAAAAAGATCTTATATTCCCATATCTAAATCATATTCATCGATCACGATCATGTAAAATGTAAAAAGCCTTTTAGAATACAGCTTCTAACCAATCAGGTTAGTTACCTAAAAGACGATATTAAGGTAAAAAGGATAGAATCAGCCTTAAAAACCCCGGAAGTTATTAACAAAATAAGGATTTTACAAAATTCTATGGAAAGAGAAATCTGCTCTGAACTCCCAAATGCCTTTTGGGAAAGGAAAAGCATACTACTAATTTATTTTACACGGATGACTTTAGTGAAAGAAACATACCCACTAAAGCCGCATCCATCCAAACGAGCCACGAGCTCATGGAACATCGCAAAAGACGGTCAATGATCTTCTCAATAAAGGGATCATTAGGCCTTCTAAATCACAATGGAGTTGCTCAGCCTTCTATGTCAACAAGAACGCTGAAAAGGAAAGAGGAGCCCCGAGGCTCGTAATAAATTATAAACCTCTTAACCAAGCGTTAAAATGGATTAGATATCCAATCCCCAATAAGAGGGATTTGCTCAAAAGAACGTACAATGCCAATGTTTACAGTAAGTTCGACATGAAGTCTGGATTCTGGCAAATCCAAGTCAATGAAAAAGATAAGTATAAAACAGCCTTCAATGTCCCCTTCGGGCAATATGAATGGAACGTAATGCCTTTCGCTCAAGAACGCCCCTCGTAATTTCGTAACATCATGAATAACATATTCAACCCTTATAGTCAGTTTATGATTGTCTATATAGATGATGTTTTAGTATTCTCAGATAACATAGATCAGCATCATAAGCATCTAAACACTTTTGTCCAAACTACTAAGAAAAATGGTTTAGCAATAAGTGCCAAAAAGATAAAACTTTTCCAGACAGCCATAAGGTTCTTAGGGCATGACCTCTACCAAGGAACCTATAAACCAATATGTAGAGCCATAGAATTCTCTACTAAATTTCCAAATGAAATTCCTGATAAAACCCAGCAGCAAAGATTCTTAGGATGTCTTAATTATGTGGCAGATTTTATCCCGAAAATTAGACATATATGTGAACCTCTATATAAAAGGCTTAAAAAGAACCTACCTGGTCGACGAATGTACTAGAGTCACCATACAGATAAAAGAAATAGTCCAGAAACTTCCATGTTTAGGCATTCCTAATCCAGAAACCTTTATGATAGTGGAAACTGATGCTTCCGACATAGGTTACGGTGGTATCCTTAAACAAAGAGTTTTTCTTGAGTTAGTTGAACAGCTAGTAAGATTTACTTCTGGAAACTGGAACCAAGCACAAAAAAATTATAGCACAGTTAAAAAAGAAATTTTATCTATACATATGTATCACAAAATTCCAAGATGATTTGATAAACAAAGAATTTTTATTAAGAGTCGACTGCAAAGCAGCCAAAGACATTTTGCAAAAAGATGTTAAAAATTTAGTTTCGAAACAGATTTTTGCCAGATGGCAAGCCTTATTATCAAGTTTCGATTTTAAAATTGATTTTATAAAGGTAAGAAAACTCTCACCGAATTTTCTAACTAGAGAATTTTTGCGTGGAGATAATGAGACCAGCTTTCGCTTACGCCCGATACGACTCCGCTTCAGAGTAAACCGTAAGAAAAGCTAAAACAACCTTTTCACCGTAAAGCTCGAATATGCTATCTCCAAAGCAGAGCCAAGAGTTTTTCTTCGATACGGTCGATCACATAGATAATGCCAATCGCTTGTTCGTACATGTGCAGATTTTCCCAAGACATTCGCAATGGCGGGAAGTGGAACTATCCGAATCAGAACCAGATCTAATGACCCATCGCCATCGTAATAATCATCCAAGTTGACTCTTGAGCTTTCTCCTGATTGCTCTTCATTTAAAATTGTAAAGAGTTTATCTTTTATTTTGGGATCAATTCCCAATAGATTAATTTTATCTTTCTTTTATCTGTTCTTTGCGCTTATCGCCATGTACGCTTTTCCCGCAATTCCAGCAATTTCCTTTTATTTTTGTATTATTGTTGCTTCTTTTATTATAACTCTTTTTTGGAGTATAATTCTTTTTATAAGCTTTGGGGCGAGAAATGTTATGATTCTTTTTCATTCTTTTGATGCTCTTTGAAGGAGCAGAAATCTTAACATAACCGAAGTCTTCGCAGAAACTTCCTAATTCTCCTTTGGTGGAGTATTTTTGTATCTGATTATTAAGCTTTATAGAATTACATAATTCTAAACCTGTTAAATTAACATAGCTGATTAAATCTCCATATGTCATGATGCCATAGGGAGTATCACCGTTGTGGCATCTTCGACGTTGTTCTTACCTTCTACAAGAGCTTAGGCAAACCACTGATAAATCTTTCTGTCCAATAATCATGGTTACAGTCAGGTCTTAACATGACTTTGTTAATAAATATATCTTTATACCATTTAAAGTCGTGTAATTTTGGACACGTTAGATTATTAAGATCTCTAAACTTCTATCTTGGAAAAGTTTTGATCTCCAAAAGTGTTTACCGATACAAGATAACAGGTTGCCGAGGCATCACCATGAAATTCATTAGTAATCATATCGATGTTTCTTATTCGGATCGTGGTAGTTGCATTCACGATGCTCGCTTTTTCAATGTCGACAGGTAGTTTTCCCACCAATTCTTTAGCATTCCAAATGAAGCGTAAATTATGATCGATGCTAATCGGGCATCATCAGATGTGTTTTTATTTTATAATCGCTAAGACTTCCCATTTCGTGGACCACTTTAACAATTTGTCCTTCCGACATGCCGCCAATGTTCCATTCATGGATTTCATCACCCGAATAAGTAAATGGTGGAGTTCGTTCTTCAAACAACATGTCTGGGAACGTAGGTTGTTTATAAAAATTCTTACTACTACTACCGTTTAATTTTAATATTTTATTAACCTCTGGTTTAGAGATGGATCATTCGCTTAGCATTTTTACCGAGCGGTTAGAATCTTTAGAAGTGGATCATTCAGAGACTTTTATCTCTTTAAATTTATTATCGATTCTCGCTTCAGCGTATCATCTTCAATTTCTTTCCGAATTTTGGATGGCTTTTGCCAAAATGGAATCTTAAAAAGCGGTTCGATAAGGTTTTCCTCCGACGGCATCGCGTATTCCTAAATGTAGGCATTACTTTCTTCGTAAATCTGGTTAGAGATAACATGTAACAACCGGTTGGTGTAGTTGTTCGTTGTAGAATTTTATTAATATCACCCACACGTGTGATATCATTTGGCTCTTTTATGTCCCTTTAAAAGGAGTGGCGCTTAAGACTTCACCGCTTACGGAATCTTTATCTGCTCTAACGGAGGTGCATCGACTCAACAGCTTCTTTCACCGTGAACCATTTCTTAACAATGGTATTTAGACACCGTCATTATGGAGTTTATCAGTGATTACAAACCCCCTAAAGAATTCTAGATTTGCATTAATTCTGTTCATATCATTTATCCATGTTTCTTGGAACACCTTTCTGTCACTGAGTGAAAAGGTGCTTACATACCATTTTCTTTTAATGGCGTTCTCGATCTCTCCATAATTTATCAATGTATTTCCAATTGAATTTAAAACCGATGTCTTTAATCATGCCTTTATCTCCACCATGCATTTCACTTCGCGGGTCATAGTCGCTCTATCGATTGGTCGATAGTAGACTTTGGGTATCGTGACGACATCTACTCCCGAACTTTTCGCTCGCATAGTTTCGCCGTAATTATCGTAATACTCTTCATCCTCCCGGTTCAAGAAGATGATGTAAAAGAGTATCTTCCATTAGATTTTAAAACTATAAATCTATTGAACCATCCAGACGGATTATTTGTTCAATATCGTAACTCTCTCGGTTCTATCTTTGGTCAAGTTATAGATCGAAGTGCGTTATTCATCTTTTGCTAAAATTTCATTCCATTTTAGCATTCTCGGAACAAAGATGTTACTATGTTCCCGTTTGCTTCCATAAGTACGGTAGCACCTTTATCGCTAACTAGTTTAGCTGAGCTAAGGTTGTTTTCATTAGCCTGTAATACACTCTGTATATTATAGCTATTTCCCTTGTATTTATTTTACTGTTCATATTTTTCGTTTTAATGTTTAACGTTAAGGTGTCCATAACGTTCTGATCATTAATATCTACTGAAAAATTTGGGTAACAGTTAAAATAAACTGGTCCCCTAGCCAAGTTACTTTGTAAAACTCCCAGTAAGGAATCATCAAAGTTTAACAGCCTAGCATCTCTTAGTAAGAGACAGATGGGGGTATCTAAACCCAATCGATACAAAGGCTTAACAGCAATTTGCACCAAACCTATGTGAAGGAAATTAAATTCCTTTTTATATCTGTTTATATCTTCAGTCGATAGCAATTTAATAATCTCTTTTGAGTTATTAATAGCAACTGTGGATTCACAAGTTTTGATATTATAATTTTTTATAAAGTCAAACTTCCCTGTTTCATAAACAGATCTGAAAGATTCTTTTGGAATATTCCAGTTCAGAAATCTTTTCAACTTTAGCAATCTTTGAAGTTGCTAAGTTTTCACTGTTGATTACACTCATTCTTTTAGTAAGAGACTGTGTGGCGTCTTACTAAGTATTCAGACATAGACTGTTTTTTCGTTAAATAGCTGATTCTTCTTCTTAATCTGCTAACTTCTTCGTCTAATTCAATTCTTTTTCCAATGATTATTTGCCAGACTATAGTTCTCTAAGAAGAATCTAACTCGCTGTCTAGCAAGATTATAGTACTCTAATTCTCTAAGACTTTCTTTTAACAACTTATTGCAACCATAGCTTGCTATGACTATTTCAATTATCTGAGAATTAAATTCTCTTATATAGTTAAATTCGACTTAATCTTCATTTTATAACAAATTTTTCGGATTAACCAAAGGGTTGTTACATGCGCGAGGCTACCATCCTTTCCTGTGGTCATTTCTATTTGTTACTAGGTTTCAACCATACTCTTTCTTTTCCTTTGACTACCCAAATAGTACTCCTATCCTAGTTGTCAACACTAGTTCTTATTCTTTCTAATTACCTAAATAGTTCTCCTATCCTAGTTGTCAACACTATTTCCTATTCTTTTTAATTACTTAAATAGTTACGTGTTCTATTTGTCCGACACTTTCTCCCACGCTTCTCGGCTTCCACCAGTACGCAGTCCTTCATACCTTCTGCCAAAAATTCTGGTCCAGAACTTGCCTACCGCAGAGTACTCAGTGAGGACAAACGGAACAAAGATAACAACCAAGTGATTAAATCTAACCTAATAGTAAACTTCACTAACAGTAACGACTGTAACTATAGGAACTGAACAAGAGACTGACTTTAACAGGTCACTATTCGTAACTACAGAATCAATGAGTAAATGTGACTCTAGCAACCTAAGAACAACACCGCCTGGGGCGGTAGAACGAGACTACTCACTCATTTCTAACAACATGGCTCGATACTAAATGAAATTCCCGATAAAACCCACCGCAAAGATTCTTAGGAAGTCTTAATTATGTGGCGATTTTATCCAAAATTAGACAGATGTGAACCTCTATATAAAAGGCTTAAAAGAACCTACTCTTGGTCGACTTAATGCATCAGAGTGCCATACAGATAAAAGAAATAGTCCAGAAACTTCCATGTTTAGGCATTCCTAATCCAGAAGCCTTTATGATAGTGGAAACTGATGCTTCCGACATAGGTTACGGTGGTATCCTTAAACAAAGAGTTTTTCTTGAGTCAGTTGAACAGCTAGTAAGATTTACTTCTGGAAACTGGAACCAAGCACAGAAAAATTATAGCACAGTTAAAAAAGAAATTTTATCTATAGTGCTATGTATCACAAAATTCCAAGATGATTTGATAAACAAAGAATTTTTATTAAGAGTCGACTGCAAAGCAGCCAAAGACATTTTGCAAAAAGATGTTAAAAATTTAGTTTCGAAACAGATTTTTGCCAGATGGCAAGCCTTATTATCAAGTCAGCGGAATAACAGTTTAAGATGCGAAAGTAAGATTAAACTTCAAAACATAAGAATATAATTTAAAACATAAGTTTAAAAACTTACGAATTTTATTCAAAGCATAGTAAGAGAGAGGGATACAAGATCAGGCAAGGAATTAGAGAGAGAGGGAGGGTATTTCCGAATGCCTTCTATGTTTACAAGTGAGAGCCTTAAATAGGCCTCGAATGTACTATTCGTCCTAACACGTGGACAGTTTTGTTTATAACAAATGGACGACTAAGCTTTACATGACCTTTACTTTTTTGAAAGGGCAAATGTCTTCGTCTGCTTTAGTCCTTTGTCTTCTTCTTCTTTACGTTGCTTTCTTGTCTCTTTCTTTTCTGAAGAGGCAAATGTCGCTGTCTGCTTACTCCTTTGCTTTTTGAAGAGTCAAGTGTCCTTTACCTTTCGAAAGGGCGTTGTCTCCATCCCGCTTTACGCCCTTTCGTATGGACTCGCATTATTTGTCGCTACTATCGCTTTTCGTCACTCATTTTTGCCTCTTGCTTTTCCGAAGGGGCAAGGGTCATGATCTGCTTTATTTGAGAAATATGCTTCGTTGGTTTTGCATTTTCCGGGAAATGCTACCGCTGTCATCGATTTACTGCCATACTTGATACTTTGTTGTTCTTCCGAGAACTACCGCCATACCTAATACCGTTGTTCTTCCGAGAACTTCTTGTGGATGGTTGTTAAGCCATTTATGGAACTATAACAGATGCCTTTTATGGGCTAGGGATTATTGATGTATTCCTCGTAAAACCTTTAAAGATTTTAAAACTTGTTTTCCAAAATTATCATTTTGATAAAAGACTTAAAAGATGCTCATAAAATCTTAAAAGATTTAAAACTTGTTTTTCAAAATTATCATTTTGATAAAAGATTTAAAAGATATAAAACAATTACGACTGATCCGATTGTTTGGCTGATTTAAGCAACTTTCCAATGAGGCGACACAGGCCCTTCCAGCCTTTCGTGCTTAGTTCAATGGTTTTTAATCTGGTCGTATTTTAAAGACCATTTTGCTTAATATGATCATTCGATCGTGAGTTAGAGGATTTATGTAAGGAAATACGAGATCTTCTCCCATGGCGGTAGTGTAAATACCATCCGTTTTGCCGTATACGGTCAGATCCGAGCTAGAATGGTGTTCCTAAAATGATTTCTCGCTTATATCCTTAGTTATAATAAAGCTATTAGTGAATGCAATGCTTTTATTGCATACTAGTGCTTTCGAGAGTTTATAATTGATTTTTATATCTTCTCCGGTGGCAGAGTATAGCTTATGAGTACTTTTGTTTAAGTACTTGGTAGGATTATTCCTTCGAACGCAGCTTCGATCCGCTCCCAATCTAAAAGGCCATTCTTTCGATAGCAAAATCATTAATAATTAACTTAATGACACGGTAGCTTAACGATTAGCTCGATATTAAAGTTAAACTCAGCCTGATTTATTTTCTGATTCATTATCATTTTGATCATCCGTGACTGTCTGTTTAAATTTAGAAGATGTCTGGGGATCTTCTGTGAGATCCAGTTTTTTGGCCATTGCTTCAGCTTCTAATGAACTGAGCCTTTTGGTTATTCGAAGGATTTCTTTCTTCAATTCTGAGACTTCATTTATTAAGTCTGGTAATGAATTTCCTGACTTAGAGTCTTTGAATTTATTGAACACTCTTTTCATGTCAAAAGGTTCTATTATCCCCTTTTCTTTTTTCTGGTTAATGATGAGTTTTTTATGCTCTTTCAAATATTGCTTTTTAAAATCGTCGTCATCTATGTGATCGACCATGTCAAAGAAGAACTCTTGGCTACTGCTGGAGATAACGCCAATCGTTTGTCTGGTACATGTGCAGATTTTCCCAGTACATTCGTAGTCGTCGGAAGTGGAACTATCCGAATCAGAATCTAGATCTAATGACTGCCACCGTCAGAATAATCATCCAAGTTGACTCTTCGTGAGCTTTCTCGGATTGCTCTTCATTTAAAATTGTAAAGAGTTTATCTTTTATTTTGGGATCAATTCCCAATAGATTAATTTTATCTTTTCTTTTATCTGTTCTTGCGCTTATCGCCATGTGGCGCTTTTCCGCAATTCCATAATTTCCTTTTATCTTTGTATTATTGTCGCTTTTATTATAACTCTTTTTGGAGTATAATTCTTTTATAAGCTTTGGGGCGAGAAATGTTATGATTCTTTTTCATTCTTTTGATGCTCTTTGAAGGAGCAGAAATCTTAACATAACCGAAGTCTTCGCAGAAACTTCCTAATTCTCCTTTGGTGGAGTATTTTTGTATCTGATTATTAAGCTTTATAGAATTACATAATTCTAAACCTGTTAAATTAACATAGCTGATTAAATCTCCATATGTCATGATGCCATAGGGAGTATCACCGTTGTGGCATCTTCTGATGTTGGTTCTTACCTTCTCGGCGAAGAGCTTAGGCAAACCACTGATAAATCTTTCTTTCCAATAATCATGGTTACAGTCAGTTCTTAACATGACTTTGTTAAGAAATATATCTTTATACCATTTAAAGTCGTGTAATTTTGGACACGTTAGATTATTAAGGATCTCTAAACTTCTATCTTGGAAAAGTTTCGGATCTCCAACAAAGTGTTTACCGATACAGTATAACAGGGTTGCTGAGGCATCACCATGAACTTCATTAGTAATACTGTTATCGATGTTTCTTATTTGGACTGTGGTAGTTGCATTCATGATGCTCGTTTTTTCAATGTCGAATAGGTAGTTTTCCCACCAATTCTTTAGCATTCCAGTGAAGCCAGAAATTATGATTGATGCTAATTGGGCATCATCGGTATGTGTTTTTATTTTATAACTGCTTAAGCAGACTCCCATTTCGTGGACCACTTTAACAACTTGTCCTTCTGACATGCCGTCAATGTTCCATTCATGGATTTCATCACCCGAATAAGTAGCCGGGGGTGGAGTTCGTTCTTCAAACAACATGTCTGGGAACGTAGGTTGTTTATAAAAATTCTTACTACTACTATCGTTTAATTTTAATATTTTATTAACCTCTGGTTTAGAGCTGGATCCTTCGCTTAGCATTTTTACCGAGCGGTTAGAATCTTTAGAAGTGGATCCTTCAGAGACTTTCATCTCTTTAAATTTATTATCGATTCGCTCTACAGATCATCTTCAATTTTTTTCCCGAATTTTGGATGGCTTTTTGCCGAAAACTGGGGAATCTTAAAAAGCGGTTCGGATAAGGTTTTCTCCTCCGACCGTACTGGCGTATTCCTAAATGTAGAAGCATTACTTTCTTCGTAAATCGTTAGAGATAACATGTAACAACCGGTTGGTGTAGTTGTTCGCTGTAGAATTTATTAATATCACCCACGTGTGATATCATTTGGCTCTTTTATGTCCCTTTTAAAAGGAGTGGCGCTTAAGACTTCACCGCTCACGGAATCTTTATCCGTTCTAACGGAGGTGTTCGACTCAACAATTCTTTCACCGTGAACCATTTCTTAACAATGGTATTTAGACACCGTCATTATGGAGTTTATCGCTGATTTCAAACCACCTAAAGAATTCTAGATTTGCATTAATTCGCTCATATCATTTATCCATGTTTCTTTGAACACCTTTCTTTCACCGAGTGAAAAGGTGCTTACATACCATTTTCTTTTAATGGCGTTCTCGATCTCTCCATAATTTATCAATGTATTTCCAATTGAATTTAAAACCGATGTCTTCTTTAATCATGCCTGCTATCTCCACCATGCATTTCACTTCGGCGGAAAGCTAGTCGTTATCGATTGGTCGATAGTAGACTTTGGGTACGTGACGAATAATCTACTCCCGAACTTTTCGCTCGCATAGTTTCGCTGTAATTATCGTAATACTCTTCATCCTCCGGGTTTGAAGAAGACGTCAGAAAAGTATCTTCCATTAGATTTTAAAACTTTAAATCTATTGAACCATCCAGATCCGGATTATTTGTTCAATATCGTAACTCTCTCGTTCTATCTTTGGTCAAGTTATAGATCAAGTGTCATTCATCTTTTGCTAAAATTTCATTCCATTTTAGCATTCTTGGAA
This sequence comes from Przewalskia tangutica, assembly GCA_029844215.1. Classification (NCBI taxonomy): domain Eukaryota; kingdom Viridiplantae; phylum Streptophyta; class Magnoliopsida; order Solanales; family Solanaceae; genus Przewalskia; species Przewalskia tangutica. Next base: position 37,345,063 of record CM056737.1, on the reverse strand, counting down.
CAAAGATGTTACTATGTTCCCGGTTTGCTTCCATAAGCACGGTAGCACCTTATCGCTAACTAGTTTAGCTTTGAGCTAAGGTTGTTTTCATTAGCGTAATACACTCGTATATTATAGCTATTTCTTGTATTTATTTTACGCTCATATTTTTCGTTTTAATGTTTAACGTTAAGGTGTCCATAACGCTCGATCATTAATATTCATCAAAAATTTGGGTACGCTTAAAATAAATCGTCCCCGCCAAGTTACTTTGTAAAACTCCCAGTAAGGAATCATCAAAGTTTAACAGCCTGGCATCTCTTAGTAAGAGACAGACGGGGGTATCTAAACCCAATCGATACAAAGGCTTAACAGCAATTTGCACCAAACCTATGTGAAGGAAATTAAATTCCTTTTTATATCTGTTTATATCTTCAGTTGATAGCAATTTAATAATCTCTTTTGAGTTATTAATAGCAGAATCGATTCACAAGTTTTGATATTATATTTTTTTATAAAGTCAAACTTCCCTGTTTCATAAACAGATCTGAAAGATTCTTTTGGAATATTCCAGTTCTGCAAATCTTTTTCAACTTTAGCAATCTTTGAAGTTGCTAAGTTTTCACTGTTGATTACACTCATTCTTTTAGTAAGAGATCGTGTGGCCTTACTAAGTATCTCGACATAGACTGTCTTTTCGTTAAATAGCTGATTCTTCTTCTTAATCTGCTAACTTCTTCATCTAATTCAATTCTTTTTCCAATGATTATTTGCCAGACTATAGTTCGGCAGTAAGAATCTAACCCTGGGGCGGGTCTAGCAGTATTATAGTACTCTAATTCTCTAAGACTTTCTTTTAACAACTTATTGCAACCATAGCTTGCTATGACTATTTCAATTATCTGAGAATTAAATTCTCTTATATAGTTAAATTCTGGACGCATATTCATTTTATAACAATTTTTCTGGATTAACCAAAGGGTTGTTGCTATGCGTGGAGGCTACCATCCTTTTCCTAGGGCTGCTGTTCTATTTGTTACTAGGTTTCAACCATACTCTTTTCTTTTCCTTTGACTACCCAAATAGTACTCCTATCCTAGTTGTCAACACTAGTTCTTATTCTTTCTAATTACCTAAATAGTTCTCCTATCCTAGTTGTCAACACTATTTCCTATTCTTTTTAATTACTTAAACAATTACGTGTTCTATTTGTCTGACACTTTCTCCTACGCTTCTACGCCCACTGTACGGCCCAGTCCTTCCAACCTTTCTGCCAAAATTCTGGTCCAGAACTTGCCTACCGCAGAGTACTCAATGAGGACAAACTAACAAAGATAACAACTAAGTGATTAAATCTAACCTAATAGTGGACTTCACTTTAACAGTAACGACTGTAACTATAGAATCGAACAAGAGACTTCTGACTAACAGATCACTATTCTGGTAACTACAGGAATCTGAACAGAGTAACAGGACTCCTAGCAACCTAAGAACAACACCGCCCTAAGGACGGTAGAATGAGACTACTCACTCATTTCTAACAACATGGCTCTGATACCAATAACAGCGGAATAACAGTTTAAGATGCGAAAACGAGATTAAACATCAAAACATAAGAATATAATTTAAAACATAAGTTTAAAAACTTACGAATTTTATTCAAAGCATAGTAAGAGAGAGGGATACAAGATCAGGCAGGGAATTATAGAGAGAGATGGGTAATTTCCGAATCCCTTCTAAGATACAAATGAGAGCCTTAAATAGACCTCGAATCAATTATTCGTCCTAACACGTGGACGGTTCTGGTTAAAACAAATGGACGCCTAAGATTACATGACCTTTACTTTTCTGAAAGGGCAAACGTCTTCGTTTGTTTTATTCTGATTTATGTCACCATCTTCTTTACGCCTTTTGAGCGACATTTTCCCCTTCGGAAAAGCAAGAGGCGAAAGCGACATAAAACAGATGGTGACACTTGCCCTTTCAGAAAAGTAAGAGGCGAAAGTGACATAAAACAGATGGTGACACTTGCCCTTTCGGAAAAGCAAAGGACAAAAGGCGTAAAGAAGATGGTGACATAAATCAGAATAAAACAAACGAAGACGTTTGCCCTTTCCAATAACAGCGGAATAACAGTTTAAGATGCGAAAGTAAGATTAAACTTCAAAACATAAGAATATAATTTAAAACATAAGTTTAAAACTTACGAATTTTATTCAAAGATAGTAAGAGAGAGGATACAAGATCGTGCAAGGAATTAGAGAGAGAGTGGTATTTCCGAATGCCTTCTAAGTTACAAATGAGAGCCTTAAATAGACCTCGAATCAATTATTCGCCCTAACACGTGATCGCTCGTTAAAACAAATGGACGCCTAAGATTACATGACCTTTACTTTTCTCGAAGCGGCAAACGCTCTTCGCTTGTTTTATTCTCGATTTATGTCACCATTTTCTTTACGCCTTTTGTCCTTTGCTTTTCCGAAAGGGCGTGTCATCATCCGCTTTATGTCACTTTCGCTCTTGCTTTTCCGAAAGCGGCGTGTCACCATCCGCTTTATGTCGCCGCTTCTTGCTTTTCCGAAGGGCAAATGTCGCCGCTTTATTTTGACAGTACGCATCTGCGTAGACTTGTGCAATTCCTCAGGGAATGAGCATGTCACCGTTATCTGTTTCACTGTGGCTGGATGCCACGTCCTCCTTATCTTCTAATTTTGCTAAGGCTTCTAGGAGCCTTCATCTTGTTTCTGTTTTAGAATCTGAAGTTTCCCCTGAGGAAGATGACTTCTTCTTCTTCAATTTATCTTATTTTAATTTTGGGCTCCATCCTTTAATTTTGATGGTCTTGCTTAGATATTTGATCATATTTATCTCTTGGATATCGAACGTCCAATTTAGGATGTAAGAAACCCTCTTCATCGATAAAAACTTACACAATTTAACGTGCTCGGAAGTGTTGAAATCATTGTTCTGCAAAAGGAACATACCGATTTTGGAAGCTCGGGGCAACCACCTGTAGATTTCCTCCAAATATGTTCCACCATTCGTAGAACCATCTGGGAATGACTTCATCCTTCATATCCTCAGCATACTTTACAAACCATGTATGGGTATTCGGACGCACATATAAGAAATTAAACCATGCATCTTTGTAATCATACCAGTTATAAGTTTGAGGTTTATGGGTCTCGTATAACGGTAATCGGTGTTTGTAAATGATCCATATACCAATTAAAAGGACTTAAAATCTTTTAATCGTGAAACTTGGAATATTCAATTCTCCTATTTTATCAAGTATTTATGCTCTATTTCAATGGAATCAGGTCCACTAAAATGAATTCATAATACCTTCTTGTTTTAATGGGATCCTGATTATCCACATACTGGTGGTCTGTGTAACAAGGCTTCAAGAGGTGCTGTACCCTGAAGCTTTCATACTGTTTATCTAGTGCCATTATTGGCAAAACCTGTGCTGGGATAAATTCCCATTTTGGAATAGGAACCGAGACTCTTTTTCATCGAGTTCGGTTTTACCGCTTCGAATATGATTCGGAGGAACCATCCCGTAGCTCTTTTACATTCTCGCTTACGACGGCGTGGCCTTCAAAGGTCATACCGCTTTCGCTAGCTCTTTGGGGAGGGTGGTATTATTGGAGGTTTCTGTAATCGTGAACATATTTTGTCCACGGGGTTTATGTAAAGCCCTATTCGAGCTTTCGGTGAAAAGGTTGTTTTAGCTTTTCTTACGGTTTACTCAAACGGAGGTCGACGCGTAAGCGAAAGCCTGGTCTCATTATCTCCCTGCAAATATTCTCTAGTTAGAAAATCCGGTAGAGAGTTTTCTTCACCTTTTATAAAATCAATTTTAAAATCGAAACTTGATAATAAGGCTTGCCATCTGGCAAAAATCTGTTTCGAAACTAAATTTTTAACATCTTTTGCAAATGTCTTTGGTCGCTTAAATGACTCTTAATAAAAATTCTTTGTTTATCAAATCATCTTGGAATTTTGTGATATATAGCACTATAGATAAAATTTCTTTTTTAACTGTGCTATAATTTTTCTGTGCTTGGTTCCAGTTTCCAGAAGTAAATCTTACTAGCTGTTCAACTGACTCAAGAAAAACTCTTTGTTTAAGGATACCACCGCACCTATGTCTAAGCATCGCTTCACTATCATAAAGGCTTCGGATTAGGAATGCCTAAACATGGAAGTTTCGGACTATTTCTTTTATCCGTATGTTACCTCTAGTCTGCTCATTCACTAAGGACTGGGTTTTTTTAAGCCTTTTATATAGAGGTTCACATATCTGTCTAATTTTCGGGATAAAATATGCCATATAATTAAGACTTCCTAAGAATCTTTGCAGCTGGGTTTTATCAGGAATTTCATTTGGAAATTTAGTAGAGAATTCTATGGCTCTACAGATTGGTTTATAGGTTCCTTGGTAGAGGTCATGCCCTAAGAACCTTATGGCATCTGAAAAGTTTTATCTTTTTGGCACTTATTGCTAAACCATTTTTCTTAGTAGTTTGGACAAAAGTGTTTAGATGCTTATGATGCTGATCTATGTTATCTGAGAATACTAAAACATCATTTATATAGACAATCATAAACTGACTATAAGGGTTGAATATGTTATTCATGATGTTCTGAAATTCTGAGGGGGCATTCTTGAGCGAAAGGCATTACGCTCCATTCATATTGCGAAAGGACATTGAAGGTTGTTTTATACTTATCTTTTCATTGACTTGTATTTGCCGTAATCCGGACTTCATGTCGAACTTCATCAGAAACATTGGCATCAGACGCTCTTTCGAGCAAATTCCTCTTATCGGGGATCGATATCTAATCCATTTTAACGCGTTAAGAGGTTTATAATTTATTACGAGCCTCGTGGCTCCTCTTCCTTTCAGTTCTTGTTGACATAGAAGGTCGAGCAACTCCATTGTGATTTGAAGGCCTAATGATCCCTTTATTGAGAAGATCATTGACTTCGTCTTTGCAATGTTCCATGAGCTCATGGCTCATTTGGATGGGTCTGGCTTTAGTGGGTATGTTTCTTTCACTAAAGTCATCTGTGTAAGGTAAATTAACCGTATGCTTCTTCCTTTCCCAAAAGGCATTTGGGAGTTCAGAGCAGATTTCTCTTTCCATAGAATTTTGTAAAATCCTTATTTTGTTAATAACTTCCGGGGTTTTTAAGGCTGATTCTATCCTTTTTACCTTAATATCGTCTTTTAGGTAACTAACCTGATTGGTTAGAAGTTGTATTCTAAATACTGTTTTCTGTTTTACATGATCGATGTGATCAGTAGATAACGGATTTAGATATGGGAATATAAGATCTTTTCCCATTGATGTAGTGTAAGTACCGCCTAGTTTCACAGATAAGGTTTTATCCGAGTTAGGAAGGGTATTCCTAAAATTACATCTTCAGTTATGCTTCATGTAATAACAAAATCATTAGTGAAGCAAATGTCATTATTACAAACATGAGCTTTTGAAAGTTTCCAGTTTATTCTAATGCTATCTCCTGTAGCAGAGTATAATTTATGGGTACTTTTGCTTAAGTACTTAGTAGGAATTATTCCTTCGCAAATACAATTTTGATCTGCTCCAGAGTCTAAAAATGCAATCTTTTGTAAGATAAAATCTTTTACTATTATCTTGATAGGGACATGGTAGCTTAATGCCTTGGCCCTGGATAGTAATTTTAAGCCTGGTTTATCTCTTGCTTCTTTAGAAGTTGATGGTGTCAGTTGATTATTAACTGGATTACTTATCGGACCATTAGCCAAGGTTTCAGCCTCTAAGGGACTAAGATTCCTTTTCATATTGAGAATTTCCTTTTTTAAATTCGCAATTTCTTTTAATAAATCTTGAACTGAAGTGTTTGATTCAGTCTCATTAATAAAAACTCTTTGGCTGTTATTCGAGATAACGCCGATCTTTTGTTTTGAAGAAGTTTCTTCAGAGTTATTATCGGACTGTTCTTTATTAATAACCAATGAATTAATATCATTCTTCTTCTGTCTAATTCTTTTCTTTTTGACATTAATTAACTTTAGACTGGTTAATTCGTCTTGTTTATCTCTAGAACTCTTGCTGGGTTTCCTGATTGAATTGAGCACATTAAACTTTTTATTAATATTGCTTAAAAACTGATTATCAACCTTTTCAGGTTTTTTGCAGCGTTTTGCCAAACAATTTTTAATACCAAAATAGAGTTCGGAAAGGGTTTTTTCCTTAGGCTTAATAGAATCATTATTAACTTCTGAGTTATTACTTACTTCAGTGATTTTTTTTGGAACAACATGTAACAACTTTTTGTAGTTGTCCTGTTGAGGAATTCTGTTAATGTTTTCAACATGCGGGATTCCTCTTGGATCTTTTATGTCCTTTTTAAAAGGAGTGTTAATCAAGACCTTACCCTTTACGGGGACCTTTGTCTGTTCTAATGGAGGTGTTACTGTTTCCACAATATTTTCTCCTTTGAACCATTCTTCGGCAATGGTATTAAGGCATTTCTTGCCATTATGGAGTTTATCAGTGATTTGAAACCACTTAAGGAATTCTATGTTAGAATTAATTCTGTTAATTAAATTATCTTCTGGAGATAAAAAAGTTTTCATTAGTACTGGACTGTATGGAGTCCTGCTAATTTTTTATTGATGCGTTGCCATGTATTAAGGCAATCAATCCGACTTTTTAGTCTGTCGTTTTCTTCATAGAGCTTAACCATTCTAATGATGATTACCGCTCGACTATAACTCGCATATGATCCAAACCTTCTATAGGCTTAGCCGTTTTATAATATTCTAATTCTTTGAGATTATCCCTTAATCTTTTATTACAGGAATAGCTTTCTACCAGGAATTTCATTGAGGAGGAATTATATTTTCTTATATAATCAAATTCTGGACGCATCTTCATTTTATAATTTTTTTTCTGGATTAACCAAAGGGTTGTTGCTATGCGTGGAGGCTACCATCCTTTTCCTAGGGCTGCTGTTCTATTTGTTACTAGGTTTCAACCATACTCTTTTCTTTTCCTTTGACTACCCAAATAGTACTCCTATCCTAGTTGTCAACACTAGTTCTTATTCTTTCTAATTACCTAAATAGTTCTCCTATCCTAGTTGTCAACATTATTTCCTATTCTTTTTAATTACTTAAATGCTATTCGTGTTCTATTTGTCCGACACTTTCTCCACGCTTCTCTCGGCTTCCACTGCAGTACGCCTGTGTCCTTCCAACCTTTCGCCAAAAATTCTGGTCCAGGAACTTGCCTACTCGCCGTAGTACTCAAATGAGGACAAACGGAACAAGATAACAACCAAGTGATTAAATCTAACCTAATAGTAGACTGACTAACAGGTAACGACTCGTAACTATAGAACCGAACAAGAGACTTCGACGGAACAGGGTCACTATTCTGGTAACTACAGGAATCTGAACAGAGTAACAGGACTCCTAGCAACATAAGAACAACACCGCCCTAAGGACGGTAGAATGAGACTACTCACTCATTTCTAACAACATGGCTCTGATACCAATAACAATAATAAGCTTTAAGATGCGAAAGTAAGATTAAACTTCAAAACATAAGAATATAATTTAAAACATAAGTTTAAAAACTTACGAATTTTATTCAAAGCATAGTAAGAGAGAGGGATACAAGATCAGCTGATACCAATAACAGCGGAATAACAGTTTAAGATGCGAAAGTAAGATTAAACTTCAAAACATAAGAATATAATTTAAAACATAAGTTTAAAAACTTACGAATTTTATTCAAAGCATAGTAAGAGAGAGGGATACAAGATCAGGCAAGGAATTAGAGAGAGAGAGGGTATTTCCGAATGCCTTCTAAGTTACAAATGAGAGCCTTAAATAGACCTCGAATCAATTATTCGTCCTAACACGTGGGCGCTCGTTAAAACAAATGACGCCTAAGATTACATGACCTTTACTTTTACGAAAGGGCAAACGCTCTTCGCTTGTTTTATTCGATTTATGTCACCATCTTCTTTACGCCTTTTGTCCTTTGCTTTTCCGAAGCGGCAAGTGTCACCATCCGCTTATGTCACTTTCGCTCTCGCTTTCAAAGCGGCAAGTGTCACCATCCGCTTTATGTCGCCGCCTCTTGCTTTTCCGGGCGGCAAATGTCGCCGCTTTATTTTGACAGTACGCATTCGCGTAGCTTGTGCAATTCCTGGGAATGAGCATGTCACCGTTATCTGTTTCACCGTGGATGGATGCCACGCCCTCCTCATCTTCTAATTTTGCTAAGGCTTCAGGAGCCTTCGTCTTGTTTCGCTTTTAGAATCAAGTTTCCCGAGGAAGATGACTTCTTCTTCTTCAATTTATCTTCTTTAATTTTGGGCTCCATCCTTTAATTTTGATGGTCTTGCTTAGATATTTGATCCTATTTATCTCGATATCGAACGCCCAATTTAGGATGTAAGAAACCTCATCGATAAAAACTTACACAATTTAACGTGCTCGAAGTCTTGAAATCTGTTGTTCCTGGCAAAAATGAACATACTGATTTTGGAAGCTCGGGGCAACCACCTGTAGATTTCCTCCAAATATGTTCCACCATTCGTAGAACCATCTGGGAATGACTTCATCCTTCATATCCTCAGCATACTTTACAAACCATGTATGGGTATTCGGACGCACATATAAGAAATTAAACCATGCATCTTTGTAATCATACCAGTTATAAGTTTGAGGTTTATGGGTCTCAGATAATGGTACTGGTGTCTGTAAATGATCCATATACCAATTAAAAGGACTTAAAATCTTTTTAATCGTAAACTTGGAATATTCAATTCCTCCTATTTTATCGAAGTATTTATGCTCTATTTCAATGGAATCTGTGTCCACTAAAATGAATTCATAATACCTTCTTGTTTTAATGGGATCCTGATTATCCACATACTGGTGGTCTGTGTAACAAGGCTTCAAGAGGTCCTGTACCCTGAAGCTTTCATACTGTTTATCTAGTGCCATTATTGGCAAAACCTGTGCTGGGATAAATTCCCATTTCGGAATAGGCACTGGAGACTCCTTTTTCATCGAGTTCTTTGGTTTTACCGTCAATATGATTCGGAGGAACCATCCTGTAGCTCTTTTACTTTCGCTTCGATGGTGTGGCCTTGAAAGGTTGCGCCTGTTTTTTCTGGTCTAGCTCTTTGGGGAGGGCTGGTATTATTGGGAGGTTTCCCAAAACTGTGAACATATTCTGTCCACGGGGTTTATGTAAAGCCCTATTCGAGCTCGGTGAAAAGGTTGTTTTAGTTTTTCTTCCGTTTACTCAAACGGAGGTCGACGCGTAAGCGAAAACTCGGTCTCATTATCTCCCGCAAAAAATTCTCTAGTTAGAAAATCCTAGAGAGTTTTCTTCACCTTTATAAAATCAATTTTAAAATCGAAACTTGATAATAAGGCTTGTTATCCGCAAAAATCTGTTTCAAAACTAAATTTTTAACATCTTTTTGCAAAATGTCTTTGGCTGCTTTGCAGTCGACTCTTAATAAAAATTCTTTGTTTATCAAATCATCTTGGAATTTTGTGATACATAACACTATAGATAAAATTTCTTTTTTAACTGTGCTATAATTTTTCTGTGCTTGGTTCCAGTTTCCAGAAGTAAATCTTACTAGCTGTTCAACTGACTCAAGAAAAACTCTTTGTTTAAGGATACCACCGTAACCTATGTCGGAAGCATCAGTTTCCACTATCATAAAGGCTTCTGGATTAGGAATGCCTAAACATGGAAGTTTCTGGACTATTTCTTTTATCTGTATGACAGCTCTAGTCTGTTCGTCTGACCAAGGGACTGGGTTCTTTTTAAGCCTTTTATATAGAGGTTCACATATCTGTCTAATTTTCGGGATAAAATCTGCCACATAATTAAGACTTCCTAAGAATCTTTGCAGCTGGGTTTTATCAGGAATTTCATTTGGAAATTTAGTAGAGAATTCTATGGCTCTACAGATTGGTTTATAGGTTCCTTGGTAGAGGTCATGCCCTAAGAACCTTATGGCTGTCTGGAAAAGTTTTATCTTTTTGGCACTTATTGCTAAACCATTTTTCTTAGTAGTTTGGACAAAAGTGTTTAGATGCTTATGATGCTGATCTATGTTATCTGAGAATACTAAAACATCATCTATATAGACAATCATAAACTGACTATAAGGGTTGAATATGTTATTCATGATGTTCTGAAATTCTGAGGGGGCATTCTTGAGCCCGAAAGGCATTACGTTCCATTCATATTGCCCGAAAGGGACATTGAAGGCTGTTTTATACTTATCTTTTTCATTGACTTGGATTTGCCAGAATCCAGACTTCATGTCGAACTTACTGTAAATATTGGCATCAGACGGTCTTTTGAGCAAATCCCTCTTATTGGGGATTGGATATCTAATCCATTTTAACGCTTGGTTAAGAGGTTTATAATTTATTACGAGCCTCGGGGCTCCTCTTTCCTTTTCAGCGTTCTTGTTGACATAGAAGGCTGAGCAACTCCATTGTGATTTAGAAGGCCTAATGATCCCTTTATTGAGAAGATCATTGACTTCGTCTTTGCAATGTTCCATGAGCTCATGGCTCATTTGGATGGGTCTGGCTTTAGTGGGTATGTTTCTTTCACTAAAGTCATTCGTGTAAGGTAAATTAACCGTATGCTTCTTCCTTTCCCAAAAGGAATTTGGGAGTTCAGAGCAGATTTCTCTATCCATAGAATTTTGTAAAATCCTTATTTTGTTAATAACTTCCGGGGGTTTTAAGGCTGATTCTATCCTTTTTACCTTAATATCGTCTTTTAGGTAACTAACCTGATTGGTTAGAAGTCGTATTCTAAAGATCGTTCGCTTTACATGATCGTGTGATCAGAGATAACGGATTTAGATACGGGAATATAAGATCTTTTCCCATTGATGTAGTGTAAATACCGCCTAGTTTCGCAGATAAGGTTTTATCCGAGTTAGGAAGGGTATTCCTAAAATTACATCTTCGCTATGCTTCGTGTAATAACAAAATCATTAGTGAAGCAAATGTCATTATTACAAACATGAGCTTTTGAAAGTTTCCAGTTTATTCTAATGCTATCTCCTGTAGCAGAGTATAATTTATGGGTACTTTTGCTTAAGTACATAGTAGGAATTATTCCTTCGCAAATACAATTTTGATCTGCTCCAGAGTCTAATAATGCAATCTTTTGTAAGATAAAATCTTTTACTATTATCTTGATAGGGACATGGTAGCTTAATGCCTTGGCCCTGGATATTAATTTTAAGCCTGGTTTATCTCCTGCTTCTTTAGAAGTTGATGGTGTCAGTTGATTATTAACTGGATTACTTATCGGACCATTAGCCAAGGTTTCAGCCTCTAAGGGACTAAGATTCTTTTTCATATTGAGAATTTCCTTTTTTAAATTCGCAATTTCTTTTAATAAATCTTGAACTGAAGTGTTTGATTCAGTCTCATTAATAAAAACTCTTTGGCTGTTATTCGAGATAACGCCGATCTTTTGTTTTGAAGAAGTTTCTTCAGAGTTATTACCGGACTGTTCTTTATTAATAACCAATGAATTAATATCATTCTTCTTCTGTCTAATTCTTTTCTTTTTGACATTAATTAACTTTGGACTGGTTAATTCGTCTTGTTTATCTCTAGAACTCTTGCTGGGTTTCCTGATTGAATTGAGCACATTAAACTTTTTATTAATATTGCTTAAAAACTGATTATCAACCTTTTCAGGTTTTTTGCAGCGTTTTGCCAAACAATTTTTAATACCAAAATAGAGTTCGGAAAGGGTTTTTTCCTTAGGCTTAATAGAATCATTATTAACTTCTGAGGTATTACTTACTTCAGTGATTTTTTTTGGAACAACATGTAACAACTTTTTGTAGTTGTCCTGTTGAGGAATTCTGTTAATGTTTTCAACATGCGGGATTCCTCTTGGATCTTTTATGTCCTTTTTAAAAGGAGTGTTAATCAAGACCTTACCCTTTACGGGGACCTTTGTCTGTTCTAATGGAGGTGTTACTGTTTCCACAGTATTTTCTCCTTTGAACCATTCTTCGGCAATGGTATTAAGGCATTTCTTGCCATTATGGAGTTTATCAGTGATTTGAAACCACTTAAAGAATTCTATGTTAGAATTAATTCTGTTCATATCACTTATCCAATTATTTCTAAAGTCTCTTCTTTCCTCGAGTGAGAAAGTGTTGTTGTACCATTTTCTTTTAATGGTATTTTCTGGATCTACCCAAAATTTGTTAAGGGTTTTCCAATCGATTTTAAAATCCATATTTTGTTTAATAGCACCAAGTTTATCACCGTGCTTATTGGTAAGCATGGTAATTCCCTTACTGTGATTAGCTTCTGGGGCTAATAAAGTATTAATTCTGTTAATTAAATTATCTTCTGGAGATAAAAAAGTTTTCATTAGTACTGGACTGTATGGAGTCCTGCTAATTTTTTATTGATGCGTTGCCATGTATTAAGGCAATCAATCGGACTTTTTAGTCTGTCGTTTTCTTCATAGAGCTTAACCATTCTAATGATGATTACCTGCCTGACTATAACCTGGGCATATGTATCCACACCTTCTATAGGCTTAGCCGTTTTATAATATTCTAATTCTTTGAGATACTAGGGGCTTCCAAACCTTCCAAAGTTGTTTTAATACTAGGAGCCCGGAAATACTACTTTTTCCAAAAGTCGCAAAATGAAACCCTAGAAAAATCTTCATAAGCTTGGTTGAAGTGTTAAGAGAAGTTGTTTAGAAACTTCTAAGGGTTGCTTGGAGCGGGTTGAGCGTATGGATTTGGAGCTAAACGTTGCTCAGGATCGACATATAATCTTGGATAATTTTGGGCTTATCGAGGTAATAATCTATGTCCCCCATTGTAATTGGATATTACATGTTGTAGTAATTATACTTGAGTATATTATATGAGGATAGAAGATTGATAGAATTAAATCAGATTTACATTGGGTATTCTGAGACTTGTAGTTTAATTGTGGGGCAGTGTTGTACACGTCCGGTTAGACGTATAATCCCCTGTGAGTTGTTGGCCTGGTAGCGGGCCGGAGTAGAGGAGGAGATTTGTGTGGTTACGGGGAGGTGCGGAATTTTACGTAGAATAAGGAATCTTGCGGTTAGAATATTCTACGAAGAGATCTAGGAGTTGATAGGCATTTTTGGTGGCCTTTATAGGTTGCGATACGAGTGGCGTATTCTACTTGAAGAGTGGAAAAGGCTAGCAGGTTACGATCTTGTGAGCGTTTTGCTAATTGTCGATAATCGTCGAGGTATGTGAACCTCTTCCTATCCTTTCTAGCATGATGTTTTGTAAACTATGTGATACGGCAGAGCGATACGTGTGCTAAATGAATTTGGTTGGTTTAAAACATAGGGTGTTATAATAGCTTTATGGGAAGTTAGTTATAACGACTTTATGTAGGTAAAAGAATGGTTTATTGATTTTAGGAGTTAAGAGACTTGATCTTGAAAGATAAGAGACTTGACTTATAACGACTTGTTTTCGGAAAAAGAGAAGTAACTTGATTTTAAGTATAGGTTACTTGTTTTGAAAAGAGTAAGTTATTTGGGTTTTAAAAGAATACTTGTTGTTGTTTTAAAAGAAAAGAGACTTGTGGAATTAAAGAGTTTTTTGTTTAGAACATAAAGTGTTATAACAGCTTTATGGGAAGTTAGTTATAACGACTTTATGAAAACAAAGGAATGGTTTTTATCATTGGTTTTAAAATGGTAACTTGACTTTAAAAGGAGAAGTGTTTTGGTCTAAAAAGAAGGCATGGTATTGTCTTAATTTGGTTTAAAAAGGAAAGTCTGGGAGTTGTTTTGGTTTAATTAAAATGTTAGTCACTCTATTTTGATACTACGGGCATCGGGTGACCTTTGTAAAAGAAATGGATCCTTTAAAAAGAATTTAACGTACGTAGTACTTTGGGGTTAAAACCTGGACTTTGGCATAAAATGAAAGTACCTTGAGTTGTGTGTAACTTTCCTACGTTTGCGTGTGATAGCCTTGTCGTTCTAGTATTGTAATTCTACACCACCGCGTCTCTCGATGGAGGGCCGGTCATGTTATTCTTGATTGATGGACCTACTGACACGTTGGGTGGCCCACGGGTACGGTTCCATTAGGATTATTATTCCATGGACTAGCTCTCCATGAGGTTTTACTGATTCGGCTTGGTATCTGGTAGTTGGCTCTCGTACTTGCCCCGAAGTCATGGCTGTTTCGGCTTGGTATCTGGTAGTTGGCCTTCGTACTTGCCCCGTTCAGTTTTGTGACGAAGTCTTGTGATTCCAGCTTGGTATCTGGTAGTTAGTCTTCGTACTTGCCCCGGCCAGCTGTGTGTCGCAGGCTTGGTATCTGGTAGTTGGCTTTCGTACTTGCCCTGGGTCAGCTTCGTGGTTTGGTTATATAGATTTGTTGGTACGGCTTTGGTATCTGGTAGTTGGCTTTCGTACTTTCCCCGGTCAGTTGATGATGCGGCTTGGTATCTGGTAGTTAGCCTTCGTACTTACCCCGTACGGTTTTTATGACTCAGGTGGGACCTGGTGTTCATGTGTACTTCTTGGTGTGATTATATCATAGACTGCCGGCAGTGAGGAAGGTATTCCACGGGCATAATTGATGTTGTGGGCATGAGACCCATTGTTATACTTGAGTAATGACTTTGAGGCGTGAGTCCACGACTTGACATATTTGTTTATATATTGTGATCGTAGTTTGGTTATCATACATGTCTCGCTTTATATAGACTATTATGATTTCATTTATAGTATTTCTGATTTCACATACTTGGTACCTTTGTGCGACCTCGCCCGGAAGTGCGTTCATCCGCAGGTAGAGGTACATCGGTTGTGGATCCGCTCTCTTAGGATCACAGTTCAGCATTTTGGGAAGCTCCGTTTCTCCGGAGGCTTATCTTTGGTATAGTCCCCTGTCAGTGTAGATACTTGTACATTTAGGGGTATGGCGGGCCCTGTCGTCGAGTTATGGTTACATTCTTAAGTGCAGTAATCTTTGTTGTGGGCAGGGTTGTAAAAGGATTTAACTGTTCAGTTTGATATATATATGTATATATTCAGGAAGGTGACCGTTTTGGTTAGCCTGTTTCATACTTTATGTCACGACCCGAACCCGGGCCCGTGACTGGTGCCTTACCCCGGGCACGCTAGTGATACAACATCAGAGAAAAACCAGCGGAAATAAAAACTCAAGAATGAAAACAGTGAAATAAGAAAGTAGGCTAACCCAAACGGTTACCTTTTTTATACATAATTTAAAACTTGAACAGTTACATCCCATACAAACTCATGATTACTCTGCAGACCTAAGAATTTTGAAACCATAATGACGGACAGGGCCCGCCATGCCCCTGAATATACAAAAGTCTACTACTTGAGGAACTGTACCACGGGACAAGCTTAGGAGATATGGAGCTTTCGAGAACCGAACAATGATCCTAAGAGAGTGGATCGACAAGCTATGTACCTCAACTGCAGATGAACGCAGCCCCCCGAAGGAGGTCAGTACAACAGGTACCAAGTATGTGAAACTGTAAAATACTGTAAATGAAATCATAATAGTCTATATAAAGCAGGAGACATGTATGATAACCAAATTACAACACCACAACTTAAAAGCAGTCATATCAAGATAGGGACTCATGCCCGTGAAATCATCACTCAAATACAACCCGGGAATTTAACCCGCACAAAGGCCGCATGCCCCGGCATCTCACCTCGGTATAAGCATGGCCCTGGAGCCGTCCTAGTGGGCCCATACGTGGACCATCCAGCGTGTCGGTATGCCCAAAGGAGATAACAAGATAACAATCCTTGTGGAAGCATACCCGTGGGCTACCCAACGTGTCAGTATGTCCGATCAAATAACATTATAAAACTCACCGTGGAAGCATACCCGTGGGCTACCCAACGTGTCAGTATGTCCGATCAAATAACAATAACAACACCCCTAATGGAAGCACACCCGTGGGCTACCCAACGTGTCGGTATGTCCATCAATCAACCAGATAGCCGGCCCTCCAACGAGAGGCGCGGTAGCACATAAATACAACACTTGCACACAGAAGCTATCACTACAAGCATAGGCCCGTTACACACAACTCAAGGTACTATAAATATTTCTTAACACAATGTCAAGTATACCATTTAAAACCCAAGTACTTAACCCCTTTAGGATCAAGATACTCCTACCTTTTATAAACAAGTCACTTATGTTTTTCCATCACAAGAAGTTCAATATTTGAAAACGAGTTACTTCCCTTTTCCCAAAATCAAGTTACCATTTTAAATCTATTAATGAAACCATTTCTTTATTTTCATAAAGTCGTTATAACTAACCTCCCATAAAACTATTACAACACTTTATGATTAATAAAACAAGTCAAGACAAAATCATGCCTTTCTTTTAAACCAAAATACTTCAAATTCTTAAGTCTCTTTTCCTTTAGAAAATCGAATTCCTTAATTTGGAATTTTTAAGAAGATCAAAACTTGATTTCAATAATTCTCATTAGAGCGACCATGATCTAGGAAATGTAATGCCATTTTGTCTTATCTTAGCTTCTATGCAGATGGAGGTTTCTCTTGGTTTTAATATGATTAATGTCATTACTTCTTTCCTTTATCGACATTGCGTTGGCTTGTTCGATCCTTATTCCCATTTCCGAAATTGTAACGTTATTCTTTTAAAAACCAAGTATTCATATCTCACGAATTAGGTTTTATACTTTTCAACACCATTTAGGTCAATTACAAGTCACGTCTCTTATCTTTTGAAAACAACAAACCATTCTTTTAGCTACATAAAGCGGTTATAACAAACTTCCCATAAAGCCGTTATAACACTTTATGTTTTAAACCAACCAATTACCACTATAAACATTTATGAGACCAATAGGTCTCATTCTTTAACTTTCAAGTACGTTACCAACGGATAAGACTTTACTACTATTTTCACACAATGAAGCCCTTAACACTTCATATCAAATCAAGGCACAAAGGAAATCAAATTCCTTTAACACTCATGCGTCACCGCACTATATATTTTACAAATAGTCATGCTGAAGAGGATAGGAAGAATCACATACCTCGCGACGATTGTCGACAATAAGCAAAATGCTCCACCGTATTATCGCCCTTAAGTAGAATATGCTACCGTAGTACTTCAATCCTATAAGGGTCATGAAACGTCTATCAAACTCTAGCTTCGAACGTAGAATCAACTAAGTGCAAAGTCCCTAAATTCTACGACAATTTGGGCACTTCCTTTGCTTCTACTAACTTGCCACCTTTGTTAAGGTCGAATTCAATAACCCAACGCCCCACAATAATACAAAATAACCCAATACTTTCCATCCCATTCTTGGCCAACCATAAACCAATTCTTAAATCCCTTTCAATACTTTCCAATCCAAGTCCTTAGGTCTAACATGATATCTAGCCCTAGACATCTTCAACAATTACAATCTTAAGGCTAGCATGCCCATTTCAGTTTTAACAAGACAACAAGATCCAAATCTATACAATATAAAACAGCCTCAGGCTCAATTCTATACTACTACAATATAACAGCCTTAGGCTCAACTCTAAACTACTAAAATAAAACAGCCTCAGGCTCACATCTATACTACTAAAATAAAACAGCCTTAGGCTCATAACCAAGAGAAAGGGGAAACTCTTACCTTAAGGAATAGCCCACAAAAGCCCCTTTTTCTTCCTCCTCTTTCCGTCAAAATCGCCCACCAGCGTTACCCACAAGTTTACCCACACTTTTTCTTCTTGCCGCGCTCAACAATCTCCTCTAAAGCTAGGTTTTCTTCCAAAACTAGAGAGAAGGAGAGGGTTTTCCATGGAAGGGTTTTGAAATGAAATGGCCAAGTCTTCCAAGACTTGGCCTAAAATAGGCCCTAATATGGTCAAAGGGATGGGAGGGACACTTGTCACCCTCCTTAGGTTTTTAACAAAATATCTCCGATTTCACCTTTTATCGCGAAAAAACCCGCCTTGGCGCTGCGGCCGCACGCCTGTGGCGCTCCACTTCCAGAAAATGTTCCAGCAATCCGCGCCGCGACCGCATTCCGGCGCGGCTACTGCAACCCCCGGACCTCAGAACAAACGGCGCCGCTGCCCGCATTCGGCGCCGTACTGCACCACGAACCAGCTGCTGCCGCTGCTGCACCAAACTTGAAACTTCCATAACTTTTGACTCCGATGTCCAAACGGCGAGCGGTTTGTTGCGTTGGGATCTAGATTTAACGGACTACACATTAGGCCTTTTAAACACCTCGAAATTCTTAACAACTGGGGTACAACACTCCAAGGCAAACTCAAAATCCGTCGACACATGTTGTCAACTTATCTATCAACTTTTACATCTTAAATTCCTTGGTATGTTCTTATCTAACTCCTTGAATTTACGAGGGTGTAACATTCTCCCCTTAGAAACATTCGTCGAATGTTCCTTCTAAGACTCCAAAGCAGACGCGGTATAGTCTTCACTACTCCACTCATGAAAGAATCAGTTATGCCACTCATGGACTTATCACTAGAAAAAAATACTCCCCACATACTATGTACTTCCGACAAGGATCACTGTAAAATCTTTTACTCTAGCCGGCCTTACCTCTAAGGTCTCGATTGTTATAAATTCTAAGGTTCAAAATCTTCTCATCCTCAGACTTACCCTTTTCACTAATCAAAGCTTCTAATTCACATTTTTAACACAAAGTTATCCGAACATAAGCACTTAACACATCACTATAACATCAATGCATACTAGTCTCTAGAGGGTTAAGAATATACCTGTAACTACTGCTTCACTTTCTCTTTCTGCCGTTCTACTCATGTTCCTTCCCTGCACGGCGCACAAAAGGAGGAGATGAATCAGCCACTGATCCCGAAAATTCGAGTCTCTACATCCGCTATCTCCGGTTGGACAATTCCTCGCAAAATGGCCCTGCTGGCCGCATACAAAACAAACCCCCATCCCAGCACGACACTCTCCACCATGGAGCCTACCACAACGGCCACAACGAGGTAGGGGTGGTCCCATCTGACTAACGTCCCTGCTCCCCCAAAAACCTGAAACCTGGGAGCCCTGACTTGCTCCTGAATTCCCTAAACGTCCCGAAGACTGTGATGGAGCACTCTGTACTGGCTGAGGTAAATAACTCTTTCTTCTTGAGGTGCTGCCTCGAAGGTCACGAGAGGACTCTCATGTCTGGCCTCTTCTCGCGATCTTGGTTATTCCGTCGACCTCTACGTTCCTCACTGCTGCGCGCAGGCTCGGATGCGGGCAATGTCCATGCCTGGTGAAGAGCTACGGTTGGCATCCTCCGCTAAATAATCATCGAGTCGGTGACATAACGGTGCACTCTATCCTCCATATTGGCCACCAACGCGGGGACATGCAGGCCAATGAGTCAAACTCTACATTGTACTCCCGAGCGTATGCGCCTCTTTGTCTTAGCATCAAAAATTTGTCGGCGTGCCCTCCTCATCCGTGGAGGCAAGAAATGGCCAAGGAAAGCCTCGGAGAACTCACTGACTAGTGGAGTGCATGTTCCCCGGGACGACTCCGCGAATCAAACAAGTCGATCGCGGTATCACGCGGCCGATGTGAACCAAAACCACCGACTCGGTCTCAAGCCTCGATCACTCATGATCCGTGTTGTCGGATGAACTCCTGCGGATCATCCTCGGGCCTCGACGTAGAACTCGGGTGGGCTACAACTCGGAAAATCCGTAGCCTCAAACTATCGACCTCGGGTGAACTATGGGTGCTACTGGGCTGCGCATCGATCTATCCTCGTGCACGCACGATCACGGCCAATAATCGGGCATCTCCTTGTAACCCATCTCCTGCGCGGTGCGGATCGAGGCTCAGTGCCGTAGTCTCGGGAGAGACCTGGCGCTCTGCTCGCAGACTCCGCCTGCTGCCTTGCCACGGGCTCTGGTTGCCTTGCGTGGAGGCATCAGCGGTATACAAAGAACACGTCGAGGAGTCCAACTTATAACACCGCTCTAAGGCACGATCTCGAGTGAGAAGAATGGAAACCAATCCTAAATATCCTATAGCCTCACGATTATAGATGTGGTGCACAACACCGATAATCAAGACTTCTGGATCTGATGCGTAGACACTCTCCGAGGATTAATCGCTCGATACCACTTTGTCACGACCGAACCGGGCGTGGTCGTGCCTTACCGGGCACCTGGTGATACAACATCGAGAAAAACCGTGAAATAAAAACTCAAGAATGAAAGCAGTGAAATAAGAAAGTAGGCTAACCCACGGTTACCTTTTTATACATAATTTAAAACTTGAACGATTACATCCCATACAAACCTGCTCACAGTGCTCTGAGACCTCTAGAATTTTGAAACCATAATGACGGGACGGGGCCCGCCATGCCTGAATATACAAAAGTCTACTACTTGAGGAACGTACCACGGACAAGCTTAGGAGATATGGAGCTTTCGAGAACGAAACAGCGATCCTAGAGAGTGGATCGACAAGTATGTACCTCAACTGCGGCATGAACGCGGCCCGAAGGTCGATCTGGCAATTACAGTATGTGGCGTAAAATCAGTAAATGAAATCATAATAGTCTATATAAAGCGGAGACATGTATGATAACCAAATTACAACACCACAACTTAAAAGCGGTCATATCAAGATAGGGACTCGTGCGGTGAAATCATCACTCAAATACAACGGGAATTTAACGCGCAAAGGCGCGTGCCGGCATCTCACCGGTATAAGCGTGGCCCTGAGCCGTCTAGTGGGCCCATACCGTGGACCATCCAACGTGTCGGTATGCCCAAAGGAGATAACAAGATAACAATCCTTGTGGAAGCATACGTGGGCTACCCAACGTGTCGGTATGTCCAAACAACTAACAAGAGAATACTCAGTGGAAGCATACGTGGGCTACCCAACGTGTCGGTATGTCGATCAAATAACAATAACAACACCACAATGGAAGCACACGTGGGCTACCCGGCGTGTCGGTATGTCCATGATCAACGGATAGCGGCCTCGGCGAGGCGCGGTATACATAAATACAACACTTGCACACGAAGCTATCACTACAAGCATAGGCGTTACAACTCAAGGTACTATAAATATTTCTTAACACAATGTCAAGTATACCATTTAAAACCCAGTACTTAACCCTTTAGGATCAAGATACTCTACCTTTTATAAACAAGTCACTTATGTTTTCCATCACAAGAAGTTCAATATTTGAAAACGAGTTACTTCCCTTTTCCCAAAATCAAGTTACCATTTTAAATCTATTAATGAAACCATTTCTTTATTTTCATAAAGTCGTTATAACTAACCTCCCATAAAACTATTACAACACTTTATGATTAATAAAACAAGTCAAGACAAAATCATGCCTTTCTTTTAAACCAAAATACTTCAAATTCTTAAGTCTCTTTTCCTTTAGAAAATCGAATTCCTTACTTTGGAATTTTTAAGAAGATCAAAACTTGATTTCAATAATTCTCATTAAATGACCATGATCTAGGAAATGTAATGCCATTTTGTCTTATCTTAGCTTCTATGCGGATGGAGGTTTCTCTTGGTTTTAATATGATTAATGTCATTACTTCTTTCCTTTATCGATTTGCGTTGGCTTGTTCGATCCTTATTCCCATTTCCGAAATTGTAACGTTATTCTTTTAAAAACCAAGTATTCATATCTCACGAATTAGGTTTTATACTTTTCAACACCATTTAGGTCAATTACAAGTCACGTCTCTTATCTTTTGAAAACAACAAACCATTCTTTTAGCTACATAAAGCGGTTATAACAAACTTCCCATAAAGCCGTTATAACACTTTATGTTTTAAACCAACCAATTACCACTATAAACATTTATGAGACCAATAGGTCTCATTCTTTAACCACCGAGTACCCGTTACCAACGGATAAGACTTTACTACTATTTTCACACAATGAAGCCCTTAACACTTCATATCAAATCAAGGCACAAAAGGGAAATCAAATTCCTTTAACACTCGTGCGTCACCGCACTATATATTTTACAAATAGTCATCTTTGAAGAGGATAGGAAGAATCACATACCTCGCGACGATTGTCGACAATAAGCAAAATGCTCCACCGTATTATCGCCTTAAGTAGAATATGCTACCGTAGTACTTCAATCCTATAAGGGTCGTGAAGCGTCTATCAAACTCTAGCTTGAACGTAGAATCAACTAAGTGCAAAGTCCTAAATTCTACGACAATTTGGGCGACTTCCTTTGCTTCTACTAACTTGCCACCTTTGTTAAGGTCGAATTCAATAACCGCCCACAATAATACAAAATAACCCAATACTTTCCATCCCATTCTTGGCCAACCATAAACCAATTCTTAAATCCCTTTCAATACTTTCCAATCCAAGTCCTTAGGTCTAACATGATATCTAGCCCTAGACATCTTTAACAATTACAATCTTAAGGCTAGCATGCCCATTTCAGTTTTAACAAGACAACAAGATCCAAATCTATACAATATAAAACAACCTCGGGCTCAATTCTATACTACTACAATAAATGGCCTTAGGCTCAACTCTAAACTACTAAAATAAAACGACCTCAGGCTCACATCTATACTACTAAAATAAAACGACCTTAGGCTCATAACCAAGAGAAAGGGAAACTCTTACCTTAAGGAATAGCCCACAAAGCCCCTTTTTCTTCCTCCTCTTCAGTCAAAATCGCCCGGCGTTACCCACAAGTTTACCCACACTTTTTCTTCTTGCCGCTCAACAATCTCCTCTAAAGCTAGGTTTTCTTCCAAAACTAGAGAGAAGGAGAGGGTTTTCCATGGAAGGGTTTTGAAATGAAATGGCCAAGTCTTCCAAGACTTGGCCTAAAATAGGCCCTAATATGGTCAAAGGGATGGGAGGACACTTGTCACCCTCCCTTAGGTTTTTAACAAAATATCTCACGATTTGACCTTTTATCGCGAAAAAACCCGCCTTGGCGCGGCAGCCCGCCGCCACGGCCTTTCCACTCCAGAAAATGTTCCAGCAATCAGTGCGCGCCCGCATTCGGCGCGGCGTACCGCGGACCCCAGAACAAGCGGCGCGCGACCTGCGTCCGGCGCAGCGTACTGAACCTGAAAGCTGCTTTGCTGCGCGCAAACTTGAAACTTCCATAACTTTTGACTCCGATGTCCAAACGACGAACGGTTTGTTGCGTTGGGATCTAGATTTAACGGACTACACATTAGGCCTTTTAAACACCTCGAAATTCTTAACAACTGGGGTACAACACTCCAAGGCAAACTCAAAATCCGTCCAACACATGTTGTCAACTTATCTATCAACTTTTTACATCTTAAATTCCTTGGTATGTTCTTATCTAACTCCTTGAATTTACGGGGTGTAACACTTTATGTCTTGTCTCATGTTTTAGTTTTTATTTCCGCTGATTTTCTCTGATGTTGTATCACTAGGGTGCCCGGGGTAAGGCACCAGTCACGGGCCCGGGATCGGGTCGTGACAAAAGTGGTATCGAGCGCTTAGTCCTCGGAAAGTGTCTCTGCACCGTGTCTAGTAGAGTCTTGATTATCGGTGTGTTGTGCACCACATCTATAATCGTGGAGGCTGCAGGACATTTAGGATTGATTTATATTCTTCTCACTCGAGATCGTGCCTTTGGTATGTTGTAAGTTGGAATCCTCGGCGTATTCTTTATATCGATTATGCCTCCACGCCAGCAACGAGCCCGAAGGGCAAGCGGCGAGGAGGCTGCGAGTGCGGCACGGAGGGTTACGGCAGAGGCCCGATTTTACGAGGTGGTGCTACGACGGCGGATTCTACGATGCCGGCCCAGCCAGAGTTTAGAGTCGCAGCGATGGTCTGCTGAGACCACAAGACTGAGCCTCGGCACGCGGCGAGAATAGAGGATATGGGTTGCAGAGATGGCGATTACTAGTTAGGTTTATGGCGAGACTTGAGGACGAGGCGAGGCGGGGTACGATGAGTACCCGGGGCGATAGTTGGAGACCGGGACTTCTTAAGTTGCGATCCACCGTGTTCTATGGATCGAGTGAGGATGACCTCGAGAGTTTATCAAGCGATTCTGACGGATCATGAGAGTGATCAAGGCTTCGGAGACCGAGTCGGTGGTCTTAGGTTCGCATCGGCTGCGTGATACTGCAGTCGACTGGTTTGATTCGTGGGAGTTGTCCCGGGGGGAGCATGCGCTTCCAGCTGTATGGGACGAGTTCTCAGGGGCTTTTCTTGCACATTTCTTGCCCCCACAGATGAGGAGGGCTCGGGCCGACAGATTTTTGATGTTGAGGCAGGACGGGCGTACGGTTCGGGAGTACAACGTGGAGTTCGACTCGTTGGCCCGATATGTCCCGGCGTTAGTGGCAAATATGGAGGACAGAGTGCACCGCTACGTCACAGGGCTCGATGACTACTTGGCAGAGGCTTGCTCGGGTGTAGCTCTTCAGCCGGGCATGGACATTGCCCGCATGCAGGCTTATGCACTTGGGTGTGAGGAGCGGAGAGGTCGACGGAATGACCGGGATCAGCAGAAGAGGGCCAGAACAGCAGGGTCTTTTGGCGACTTTCGAGGCGGACCGCCTCAGCGGAACTAGTTATGCGCCTCCGCCAAGACTGAGCGGTCCTCTGATCTTGTGGCATCCAGAGTATTCAGGAGCGGTCGTGGCTCCAGGTTCAGTTTCGGGAGTAGTGGTGTTGACGGATGAGGCCACCTTACCTCGGTGTGGCGTTGCGGTAGAATCCATAAGAAGTGTCGTCTTTGGTTCGGAGATTGTTTTACATGCGGCCAGCAAGGCCATTTTGCGAGAAATTGTCCGACCAGAGGTAGCGCGGATGTAGAGACTCGGCCTTCAGGATCTATGGCTGGTTCATCACCTTCTACAGCTATGCGCCCTGCAGGGCAGACCTATGATTAGAGTGAAGCGGTAGATACATGTATACCCTTAACCCTCTAGAGATTAGTATGCTTGTTATGATGATCTTCTTATTGTGTGCTATGTACGGATTGCGTTGTGTTATTGATGTGTTAGAAAACATGGTTAGTTGAAAGGATAAGTATGGGGGCATGGAAGGTGTGAACCTTAAAATAGTACACGTTGAGACCTTAGATGTAAGGCCGTCTTGAGAAAAAGATTTTACGGTTAGTCTTTGTCGAAACACTTGGTATGCGTGAAATGTATTGAGGGATATTTCCTTGGGTTGTGTAGGATGAAAGTGGTAGCTTTCAGGACTTGTATAGGTAAGGTTGTTCCGGATCGGGGAATAAGAGTCTGGTGCGATTATGGGTCGGGTTGAGGACTATTCGCGGGTCAACCCGCAGCCCGGTTTGGGGTGGGGTCAGTTCGAGGTAGTCCCGCCAGGTGGTAGGGTCACGAGGGTGCTAAGCCCAAGTTTAGGTAACCATCGTATGAGTTCATGGATGTGTTCGACCAGAATCGAATTGTGAAGGCCGGGAATGGCCTTGAGGGAATTTGAGGCTAGTAAGATGACCAAGTTTGGAGGTGGTAACTCCAGGGTTGTGGAAATTGAAGCGGTGACTGAAGTGTGGTATGTGTACTAGAAAGAGTTCGGGTGTATGAGAAAGGGACGACGAGTAAGAAGAGAAGCGAACAATGTGTTATGAGAACGAAAGTGATCATTTCTTTTGTGAAGTGAATATGCGAAGGGAGTATCCTTTAGACCATGGGTGTGAGCTTTTTGTGATGTTAGAGGTGATTCCTCGTTGGCTTGGATTTGTATGTTATACTATGGCCATTGATGACATGATTGGTTTCGTAAGTATAGTAGTGAAGACTATACCGGCGCATGTGTGTTTGGAGACTTAGAAGGAACATTCGGGACGAATGTTTCTAAGGGGGGAAGAATGTTATACCCCGTAGTTCCAGGGTATATATGTGAGGATGTACATACGAGAATACGACAGAAATTTTGGAAAGAAAGAAAGATGTGATTTTTCGACGGAAAAGTTTCCGGTTTTTGTGAAGAAAAAGGTTCGTTAATGGGAATTGGATTCCCAGATTTGGTATTTAGACTTCTTGGATTATATTAGAATTTTGAGATTTTATTTTCGGAAATGGTCACGTGGGGCCCACGGGAGAAATTCTGATTTTGTAGGGCCGCTTTGTTTTGAGATTTTCGGTATTTTGGATATTTTCGGAAGACGATATTTTGGACGAGTCGGGGGGCGACACCTGTCACCCCCATGTTTCACTTGGCCGAATTGGAGGGACAAGTGGCTAGCCACATGTCCGAATGGCACTGAAGCCACTCATTCATTTAGTTGGCCATGTGGTGTGGTGGGACCCACACACACATGGCCCAATCTTGACCACACACCTTGCATAGATCTTGACCCTTGAATCCTCTATATATACCCCCTTAGTTGATGACTAAATTCATTCCACACTTAAGCCTTTCCAAGAAAAAATACTCCCTCCCTTTAAGTCTTGTTTTCGTCCCTCCCCCCTCTTGTGTAAGAAAATACTTTGAGTATTATTGTATAGTCCCAAATACCTTGGCCTAGTATCCCAAGTAGTATTGCAAAGTTGTTTTAATACTAGGAGCCCGGAAATACTACTTTTTCCAAAAGTCGCAAAATGAAACCCTAGAAAAATCTTCATAAGCTTGGTTGAAGTGTTAAGAGAAGTTGTTTAGAAACTTCTAAGGGTTGCTTGGAGCGGGTTGGAGCGTAAGGATTTGGAGCTAAACGTTGCTCAGGATCGACATATAATCTTGGATAATTTTGGGCTTATCGAGGTAATAATCTATGTCCCCCTATTGTAATTGGATATTACATGTTGTAGTAATTATACTTGAGTATATTATATGAGGATAGAAGATTGATAGAATTAAACTGTATTTACATTGGACTGTATTTACAGTAGACTTGTAGTTTAATTGTGGGGCAGTGTTGTACACGTCCGGTTAGACGTATAATCCCCTGGGAGTTGTTGGCCTGGTAGCGGGCCGGAGTAGAGGAGGAGATTTATGTGGTTACGGGGGGGGAGGTGCTGCCGAATTTTCTGTAGAATAAGGAATCTTGCAGTTAGAATATTCTACGAAGAGATCTAGGAGTTGATAGGCATTTTTTGGTGGCCTTTATAGGTTGCAGTACCACGAGTAGCGTATTCTACTTGAAGAGTGGAAAAGGCTAGCAGGGTTACAGTACTGTGGAGCGTTTTGCTA
This sequence comes from Przewalskia tangutica, assembly GCA_029844215.1. NCBI lineage: Eukaryota > Viridiplantae > Streptophyta > Magnoliopsida > Solanales > Solanaceae > Przewalskia > Przewalskia tangutica. Next base: position 37,317,779 of record CM056737.1, on the reverse strand, counting down.
ATTGTCGATAATCATCGCGAGGTATGTGAACCTCTTCCTATCCTTTCTAGCATGATGTTTTGTAAACTATGTAGTACGGTAGACGTACATGTGCTAAATGAATTTGGTTGGTTTAAAACATAGGGTGTTATAATAGCTTTATGGGAAGTTAGTTATAACGACTTTATGTAGGTAAAAGAATGGTTTATTGATTTTAGGAGTTAAGAGACTTGATCTTGAAAGATAAGAGACTTGACTTATAACGACTTGTTTTCGGAAAAAGAGAAGTAACTTGATTTTAAGTATAGGTTACTTGTTTTGAAAAGAGTAAGTTATTTGGGTTTTAAAAGAATACTTGTTGTTGTTTTAAAAGAAAAGAGACTTGTGGAATTAAAGAGTTTTTGGTTTAGAACATAAAGTGTTATAACAGCTTTATGGGAAGTTAGTTATAACGACTTTATGAAAACAACGAAATGGTTTTTATCATTGGTTTTAAAAAGGTAACTTGACTTTAAAAGGAGAAGTGTTTTGGTCTAAAAAGAAGGCATGGTATTGTCTTAATTTGGTTTAAAAAGGAAAGTCTGGGAGTTGTTTTGGTTTAATTAAAATGTTAGTCACTCTATTTTGATACTACGGGCATCGGGTGACCTTTGTAAAAGAAATGGATCCTTTAAAAAGAATTTAACGTACGTAGTACTTTGGGGTTAAAACATGGACTTTGGCATAAAATGAAAGTACCTTGAGTTGTGTGTAACTTGCCTACGTTTGCGTGTGATAGCCTTGTCGTTCTAGTATTGTAATTCTACACCACCGCGTCTCTCGATGGAGGGCCGGTCAGGGTATTGATTGATGGACCCATCGACACGCGTTGGGTGGCCCGCTGCAGTTCCATTAGGATTATTATTCCATGGACTAGCTCTCCGCGAGGTTTTACCGATTCGGCGGTATCCGGTAGTTGGCTCGTACTTGCCCGAAGTCGTGTTTTTGTTTGGTATCCGGTAGTTGGCCTTCGTACTTGCCCGTTCGGTTTGTGACGAAGTCTCGTGATTCGGCTTGGTATCCGTAGTTAGTCTTCGTACTTGCCCCGGCCAGCTGCGTGGCGCAGGCTTGGTATCTGGTAGTTGGCTTTCGTACTTGCCCTGGGTCAGCTTCGTGGTTTGGTTATATAGATTTGTTGGTACGGCTTTGGTATCTGGTAGTTGGCTTTCGTACTTGCCCCGGTCAGTTGATGATGCGGCTTGGTATCTGGTAGTTAGCCTTCGTACTTGCCGTCACGGTTTTATGATTTCGGGTGGGACACGGTGTTCATGTACTTCTTGGTGTGATTATATCATAGACTGCCGGCAGTGAGGAAGGTATTCCACGGGCATGATTGATGTTGTGGGCGTGAGACCCATTGTTATATTTGAGTAATGACTTTGAGGGCGTGAGTCCCTGACTTGACATGACTGTTTATATATTGTGGACTGTAGTTTGGTTATCATACATGTCTCCTGCTTTATATAGACTATTATGATTTCATTTATAGTATTTTACAGTTTCACATACTTGGTACTGTTATCGACCTCGCTGGGCTGCGTTCATCTGCGGTAGAGGTACATCGGTTGTGGATCCGCGCTCTTAGGATCACAGTTCAGCATTTTGGGAAGCTCCGTTTCTCCGGAGGCTTATCTTTGGTATAGTCCCCTGTCAGTGTAGATACTTGTACATTCAGGGGTATGGCGGGGCCCTGTCCCGTCATAGTTATGGTTACATTCTTAGAAGTGCAGTAATCTTGTTGTGGGCGGGGTTTGTAAAAGGATTTAAGCTATTGAGTTGATATATATATGTATATATTCAGGAAGGTGACCGTTTTGGTTAGCCTGTTTCATACTTTATGTCTTGTCTCATGTTTTAGTTTTTATTTCCGCTGATTTTCTCTGATGTTGTATCACTAGGGTGCCCGGGGTAAGGCACCAGTCACGGGCCCGGGATCGGGTCGTGACAGATCCTAAGAACGAGGATCAACAACCGATGTACCTCTACCTGCGGCATGAACGCAGCCCCCCGAAGGAGGTCGATAACAGTACCAAGTATGTGGCCGAAAATGCGTAAGCGAAGTCATAGATCTAAATAAAACAGGAGACATGTATGATAACCAAACTATAGTTCATGACATAAAAGCAGTCATGTCAATGCAGGGACTCACGCTGTCACGACCGACCCGGGCGATGGCCGGTGCCCTACAGGCACCACTTACAGTATACATCGAGAGATAATCAGTGGAACATATATGAAACTTATAAAATAATACAATGAAATTAAAATAACGAGTTAGCCGAATAGGGCTACCTTCCCGACATATAATATATAACAAAGCGATTGCCTCCTTTCCTTTACAAAGCGACCCACAAAATGTGACTACAGACCTCTAAGAGTTTTAACATAACAAGCGTGGCGGGACGGGGCCCATACCACGAATATATATATGAATCTACAACCTCGGAAACCGTACGAGAGATAAGCCTCGGAGCAAATGAAGCTTTCCCAAAACAACCGAGATCCTAAGAGCAAGGATCACCAACAGGTACCTAAAACTGCGGGCATGAACGCGGCCAGAAGAAGTCGATTACAACAGTGCAGAATATGGAGCGAGTAAGGTACAACAATTAAAACATACGTATAAAAGCATGACAGGTAAGTGTAAAAGAAGTAAATACGAACCTACCATGTCATTACCATCTCGTGAACTTAATTGTACATTATTATTTTTCCCATTTTTCAATAAGCGTTATAGCCACTTTCTTACGTGCATACTTAGGAAAAACATCAAGTTCATTACCATATAACTTACTTACCTTACACAACCTAGTCAGGCCGCTGCGGAGGGACACCTATCTTGCCCGACCCGATGCGGGACGCGATAATGTCCTATAGTGCGCCCGTAAGGTATCTTGCGGCCCGCTTCGGGACGATAATGTCATATAGTCTTCCCATAAAGGTATACTTCGCCCGTTTACGGGTCGATAATGTCATATAGTGCGCGTAAAGGTATCTTTGCGGCCCGTTCTGGTCAATAATGTCATATAGTCTTCCCGTAAAGGTATACTGTCTGGCCCATTTATGGGTCGATAATGTCATATAGTGCGCGTAAAGGTATCTTGCGGCCCATTTACGGTCGATAATGTCATATAAAACCGAATTTAACCCAACGTACTACGCACCTCTACTCGCTTTAGAAAGACTCTTTTTCAAATAAAACTTCCCGGATACTAACAACCGTAGTATCAAGTCATCTCTACCTTTCGGACAAGTCACAATACCTTTTAGAACTATAATTACGCTACAAATCAAGTGACTTCTTTATTAAAACCTTAAGCAATTGGTACCTTTAAAACAATTTGCCCTTCTTTATTTCAAATCATTTCTTTGCTTACATTATTAGAAAACCATTCTCTTAACCTTCCATTAAGCCGTTATAACCAACTTCCCATAAAGTCGTTATAACCCTTTATGGTTTTAGACCAACTCATTCCTTTTTATAACCAAGAGACTTCTACTTTTTGAAACCAAGTATTATACACCTTCAAATCAATTCTCTTAACTTTCAAAATACAAATTAGTCTCTTAACCTCTAGAAAATCAAGTCATTTATCGTTCCATAAAGCATATATAACCAACCTCCCATAAAGTCGTTATATTCACTTTATACCTTAGCCAAAATATAATTTCCTATCCAAGGGACTTATACGTTTAAAACGGAACAAGTATCACATACTTGAAAACTTTTCAAGTCCCTTAACTTAATAAGACTTAAGACATCCTTTATTCTTTCAAAGAAGTGAGTTAATCTCCTAACTCACCCGACTTGGCTATTTATAAAACTAGTAAAGGATATCAAGGCGTTGTTCGTCTACCTTACTACATACGTGCAACTAGTCATGCTCAAAAGATAGGAAAAGTTCTACATAGAGTAAATCACACAACTACCTCTTAACTTCTAAGAGTAGAAGGAAACATGAAATGATACCACAAGTATATTCCATACATAGAATCATGCAAAAGGAAGAGGTTCACATACCTCGCGACGATTGTCGACAAGTAGCAAAATGCTCCAAAGTACTTCAACCTTGAGCTATTCCATTCTTCAAGTAGGATACGCTATACTTAGTACTTCAACCTATCATGGTCACAATACGTCCATTAACCTCTTACTTCAAACGTAGAATATTCTAAGGGCTAAGTCGCCAAATTCTACGGAAAATCGGACAGCACCTCCTTTGTTTCTACTACTATGCCACCTTTTTCAAGGCCGAATACAATAACCAAACACGCCACATTTAAGGCCCAAACAATGCAATCAACAATAGGGGATTACACGCCTACTAGACGTGTAAAATTCCCCACATGATAGATAACAAACTAAAACAACTACTAGCCCATTTTACTAACTTGAAGTACAACAATACCAAATCTTATCCAATTTCCATTTCAATCCAAATTGTTAGCATATCATGATATCAAGTCACAATCGATTATAACTACTATAATCCTCAAGTAAGCAACATGCGACGATTTCTAATAAACGACCAATTAGTAATCCAACTTCAAGTGGCTAATATAACATTTTGGATTTAAGCTACAAGCAATCCATAATACTTATGAACTTCAACATATCAACTTCATGCTAGCAACATGTAAAGCTAACAACAACAATATATATATAATCTTGTAACACTATTAAGAGACAAGATTATACCTCAACGAATCTCAATCCAACTCCAAATCTGAAGTCGCTTCCTTAGAAACTTAGAGCCTCTTCAAGATACTTCAATCCGCTACTTGAGACCCTTAGAACCATACCAACAATTTCCTTCAGCGCGATCCAAAACCTAGAAAGCAACTAGGTTTTCACTTTGCGACTAATACGAAAACTATCTTTTTCCGAGATTTTTCTATTGAGATACACTTGCAATACACTCATGAACCTTGGTTTAAAGTGTGGGGCTTAACGAACAAGAAACGAAATTTTTTTCTTCTTTCCCTATGTGAACCCGAGAGCTAAGCTCTTGATGTTCTTAAGCACTTTTGCAAAGTTCACCTTCCCGCGGTCAAAACAAGACTTACGGTTGTGTGAAATTTTGGCTAAGTGTTAAGCTTGTCTTGCACTACTAGTATTATATAGTGTAATGGAGGGTCAAGATATAAATAAATGGGTGGTTTGGATGAGGTCTTAACAAATATCAAGGCTAATGTGGACCCATTGACTTAGTCAATATTGTCAAGCTCACTACATTGCAAGACTTGTCTTCCTAACAAGGGTCAAATGACCCTTGTGTCCATGTTCAAATCGTCCAAGCTCACTTAAGGGGGGTGACACGTGTCGCCCTCCCATTCGTCACAATATCACGTTTTCCGACAATTTCATAATTCCGATAAATTTTTACAAGTCTCAAATCTTAGCACCTGTGAGTTCTTACTTACGTTCTTAAAACATGTCATGAAAATACGGGGTGTAACATTCTTCCCCCCTTAGAAACATTAGTCACTGAATTTTCTTTCGAGTCAAACTTTTAATTAGCGACATAGTTTCCTTTCACAATCCCGACATACCAATAATGCCACACATGGCCCTAATACCTCGTACCGCGCATATCCGTCCATCATGAGCCCAAAAGAAATTATCTTTCGTACTTCCAACTCCTTATCATATACATAGTCTCAATACAACTGCTCATGAAACTTAAACATACCACAAATTTATCATGCATACAAGTTTATAAAGGGCCAAAACATACACGAAATCATACAGCGGTTCAAAGGACCTAAAGCTGGAACTCCCACGACCTCTGTCACGGCTTTGTCGGTGTATGAACCTCTGCCTAGCTATTGAAGGCGAAGAACACCAGCGATCCGATGAAGCGGTGTTGTCCCTGGACCCCCTATAAGGACACTCTCTTAACATATGGCCCGTGACCACAAGAAAAACAAGCACCGTCTGCGTGCGACATACCCGAATGTAACCTACTACAGGCGCGTTGAAGCCTGAGATGACCTCGATCTGGAACCCCATCTCCCGAGGCTCACGAAGCTCTAGAGACTGACCGGCCCTGCATTCGGGGTTGTAAAACCCTCCGGAAAAGCGTGGAGGAGCACTCGGTCTTTGGCTGCAATGTAGACCTAGTCTGCTGCTAGGTCGCCTCGAGAAATGCCCCGAGACCACTGTTGTCAGCCTCTTGGTGACTGGTCAATCGATCCTCCTCTCTCTATCCTATATCCCATGCGCATAGACTGCATCCTAGCAATGTCCATCTGGGCGTAAGAGCCACCCCAAGCATGCGATAATCATATGACGGTCTAGCCCGTCACATAACGATGAACTATATCCGCCATATCGGCTACAATAGTGTGCGCATGCAGCCAAGAGTCAAACTCGTGCTATACTCCCGATAGTCCTCCCATTCTCGCCTCGAGGTCAAAAATCTATCTACGTGGGCCTCCTCATCTCGGGGCGCAAAAGTGATCCATAAAAGCCTCTGTGAACTCCTCTCAAACAGTGGAAGAGCATCATCCCCTCGTCAACACCATGACTCAAACTAGTTCAACGCAATATCGTAACAGGTAAGAGGCTAGCATAACGCACTCGATGTCAAGCCTAAGAACTGCATAGTCATTGTAGTGCCGAATGAACTCCTACGGATCCTCTTGGACCTCGAACCATAAAACTTCGGGCGGATGACAACCCGAAAATCTCGGATCCGCAATCGGCTCAGGGTTAGTGCTGCTCACTGTCGGCCACTGCTACTATCTTGGTCAATAACAGGATCGCTCCCGTAGTCTCTATACTCGGCTCACGGTTGTGGGGTGGAGGCTCAGTGCCGGAACCTCTGGAGCTACTGCCGCTCTCGGCTCCTCTAATACTGCTGGCGTGGCTGAACTCGCCGACCCGCCCACTACCTCAGGCATAGTCCGTGCCTGAGTCCGAGTAACCCTCTGAGTACCACTAGAAGCTCCTGCTGCTGCCTTGCCCTACGGGCCTGAGTCGCGCCGTGGAGGCATAAGCATTACATAAGAAGGGGTCGAGAGAATTCAACCTACTATGGCGACTCTATCGCACGATCTCGAAGAGAAGAATGAAACCAATCCTAAATGTCCTGCGACCTCACGATTATAGATGTGGTGCACAACACACCGATAATCAAGACTCTACTAGACACGATGCGTAGACACTATCAGAGGACTAAGCGCTCGATACCACTTTTGTCACGACCGACCACAGGCGCGAATGGTGCCCTACCGGGCACCACTTACGGTATACATCGAGAGATAATCGTGAACATATATGAAACTTATAAAATATGTTATACCGTTTTCCAGTATATGCGTGGGGCGTCGTGAAAATTTGAAACTTGTACTAAGGCTTGGCGAATTAATTTTGTTCACAACACGTTTAGAGTCGTTTTTAAAGCGTTTTCTGACTTTCGTAGGGAATTTCGGCTATGTCATTTCTAATTTTTGCGGATTTTTCGAGAGACGAAACATTTTGGACCAACGGGAGGCGACACTTGGCACCTCCAATTGGTGGACTTGAGCGTCCATTTGGACGATTTGGACAAAGTGGAGCACGTTTTGGTGCCTTGGAAAAGTCAAGGAGTTGGTAGGATATTTGTGTTGGTAAATCCTAGCCTACACTTGCCTAACACATGGATTGATCTTGGCCTTTGGTTGGCCATCCTTGACCTATAAATACCCTAAGGTTGAAGACTTCTTCATCCAAAAATGCCTAAGTCTTGTGAGCTCTTCCTCCTCCCTTCACCTTGTTCTCGTCCTTTCCCCCTTGGCGAGCCCTCCCATGAGTTGGCCTTGTGGCGAGACTTCACCCTCCTTGTGGTGTTGTTCTCGTATTATGTACCCCCTTTGTGGTGTAGAAATACTCTCAAAAGTATTGTTATAATGCCCAAATTACCTTAGCCATATACCTTGTTGTATTCTAAGGTTATACCTATCTGAAAAGCCAGAAAATACTATTATACTTCCGTCGGTCCAAAACCGAAACCCTAGGAAAATCTCCATAGTCCGTTGGAGTATTGTGTAGAAGTTGGTTAGAACTTCTAAGGGTGGTTTAGAGCGGGTTGGGCGCTCGGAGTTGAGCTAAACGATTGCCGGGATCGACTTTAAGCTAGGATAATTATGGGCTTATCGAGGTAATTATCTTGTCCCTCTATTGTAATTGGAAATTACATGATTGCTTGAATATATAGTTGAAGTATACTATATAATAGAACTGAACGTAGTTATCGGCAATGTCTTTTGACTTAAGCCTGAATAATACTTACGGCAATGTCTTGCGACTTAAGCTGAATTTAAAGAAAATCTTGTTGTAATTACATAGAAATGTATTCTGATGAGACTTGTGTAGTAGTACCATGGAGTAGAGTTGCACTGTTAGGGTTAGATGTATAACCCCACTGGTTGGCTTAGTGGCCGGCCTCGATAGAGAGGAGATTTCTGTTGTTGCGGGAGAGTCTTGCCAAATTTTAGGTAGAATGTTCTACGAAGAGACCTAATGTTAATAAGCGCCTTGTGGCCTTATAGGTGGGAGTACTACGTGTGGCGCGATCTGCTTGGCTTAGGGAGTAGCCGGCGGTTGGGCGTTTTGCTATTAGTCGATACTCGTCGCGAGGTATGTGAACCTCTTCCTATCTCTTCTAGCATGATATGTGTGAACTATGGTGCGGTGAGCGTACATGTGCTAAATGTATTTGATTGGTGTAAAACATAAAGTGTTATAACGGCTTTATGGGAAGTTGGTTATAACAGCTTTATGTTGGTTAGAAAATACATGTGGTTTTTTTTAAAAGGTAACTGATTTGAACTATAACTGGCTTGTTATGTGTTAATAAAGAACTTGAAGTATTTCAAAAGATTTTTGAATCATTTTGAAAGAAGAAGTAATACTTGGTTTGTGAAAACTTAAGAGTTATACTAGCTTTATGGGAAGTTAGGTATAACGGCTTAAGAATGTTTTACTGATTTCGGAAATCAGAATGTGTATCGACAAACCACTGCAGCGTTAATAAAAGGAAATGTTTTGACTAATTAAGTATTATTAAAACCAGTAGAAACTTCCATCTGCATAGAAGCTAAGATGAGACAAAATGATATTTCCTAGATCATGGCTGCTGTAATAAGATTGTTATAAACAAGAATGTCCTACTCACATAAGACTTATGTTTCTCGGATAGTTTTAAGGAGAATTATATTCTTAAATGAATAAGACTATAAACTACGAAACCTTTCTAAAATGAGAAACTTGAACATTGGAAATTAGGCAAACTTGATCATTGGAAATGAATGTTGCTACTTGATTTTACAAAGAGAGGTAATTGATTTACTTTAAAAGGATAGTCACTCTATTTTATACTACGGGTATTGTGTGACATTGTGAAGTGCGTATCTGTTAAAGAGTTAATGTATGAAGTACTTTGGGGATAAAAACCGATTTTGTTAATCATATAGTAGAAGGTACCTTGTGTGAACAACTTGATTGTATTGGTTTGTGATAGCCTTGTAATACTTTCTTGATTGCGTTGATAAGTAAGCGTGTTGGGATGCTACGTGTGTTAGTGTCTTGTGATGTTTGTGTGAAGGGTTTCCTTGATTGTGCTTATTAACTATCGGTCGTTATGATAGTATTGTGGCATTCATCTCTTGAGATGATTCGGGATTAAGCCGCCCTCCGATGCGGGGGTAGACTGGCGGTCGATGGACCTATGATTCGAGAATACCTCAATGCAGTCCGGGGGCCTATGCGCGAACTACGAGAGTTCGAGTTAGTGTCGTCCTTTATGGGCATGCGGTCCATGTGGCCATGCGGTGCGAAGTCGGGGCGATCTTGGGAGTAGCTACCCTCGATGCGGGAATACCTCATGCGGGCGATGAGATTGGCCTATGCGGGTGCGGGAGTTCGGGGTTAGACGCGTACATTGATCTGCGGGCAAGTGGCGGCTTTGATCATGTGACGGTCTAGACAGATCTTATAATCTGATTCGTGACCTTGTTGGTCTTGTGGGTTTTTAGTAGTCGGCTATGCCTCGTACTTACCGTCTAATTTTATTATGACAGGTGGGACCTGGTGTTCATGTGTGTTCCTTGGTGCTTTTATATCATAGACTGCCGGCAGTGAGGAAGGTATTCCACGGGCATGATTGATGTCGTGGGCCTGAGACCCATTGTTATACTTGAGTGATGACTTGAGGGCGTGAGTCCCTAACCTGACATAGCGCTTTGTTGTAAAGCGTAGTTTGGTTATCATACATGTCTCTGCTTTATATGATCGCTATGATTTCATTTACGATATGTATTTTGATTTCACATACTAAATTTTTGTTGTCGACCTCGCCGGAAGTGCGTTCATGCCGCAGTTGAGGTACACGATCGTTGATCCTAGCTCTCGTGGTCACGATTTGGCGTTTGGGAAGCTCCGTTTCTCGGAGGCTTATCGGTGGTATAGTCCACTGCGTCGTAAGTGTTTACATTCGGGGGTTTGGCGGGGCCCTGTCCGCCATTGTTGTCGTATCATTCTTAAGTGCTGTAATCTTTGTTGTGGCGGGAGTTTGTAAAAAGTTAAACTGTTCATGTTGAAAAAGTTGCTATTTATATATATATCTTGAAGGTAACCGTTTTTAGTTGCTTTTGTCTTATTTCACCGTCTTATTACACTTTGGTTTCATGTATTGTCTTTATGTTCCGTGATTACTCGATGTATGTCTACTTGGGTGCCGGGGTAAGGCACGATCACGCGCCCAGGTTGGGTCTTGACAAAAGTGGTATCGAGCGATTAATCCTCGGAAAGTGTCTCTGACCGTATCGATGAAGTCTTGATTATCGGTGTGTTGTGCACCACGATAATCGAGGAGGCTATAGGATATTTAGGATTGGTTTCTATTCTTCTCACTCGAGATCGTGCCTTAGAGGCGTGTTGTAAGTTGGACCCTCGACGAAATTCTTTCCCTATCGTTATGCCTCGCGTAGGCCGGGCCCGGGAGGGCAAGGCGGAGGAGGCGCGAGTAGAATCGAGAGGGTTACGTGGGCCAGCCCGATCATTACCTAGGGTAATGCCGTTCGAGGATTTCTGCGGCGTCACTAGCCCGGTAAAGTTTAGCGGTGGCGGTTCCTCTGCGGCCATGACATTTGAACCTTTAGTTCACGGCCGAACAGTGAAATTAGATTGCAAGAAGCGACCACATTACTAGTATGGATTTGGCTACCAGAGAGTATACTGTATCGCGAGTCTTGATGACTACCTAAGAGAAGGGTGTGCAAGAGTAATCCTTGATTGAGGCGAGCATGGCACATTATGCGGGCTTATGCGCAAAGCCGAAAAGCATAGAGATCGGCGGGTTAACGAGGCGAGAAGAGGGCGAGCAGCAAGGTCCTTTGGTAACTTTCGAGGTAGTCGCCTCGCGTGATTAGATTATGCACCTCGCGATGCAGAGTGGTCTTCCGCGGATTCGGGGCGTTCGGAGTATGCGGGAGTTGGTCGAGAACTCCGGGCTTCCGTTCGCGATATGCACGCCATCGGGAATGTCGTCTTTTAGTTGGTACTTGTTGTACTATGGCCGTCGAGTCCGTTGTCGAAAGAGTGTCCTTGTAGGAGGACTTAGCCTTCGGATCGATGGGTAGTCGTCACCTTAGCTATCGCCTCTGCAGGCGAGTTTGATTAAACGACTAAGGGAATGAAAGCTTGAATTCTGAGATAGATCTTTAACCCTCAGAGTTCAGTATGTGTGATAAGATGGGTATATCATAAGTGCTATGTTTTGATAGCGAGTGTTAATGTTGTGATTAGAAATCTTGGTTAGCTAACCAAGTAAGATTTGGGGGATAGAAAAGTGTGAACCTTAGAGTTTTATACGTAGAGATCTTAGAGGTAAGGCCATCTCGATGTAAAGGTGTAGTGTTGTGTTTGATCCTTATTGGAGTGCATAGTGCACGTGAGCTACGTTTGGGATAGGTCCCTAAGTAGTGTGAAATGAAAGGGGGTAGTTGAGCTAAGAAGACCGCTAGGTTTTAAATAGCGTGTTTAGTGAGATTGTTAGGATCGGGAGCTAGTATTTTGCGTGTTCTTGGGTCGGGTTGGGGCCCGTTGCGGGTCAACCCGCGATAGGTTTGGTGGTGGGTCGGTTGTGGCGGTCGCTTGTGTTAGGAATTCTGAGGTGTTAGGCGAGTTTAGTTAACCAACGTACGAATTCGTGGATGCATTCGACCAGTAGTCGGGCCGAGGAGGTCAGCCGTCTTGTCTTCTAGCAAAGACCGTTTACTCGGCAGAGGGTTATGCGAGATGATGTATCAGAAAAGTTGTAAGGCTGCACGGGGTGCCTACCTTCACCTTATGGCAGACAGTGGAGCCAGTGCAACTGTTTTGTTTACGGAAGTTTTACCAAGCGGGGTTAAGAACTCGGGTGAGTCTCGAATCACGTTCGCCACCGGGCGATGGTTGGATTTCGGGGATAGTTGCGAGAATTGTTATCTCCTGTTGGGGAAGTGTTTTATAGATACAATTTCAGTGTTCGGATATCGCCTTATGAAGCCTTGTAAGGGCGGAAGTGTAAGTTGCCGGTCGATTGGTTCGATGTTGGCAAGGTTCAGCGATTAGTGCGAGCTTGTTCCAGCAGTGGATAGTGAAGCTTGGCTAGGAGAGGTTACGGCGGCTCGGAGATATCGTGCGGATAAGCGGCGGCGCCAGAGTTGAGTTGACGGTCGGTCTTCTTGAAGGTACCACCGGATTGGGTGTGGCGAGTTTTGGGAAAGCAGGAACTTAGCGAGTTACTTTGGGCCTTTGTGAGTTCATGTGAAGAATAGGCCAGGTTGCCTATATGTTAGCATTTGTCGTCCGACTTAGGAGGCAGGACGTCCGGTCTTTCGTTTTGTTATATTCGGGAAAGTATCGAAGATCCATCCAGAGTGTTCCCAGATTAATGATGACCACGTTAGAGATAGTAACCCCGAGTTTTGAATCGCGAGATCGAAATATGGTAAGAGTTCGAGTGTACGACAGCCTCAGGGATCGCAGGCAGCCCGGTACCATTGTTGGGTCGTCGGAGCAAGGCTCGCGACAAAGTGACAAAGTGGTGTCATTTGGTGATGTTAGAGGTGTTTCCTCGTGTACTTGTATGTAAGTTTTTATTTGAGCTTGTGTTTCTGTGGCCAGATGTGGCAGGATTGTGCTCGTAATTATAGTAGTGGTAAGCGCGCTTGTTTTGAGACTTAGAAGGAACATTGGGACGAATGTTTCTAAGGAAGGAGAATGTTATACCGTTTTCCGGTATATGCGTGGGGCGTGCGTAGAAAATTTGAAACTTGTACTAAGGCTTGGCGAATTAATTTTGTTCCTGACACCCGTTTAGAGTCGTTTTCTAAACGTTTTCCACGACTTCGTAGGGAATTTCCGGCTATGTCATTTCTAATTTTTGCGGATTTTTCAGAGGCGAAACATTTTGGACCAACGGGAGGCGACACTTGGCACCTCCAATTGGTGGACTTGAGCGCGTCCATTTGGACGATTTGGACAAAGTGGAGCACGTTTTTGGTGCCTTGGAAAAGTCAAGGAGTTGGTAGGATATTTGTGTTGGTAAATCCTAGCCCTACACTTGCCTAACACATGGATTGATCTTGGCCTTTGGTTGGCCATCCCTTGACCTATAAATACCGCAAGGTTGAAGACTTCTTCATCCAAAAATGCCTAAGTCTTGTGAGCTCTTCCTCCCTCCCTTCACCTTGTTCTCGTCCTTTCCCCGGCGAGAGCCCTCCTCTTGAGGTGGCCTTGTGGCCGAGACTTCACCCCCCTCCTGGTGGTGTGGTTCTCGTATTATATACCCCTTTGTGGTGTAGAAATACTCTCAAAGTATTGTTATAATGCCCAAATTACCTTAGCCATATACCTTGTTGTATTCTAAGGTTATACCTATACGAAAAGCCCAGAAAATACTATTATACTTCCCGTCAGTCACAAAACCGAAACCCTAGGAAAATCTCCATAGTCCGTTGGAGTATTGTGTAGAAGTTGGTTAGAACTTCTAAGGGTGGTTTAGAGCGGGTTGGAGCGCTCAGAGTTGGAGCTAAACGATTGCCCAGGATCGACTTTAAGCTAGGATAATTATGGGCTTATCGAGGTAATTATCTTGTCCCTCTATTGTAATTGGAAATTACATGATTGCTTGAATATATAGTTGAAGTATACTATATAATAGAACGAACGTAGTTATCGGCAATGTCTTTTGACTTAAGCTTTGAATAATACTTACTGCAATGTCTTGCGACTTAAGCTGAATTTAAAGAAAATCTTGAGCGTAATTACATAGTATTGTATTACAGTGAGACTTGTGTAGTAGTACCATGGAGTAGAGTTGTACTGTTAGGGTTAGATGATAACCCCTGGTTGGCTTGGTAGCGGCCTCGATAGAGGAGGAGATTTACGCTGTTGCGGAGAGTCTTTGCCAAATTTTGGTAGAATGTTCACGAAGAGACCTAATGTTAATAAGCGCCTTGTGGCCTTATAGGTGGGAGTACTACGTGTGGCGCGACCGCTTGGCTTAGGAGTAGCCAGACGGTTGGAGCGTTTTGCTATTAGTCGATACTCGTCGCGAGGTATGTGAACCTCTTCCTATCTCTTCTAGCATGATATGTGTGAACTATGTAGTACGGTGAGCGTCATGTGCTAAATGTATTTGATTGGTGTAAAACATAAAGTGTTATAACGGCTTTATGGGAAGTTGGTTATAATGACTTTATGTTGGTTAGAAAATACATGTGGTTTTAAAAGGTAATCGATTTGAACTATAAGCGGCTTGTTATGTGTTAATAAAGAACTTGAAGTATTTCAAAAGATTTTGAATCATTTTGAAAGAAGAAGTAATACTTGGTTTGTGAAAACTTAAGAGTTATACTAGCTTTATGGGAAGTTAGGTATAACGGCTTAAGAATGTTTTACTGATTTCGGAAATCAGAATGTGTATCGACAAACCACTGCAGCGTTAATAAAAGGAAATGTTTTGACTAATTAAGTATTATTAAAACCAGTAGAAACTTCCATCTGCATAGAAGCTAAGATGAGACAAAATGATATTTCATAGATCATGGCTGCTGTAATAAGATTGTTATAAACAAGAATGTCCTACTCACATATAAGACTTATGTTTCTCAGATAGTTTTAAGGAGAATTATATTCTTAAATGAATAAGACTATAAACTACGAAACCTTTCTAAAATGAGAAACTTGAACATTGGAAATTAGGCAAACTTGATCATTGGAAAAGAATGTTGCTACTTGATTTTACAAAGAGAAGTAATTGATTTACTTTAAAAGGATAGTCACTCTATTTTATACTACGGGTATTGTGTGACATTGTGAAATTAACGTATCTGTTAAAGAGTTAATGTATGAAGTACTTTGGGGATAAAAACCCGATTTTGTTAATCATATAGTAGAAGGTACCTTGTGTGAACAACTTGATTGTATTGGTTTGTGATAGCCTTGTAATACTTTCTTGATTGCGTTGATAAGTAAACGTGTTGGGATGCTACGTGTGTTAGTGTCTTGTGATGTTTGTGTGAAGGGGTTTCCCTTGATTGTGCTTATTAACTATCAGTCGTTATGATAGTATTGTGGCATTCATCTCTTGAGATGATTCCGGGGGTTAAGCTGCCCTCCGATGCGGGGTAGACTCAGGCGGGTCGATGGACCTATGATTCGAGAATACCTCATGCAGGTCCCAGGGGCCTATGCGGAGCTACGAGAGTTCCAGGTTAGTGTGCGTCCTTTATGGGCATGCGGTCCATGTGGCCATGCGGACTGCGAAGTCCAGGACGATGCCGGGGAGTAGCTACCCTCGATGCGGGGAATACCTCATGCGGGCCGATGAGATTGGCCTATGCGGAGCTGCGGGAGTTCCAGGGTTAGACGCGTACATTGATACTGCGGGCAAGTGGCCAGCTTTGATCATGTGACGGTCTAGACAGATCTTATGATACAGTTGGTACTGTGGGTTTTTAATAGTCGGCTATGCCTTCGTACTTACCCGCTGATTTTATTATGACACAGTGGGACACGTGTTCATGTGTGTGTTCCTTGGTGCTTTTATATCATAGACTGCCGGCAGTGAGGAAGGTATTCCACGGGCATGATTGATGTCGTGGGCCTGAGACCCATTGTTATACTTGAGTGATGACTTGAGGGCGTGAGTCCCTAACTTGACATGACTGCTTTGTTGTAAACTGTAGTTTGGTTATCATACATGTCTCCTGCTTTATATGACTGCTATGATTTCATTTACTGATGTATTTTCGATTTCACATACTGGTACTGTTATCGACCTCCGGGGCCGCGTTCATGCCGCAGTTGAGGTACACCGCCGTTGATCCTAGCTCGTGGTCACGCTTCAGTTTGGGAAGCTCCGTTTCTCGGAGGCTTATCGATGGTATAGTCCCCGTCGCCGTAAGTGTTTACATTCGGGGTTTGGCGGCCTCGTCCCGCCATTGTTGTCGTATCATTCTTAGGTGCGTGAAATCTTGTGTGGCGTGGTTTGTAAAAAGGATTAAACTGCTCATGTTGAAAAAGTTGCTATTTATATATATATACCGAAAGGTAACCGCTTTTTAGTTAGCTTCTTCTTATTTCTTGTCTTATTACACTTTGGTTTCATGTATTGTCTTTATGTTCACTGACACTGATGTATGTCTACTTGGGTGCCCGGTAAGGCACGATCCACGCCCGGTTCGGTCTTGACAAAATAATACAATGTAAAACAACAAAGTTAGCCGATAGTGGCTACCTTCCGGACATATAATATATAATCAAGCTTGCCTCCTTTCCTTACAACCGACCCACAAAATGTGACTACAGACCTCTAAGAGTTTTAACATAACAATCGTGGCGGTGGCCCCGCCAAACCCCGAATATATATGAATCTACAACCTCAGGGGAAACCGTACCAAGAGATAAGCCTCCGGAGCAAATGAAGCTTTTTCCCAAAAACTGAACCGAGATCCTAAGAGCAAGAATCACCAACAGGTACCTAAAACTGCGGCATGAACGCAGCCCGAAGGGTCGATAACAAAACCGAATATGGAACGGAAGTAAGGTACAACAATTAAAACATACCTGTATAAAAGCATGACAGAGGTAAGTGTAAAAGAAGTAAATACCTGAACCTACCAGTCATTACCATCTCGTGAACTTAATTGTACATTATTATCTTTTCCCATTTTTCAATAAACGTTATAGCCACTTTCTTACGTACATACTTAGGAAAAACATCAAGTTCATTACCATATAACTTACTTACCTTACACAACCTAGTCAGGCCCTTTACGGAGGGACACCTATACTGCCCGACCCAACCTGGGACGCGATAATGTCTTATAGTCTGCCCATAAAGGTATACTGCCCGGCCCCTTTCTGGGACGATAATGTCATATAGTCTTCCCATAAAGGTATACTGCCCGGCCCATTTCTGGGTCGATAATGTCATATAGTCTGCCCGTAAAGGTATACTGCCCGGCCCATTCCTGGGTCGATAATGTCATATAGTCTTCCCATAAAGGTATACTGCCCGGCCCATTTCTGGGTCGATAATGTCATATAGTCTGCCCGTAAAGGTATACTGCCCGGCCCATTTCTGGGTCGATAATGTCATATAAAACCCGAGAATTTAACCCAACGTACTACGCACCTTTACTCCTTTAGAAAGACTCTTTTTCAAATAAAACTTCCCAGATACTAACAACCGTAGTATCAAGTCATCTCTACCTTTCAGGACAAGTCACAATACCTTTTTAGAACTATAATTACCGGCTTCTAAATCAAGTGACTTCTTTATTAAAAACCTTAAGCAATTGGTACCTTTAAAACAATTTGCCCTTCTTTATTTCAAATCATTTCTTTGCTTACATTATTAGAGAAAACCATTCTCTTAACCTTCCATAAAGCCGTTATAACCAACTTCCCATAAAGCCGTTATAACCCTTTATGGTTTTAGACCAACTCATTCCTTTTTTAACCAAGAGACTTCTACTTTTTGAAACCAAGTATTATACACCTTCAAATCAATTCTCTTAACTTTCAAAATACAAATTAGTCTCTTAACCTTTAGAAAATCAAGTCATTTATCGTTCCATAAAGCAAATATAACCAACCTCCCATAAAGTCGTTATATTCACTTTATACCTTAGCCAAAATATAATTTCCTATCCAAGGGACTTATACGTTTAAAACGGAACAAGTATCACATACTTGAAAACTTTTCAAGTCCCTTAACTTAATAAGACTTAAGACATCCTTTATTCTTTCAAAGAAGTGAGTTAATCTCCTAACTCACCCGACTTGGCTATTTATAAAACTAGTAAAGGATATCAAGGCGTTGTTCGTCTACCGTACTACATACGTGCAACTAGTCATGCTCAAAAGATAGGAAAAGTTCTACATAGAGTAAATCACACAACTACCTCTTAACTTCTAAGAGTAGAAGGAAACATGAAATGATACCACAGGTATATTCCATACATAGAATCATGCCAAAGGAAGGAAGAGGTTCACATACCTCGCGACGATTGTCGACAAGTAGCAAAATGCTCCAAAGTACTTCAACCTTGAGCTATTCCATTCTTCAAGTAGGATACGCTATACTTAGTACTTCAACCTATCATGGTCACAATACGTCCATTAACCTCTTACTTCAAACGTAGAATATTCTAAGGGCTAAGTCGCCAAATTCTACGGAAAATCGGACAGCACCTCCTTTGTTTCTACTACTATGCCACCTTTTCAAGGCCGAATACAATAACCAAACACGCCACATTTAAGGCCCAAACAATGCAATCAACACAGGGATTACACGCCTACTAGACGTGTAAAATTCCGCCCCACAATAGATAACAAACTAAAACAACTACTAGCCCATTTTCGGCCAACTTGAAGTACAACAATACCAAATCTTATCCAATTTCCATTTCAATCCAAATTGTTAGCATATCATGATATCATGTCGCAATCGATTATAACTACTATAATCCTCAAGTAAGCAACATGCGACGATTTTTAATAAACGACCAATTAGTAATCCAACTTCAAGTGGCTAATATAACATTTCGGATTTAAGCTACAAGCAATCCATAATACTTATGAACTTTAACATATCAACTTCATGCTAGCAACATGTAAAGCTAACAACAACAATATATATATAATCTTGTAACACTATTAAGAGACAAGATTATACCTCAACGAATCTCAATCCAACTCAAAATCCGAAGTCGCTTCCTTAGCAACTTAGAGCCTCTTCAAGATACTTCAATCCGCTACTTGAGACCCTTAGAACCATACCAACAATTTCCCTTCAAACTTCCAATCCAAAACCTAGAAAGCAACTAGGTTTTCACTTTGCGACTAATACGAAAACTATCTTTTTCCGAGATTTTTCTATTGAGATACACTTACAATACACTCATGAACCTTGGTTTAAAGTGTGGGGCTTAACGAACAAGAAACGAAAAGTTTTTCTTCTTTCCCTATGTGAACCCGAGAGCTAAGCTCTTGATGTTCTTCAAGTTGTGTGAAATTTTGGCTAAGTGTTAAGCTTGTCTTGCACTACTAGTATTATATAGTGTAATGGAGGGTCAAGATATAAACAAATGGGTGGTTTGGATGAGGTCTTAACAAATATCAAGGCTAATGTGGACCCATTGACTTAGTCAATATTGTCAAGCTCACTACATTGCAAGACTTGTCTTCCTAACAAGGGTCAAATGACCCTTGTGTCCATGTTCAAACCGTCCAAGCTCACTTAAGGGGGGTGACACGTGTCGCCCTCTCATTCGTCACAATATCACGTTTTCCGACAATTTCATAATTCCGATAAATTTTTACAAGTCTCAAATCTTAACACTTGTGAGTTCTTACGCACGTTCTTAAAACATGTCCTGAAAATACGGGGTGTAACACCTCAAAGTCATCACTCAAATATAACCAAGGGTCTCACGCCCACAATATCAATCATGCCCGCATCATGGCCACATGCCCCCGAAATTCTCCATCGGTGTAGACATGTCCAGGATGCAATAACAGTATACCGGGTAATCAACCCTGCCGCATGGCCACATGCCCCCGGAATTCTTCATCGGTGCAGACATGTCCATGTAACAACAACAACAATATATCGTGTAATCAACCCTGCCGCATAGCCACATGCCCCCGGAATTCTTCATCGGTGCAGACATATCCATGTAACAACAATAACAATATATCGGTGATTAACCCGCCGCATGGCCGCATGCCCCCGGAATTCTTCATCGGTGCAGACATGTCCATGTAACAACAATAACAATATATCGAGTGATTAACCCGCCGCATGGCCGCATGCCCCCGAAATTCTTCATCGGTGCAGACATGTCCATGTAACTACAATAACAATATATCAGGTGATTAACCCGCCGCATGGCCGCATGCCCCCGGAATTCTTCATCGGTGCAGACATGTCCATGTAACAACAATAACAATATACCGGCCCTCCATCGAGAGACGCGGTAGCATAGGAATACAACTTTCACACAACAAGGCTATCACAAGCAAGCACAAGCAAATTACCATACTTCAATTCTCTTACAAATATCCATTCTTTCACAAGAAGTCACCTGATACCAACACTCGTAGTATCCAAAACAGAGTAACTATTATTTTAAGTAAACCAAAATAATTTCCCTTTTTAAAGACAAGTAACAACATTCTTTTCCAAAAGTTCAAGTTTGTCTAATTTCAAATACTCAAGTCTCTTATTTTCGAAAGGTTTCGTAGTTCATAGTCTTAATCACTTAATAACATAATTCTCTTTTAAAACAAATTGAGTAACATATGCCTTATGTGTGAGTAGGGTATTCTTGTTTATATAAATCTTATTAAAGCAGCCATGATCTAGAAAATGTAATACAATTTTGTCTTATCTTAGCTTCTATGCAGATGGAGGTTTCTACTGGTTTTAATAATACTTACTTAGTCGATACATTTTCCTTTATTAGCGCCAGTTGGTTTGTTCGATACTTATTTTCCTTCCGAAATCAATACAAGGCTTCCATAAACAATTAAGTAAACTGCTCTTTTATCTTTCTTAAGTCATTATACCTAACTTCCCATAAAGCTAGTATAACTCTTAAGCTTTTAAAACCAAGTATTACTCTTCATTCAAAAACGATTCATAATTCTTTTGAAATACTTCAAGATTCTTATTATTTCACATCAAGTCTTTTATCTTCCCATAAAGCCGTTATAACACTTTATGTTTTAAATCAACCAAATTCATTTAACACATGTGCGTCTACCATACTACATAGTTCATAACATATCATGCTAGAAAAGATAGGAAGAGGTTTACATACCTCGCGACGATTATCGACAAATAGCAAAACGCTCCACCGTACTATAACCCTGCTAGCCTTGTCCACCCTTCAAGTAGAACACGCTACTCACAGAACTTCAACCTATAATGTCCATATATGTCTATCAACGTCTAGACTACTCTGTAGAATATTCTAAGCAGAATGTTCTTAATTCTACGGAAAATTGGGCAGCACATCCCTACCCGACAACTACACAAGTCTACTGTAAATACAGTCCTATGTAAGTACAGTTCAATTCTCTTCTTTCATACCATCCTTCTATACGTCTTATACTCATTTCTATACTACTATAGTATGTAATTTCCAATTACAATAGAAGGACAAGATATTTACCTCGATAAGCCCAAAATTATCCAAGATATATGTCGATCCTGAGCAAGGTTTAGCTCCTATTCTGCATGCTCCGATAGCTCCAAGAAACCCTTAGAAGTTTCTAAACAACTTCTACTTAATACTTCAACCCACTATGAAGATTTCCCTAGGGTTTCGTTTTGTGACTAAAGGATATAAAGTAGTATTTCTGGGCTTTTAGTATAGAGGTGACTTTGGAATACTACAAGGTATTTGGCTAAGGTATTTTGGGAATAGTAACAATACTTGGAGAATACTTTTCTACCAAGGGGTGTTGCTTGGACGACAACTAGGCAAGGGGGGGAGGAGTTGGACGAGAACTTAGCAACTAAGGGGGAAGGATTTTGGAGACTTGGAATGTGTTTTTGTGGATGAAGAAGTCTTGCACAAGAGGGGGGTATTTATAGAACCACCAAGGGCCAAGATTAAAACAAATGGAGGGTGTAGATTTGGTAGCTTGTTCAAGTGAAGTCTTCCACCAAGTGTCCACCACAACCTTGGGACATATGTCCACCACAACATTGGGACATATGTCCCCCACAACAATGAGCCAAGTGGCCTTCCACTAGCACAAATAAAACGCCCAAGGCAAGCCCCCACTAGCCCACAATTTTCGTCCCTTACCTACTCCCACTCACCCAAAGAAAATATCTTGCAAGACTTGACCATTTGACTTGTCCACTAGGCCACTATTTCGTCCAACCCATGCCAACTAAGGGTGACACATGTCGCCCTCCTATTGGTCCAAAATATTTCATCTCTCAGAAAAATCCGTAATCGGTTAAACTATTAAAAACGTAGAATTTCCTTCACAAGGTTCGGAATCTTTTCCGTCGAAAGTTCACAATTTCATCCATAACCTAATTAGGGTTTGTACAAATGTACGTACGTCCTCGCATACATACTCTGGAAGTACGGGGTATAACAGGACCCTATCTATGAGGGGACAGGGCCCCGTCATACCCTTAAATGCACAAAAAACTTACAATATCAGGGATCCATACCAAAAGATAAGCCTCCGGAGAAATGGAGTTTTTCCAAAAATGAACAGAGATCCTAAAAGCGAGGATCACCAACCTGTGTATCTACACCTGCAGCATGAAACGCAGCCCCCCGAGGAAAGGGAGGTCAGTACGAAACATGTACCAAGTATGTGAAACTGAAAGTACTGTAATGAAATCATAACAGTCCAAAATAAAGTAGGAGACATGTATGATAACCAAAATAACAGTACAACTGTGCCTTGTCTATATGAAAGTAATGAGCCTCAGCTTTACCTTTTTAAATGACCATTTCATAATATAAACAGTCATGTCAAAGTCAGGGACACCTGCCCTCAGAATCATTATGCAATTCTAACCATGGGTCTTAGATCCACAATATCAAAGCGTGCCCGTGGAATTCCTTCATCAATGTCTGCATGCACAAAGTATAATATATATAACATACCCATGGAATTCCTGCATCTCGGGAACATGTCATCATGGTGAGCTAGTCCATGGAATAATAATATCACCCCGGAATTGAACCCGCATCATGGACGCATGCCCACAGAATTTCTTCATCGTGAAAGCATGTCCATGGAACAATATAGTGGAAGCATGCCTATGGAATTCCTCCATCATGTAAGCACGTCCAAGTAAATAATACAATAAGATGGTCGGCCATCCAATGAGGGATGCTGTGGTATAGAAATATAACACTTTCATGAAAGGCTATCATGAGCGAACATATGCAAGTTTAAAATATTCTTTGACTCTCATTAAAACATGTGAAATGAACTATCACTTTATAAACTCAAGGCACTTTCATTTCAAGTAATATTAAGCACTTGAACCCCAAAAGTACTATCACTCGTAGTTATCAAGTCACTTCCTCGTTTAAAGATCAAGTTACCACACTTTTTAAATTCAACTCAAGGCTTTAAAATCAAGTAAACTTGTAACTTCCAAATCAAGTACTATAATGAATCCGATTTCATTTAAAACTTATACGTCCACCGTACTACACATTTTTATAAGTTTCATGCTCTAAGAAAGATAGGAAGAGTTCCACGTACCTCTTAAGCTATTCCACACGCCAAGTAGAATACGCCGCACGTAGAATGTCAACCTATAATGATAATAATACATCTATCAACTTCTATCTTTCTAAGGTAGAATAATACTAAGTAAAAGGTCTCTTATTCTATGAAAAATTGGGCAGCACTTCCCCTGTTTCTACGTACTTTTTCACCTTTTCCAAGGCCCGAATTCTACAACCAACACGCCACATTTAAGGCACAACCAACAGTTAACCAAAGGGTCACACGCCTAACTTGACGTGTAAAATTCTGCCCCACAATTCATATAAAACATTTCAATAAACAGTCCGCATTTAACCAACATTTTAAGGCCATTCTCGGCCACAACCAACAACAATACAACATATACTTCTTATTTCCATTTTTCCTTATCACATTATCATTTTCTAACCACTACAACATGTAATATCTAATTACATTAAGAGGACAAATGATCCTTACCTCAAATGTGCCCCAAAATAGTCCAAGTTAAAGTCGGTCCTTAGAATAGTCTTAGCTCCTATTATTCACGTTCCAAACACATGTATGTAACCTCCATAAGCTTAATATAACCTTCTCTTCAAGTCTCAACACCAAAAGTTGAAGAACACCCTAAGGTTCCAACCTTTAACTCACAGCTCAAGTGGAGATCTTTGGGGTTTAAGGGGTTGTATTGACTTAGAACTTCATTAGAGATCTTAGTCTAGGATTTGAGGATTTAACATGAAGTATTGAAGAATTTTTGTCTTCCAAAAAGGGCCAAAGTCGAGAGCACCTTAAGAGGAGAGAAATATTTGGTGTAGTGAAATGTTTCTAAGTGTAGATGAAGTCTTGCACCCTCTATGTATATATAATGTATCACAAGGGGGGAGATCATGACAAGTGTATGGACAAGTGGATGTGGGACCCATGTCCACTTGTCCTCCTTCAACAAATATCTAAGTCAAATAGTCAAGCCAAGACAAGTAGGGGGACACGTGTCGCCCTCCTATTGGTCCAAATTATTTCTTCCTCCAAAATATCTATAATTGGTCAAAATAATTCGAAACCTTGTGGGCCCCACAAAATCGTAAAATTCTCCGGTGGGCCCCACATGACCAAATTTGAGACTTGAAAATCCAAACCATAAATTACTCTACTAATCCATATACCGAATTTGAGAATCAAATTCCGAAAAATAAACTTGTTTCCTTCACGAGGTTCCGAAATTTCTCCCTATGGAAAAGTGATTTTTTTTTTCGTTCCAAAATTCAAATCCAAATTTCTCACGTATGTTCTCATCTCAATCTCTTGGAAATACGGTGTGTAACAAAAAGGCGTATACAAAATACGCCTAACAAACACCCCCAAACTTAACCTTTGCTCGCCCTCGAGCAAAGATCAAAACAAAAACAAAGACACAAAAATAAAAGACTCAAAGACTCAAATAAAGCAGCTGCACAACGACTTAGAAACACATGAACATCAATTGGGATAATATGCAGGAACAGATATAGCATGAATTCAGCAATCTAGAATTTCAAGTCAGATATTTCGCAAATCCATTTTAATCACAAGTAATGGAAGCATGAATACCTAACTTATGCATGTCAATTTCATTTATTCTACGGGCCTGTGACGACCTGAACCCCGGGCCCGCGACTGGTGCCCTACCTGGGCACCCTTCTATTCATACAACACAAGTAACCTGTGAAAGCTAAATAACACTCTTTGTTTTCTTTAAACAAAGGCAAGTAGCAAGGCGGAAGGTTGCCACAATATATAACACCCGAATGGGACTAAAAATGTACAACAATATAAATACAACTCACGCCAGTCAGCCCACATATGAATACAGACCTCTAAGAGTTTTGACAACAACTATGACGGGACAAGGCCCCGCCGTACCCTGAAATACACAACAGTCTAAACCAACCGTACCAATGGTAAGCTCCGGAACAAGGAAGCTACCTCAACAGCTGAACAAGATCCCACACACGCGGATCACCCAACTGTGAACCTAAACCTGTGGGCATGAACGCAACCCCCCGAAGGGGGTCAGTACAACAAGTACCAAGTATGGAATGAAAATAAAGTACAATATTAAAATCATGGCTGGCCAAGAAATGACAGGGGCAAGTAAAATAATCAAATACCAGATCCAACTGTGTCATATAAAACAGGAGCCAAATGTACCTTGTATGACTATACCTGTTACACCCAGTAGTTCCAGGACATGTATATAAGGACGTACGTGAGGAAATACGACTTTAAGTTTGAAACGAAAGAAAGATTTTTTTTCCCTACGGAAAATATTCCGAACCTCGTGAGGGAAAAAGGTTTAATAATTGGAATTTGGTTCTCAAATTTGGTATTTGAGACTTATAGAATTTATTAGAATTTTGAAGAGATGAAATATTTTGGATCAATAGGAGGGTGACACGTGTCAACCCCCCCCACCCACATGGCCCATGTTGGGCGAGAATGACATGGTGGCCAAGTTGACTCAAGATATTTGTTCATCACAATCTTGGCCACACATTTCTTTTAATCTTAACCCTTGGTTTCATTATATATCCATCTACCAGTAGCAAGATTCAACACTTAGAAAAATTCAAGAAAACTATTGTGCACACATAAGGGCTCTCGACCAAGCTTCCATGAAGAACAAGAAATTCTTCAAAAGTTGTTGATAAATCCCCATATTCAAACCAAAGATCCCTAGTAGTATACTAAGCATAAACAACCTCTTAAACCCCAGAAATACTACATGGATTTGATAGTCGCATTATGAAAACCTAAGGTGTTCTTCAACTTTGATGTTGAAACTTAAAGAGAAGTTGGTTATGAACTTCTAAGGGTTGCTTGGAGTGGATTGGAACGTAAAGAAAAGGAGCTAAAGTTGCTAAGGATCGACTTTTAATCTTGGATTATATTTGGGCTTATTGAGGTAATGATCTTTGTCTTCCTAATGTAATTGAAGATTACATGTTATAGTAGTTGTTAAATGAGCTTGTGATATAAGGAATAAAGATTTATAAGTGTTGGGGAATTTGGAGGGTGAATACCGAAATATGACATGCTAGCCATTGAAGTTGTTAATCAATTTGGTTGTTAGTTATAATCGTTACATGTTATACAAGAAAGGAAATATAGTTGTTATAATTGTTATGACGTATATAACATGTTGGAGTAACGAATTGGATTAAAGAATTGAAAAAGGACTATATGTTGTATTGATTATTGATTGTGGCTGAGAACACCTAAGTGTGTTGATTAAATATGGACTAATTAATGGACTAGTTATATATATGAATTGTGGGGCAGAATTTTACACGTCCAGCTAGGCGTGTAATCCCCTTTGGTTAGCTGATTGGTTGTGCCTTAAATATGGCGAGTTGGTTATTGATTTCGGGCCTTGAAAAAGGTGGAAAAGTACGTAGAAACAGGGGAAGTGCTGCCCAATTTTCCGTAGAATAAGAGACCTTATACTTAGTTTTATTCTACCTTAAGAAGTTAGAAGTTGATGGAAGTGTTAATTGTCATTATAGGTTGAAGTAATACCCGTGACGTGTTCTACGTGGCGCGTGGATTAACCGAAGAGGTATGTGGAACTTCTTCTATCTCCTTTGAGCATGACTTTATAAAAACAAGCATACGGTGAACGTACACATTTCAAAAGAACTCGGATTCCTCGTAGTATATAAGGGAGGTTACTTGATTGAAAGGAGACTTAGAAAATGTGAAACTGCAGAATTCGGGTTCGGGGTCGTGGCTCCGAAACCTCGTGGCGCGAAGTTTTGTGTCGCGCGCCGTAGTGCGGTCGTGGTCGCCGCTGCGGAAGGGGGCCGAGGATTAGTTAGGGGGCGGGGTGATGTTTTCGTGCCACAGTATCGACCCTAGATAGTATAAGTGACTTGATGTTTAAAGACTAAGTTACTTGAATGAGATAGGTACACTTGACTTGATTTTAAAAGTAGAAGTGTCTTGATACCACGGGTGTTAGTATCTTGAGATATTATAAAGGAAAGAATGTACGGCGGACATACATGGTGCTATGGGGGTCAACTCCCCTATATTGCATGATGTGATTCCTTTTATAGAAATAGATGTACATAGTACTTTGGGTTAATTCCCGGATTTTACATGACATGATAGTGCCTTGAGTTTAATAAAATGACAGTACATCCTACTTATTCTAATAAGAAGTTAAGGGTTACTTAACTTGCATATGTTATTCAGGATAGCCTTTAGTGCTAGTGTTAGATTATTTATTACGGGGTAAATCCTCGGGACATTATACATTTCCGTGGATTTGCTCCCCACGATGCGAGTATGGCGTATATACTCATTGCGGGCCCACAGGGTCCATGCGGGTGAAATAGTCCTATGAGGGTGAAATAGTCTCATGTGGGGCAAATTTCCCTATGCGGGTCCACAAGACCTAAGCGGGTGAAATAGTCTCAGGAGTAGGATTGCATAATGATACTACGGGCGGGTGGCCCTAATTTGATCATAAGATTCCTATTTTAAAACGGTAAAGTTTACTCTTATTTACTCTCGTTATTAGTAAGGCACAGTGTACTGTTAATTTAGTTATCATACATGTCTCCAACTTTATTTTAGACTATATGATTTCATTACAGTACTTTCAGTTTCATATACTTGGTACATATTATATACTGACCCCATTTCCTCGGGGGTTGCGTTCATGCCGTATGTAGAGGTAAACATGTTGTTGATCCTCGCTCTTAGGATCACTGTTCAACTTTTAGGAACCTCCATTACTCTGGAGGCTTATCTTTTGGTACGGATCCTTGTTGTTGTAGATTTATGTACATTCAGGGGTATGGCGGGGCCCTGTCCCGTCATAGATATGGTCCAAACTCTTAGAGGTCTGTAGTCATGTTTTGTGGGTTGGCCTTGTAAAAGATGTATCTCTTTTATTATGTATGTATACAGAAAGGTGGCCTTATCGGCTGGCCTATTTCTTATTTCATGTTGATGTATGTCTATGAGCTTTATTGATATTCCGCTGGTTATCTATGATGTATATCTGTAAGGGTGCCCATATAGCGCACCAGTCGCGGGCCCGGGGTAGGGTCATGACAAAAGTGGTATCAGAGCAGTTTGTCCTCGAAAAGTGTCTACAGAACATGTCTAGTAGAGTCTTGATTATCGGTGTGTTGTGCACCACATCTATAATCAGGATGCTACAGGATATTTAGGATTGATTTCCATTCTTCTCATTCTGAGATCGTGCAGTAGAGCTGTGTTATTAGGTTGATCCCTCTCTGACGTAATCTTGTGTATCAGTTATGCCTTCACAAAAGGCAACAGCGGCCCAGAAGGGCAAGTCAGTAGGTTGAGCTGCTAGTAGGACGCAGAGAGTCACTAGGGCTCAGGCCAAGACTATGCCAGAGGTTGTGGCCCAGTCGGCGAGTTCGGTTACACCGATAGTACCAGAGGAGCTTAGAGCAGCTGCAGCTCCAGAGGTTCCGATACCTGAGCCTCCAGTTCCTCAGCCAGGGGCAGAGGATAGGGACTACGGAGATACAGTCCGCTTCGGCGTGATAGTGGCGAGGCAGCAGCGAGGCCGGTAGAGAACCCTGGCGAGCGCATTTGAGGGTTCAAGATTTTCTGGGTTGCAATCCGCCAGGGTTCTATGGGTCGAGACCTGAGGATGATCCTCAGGAGTTCATTCGGCTGATGCAGCGGACTATGCGGGTGATTAAGGCCTCGGAGGCCGAGTCAATTGTACTAGCTTCTTACCGGTTACGCGATATTGCAGTGAACTGGTTCGAGTCGTGGGAACTATCCAGGGGCGTGGGTGCTCCTCCAGCCATTTGGGACGAGTTCATGGAGGCCTTCCTAGATCACTTCTTGCCTCCTGAGATGGGGAGAGCCCGGGTTGATAGGTTTCTGACATTGCGGTTGGGTGGCAGGACCATCAGAGAGTATAGCCTAGAGTTCGACTCATTGGCTAGGTATGCGCCCTCTATTGTGGATGACATGGTGGATAGAGTTCACCGCTACGTGATAGGGCTAGACCACTACTTGGTTGATGGATGCATGGCAGTGGCTCTTCATCCAGGTATGGATATTGCCAAGATCCAGGAATACGCACAGGGAGTGGAAGACAGACATAGAGGGAGTCAGCCAGACGGAGGCCAGTATAAGAGGGCCATATCGGCAGGGTTTTCGAGTAACTTTTGAGGTGGGCAGCCTCGCGAGCTAGGTGCTAGGTCTCGGCCAACACAGTACTCATTTCGGTCTTACGCGAGCGGTTTGATCTGCCGGGTTATTCGAGAGCAGGTCAAGGCTCCAGGGCTTTGGGTTTCCAGGGGAACAGGGGTACTAGCCAGATGAGGCCACCTTTACCTCGGTGTGGTCGATGTGGTATGTCCCATCGTGGGGAGTGTCATATTACTTCGGGAGCCTATTTCTCTTGCGTCCAGCAGGGCCATTTGAGAGGGATTGTCCGACCAGAGGTGGCACGGGTAGTATGGCTCAGCCTACAGATCGATTACTGGTCAAGATCTTACGTGGTCACGCGCCTGCAGGCGGGATGTTTACGGGCGTGCCAGGCCAACAGAGGTCGTGGCATAGGTCCTAGTTTTAGAGGTCCTCCGAACCGCATTTATGACTTAGCCAGTCGACAGGAATAGGAGACTTCGCCGGATGTCGTCACAGGTACATTATTGGTTTCATACTGTGACGTTTATGCTTTGATAGATCCGGGTTCTACCTTGTCCTATATATCTCCACTTATTACTGGTAGAATAGGAATAGAACCTGTGTCGATAGAACCTTTGAGGTAGCTACGCCAGTGGGTGATTCGGTGGTAGCTGAGCGGGTATATAAGGATTGCCCGGTGATTATACACAGTCGTCAGACCCTAGCAGACTTGATAGAGTTGGATATGATAGATTTTGATGTCATTATGGGTATGGACTGGTTAGCTTTTTGTTATGCCAATATTGACTGTAGAGAGAGACTGGTTCGATTCCAGTTTCCCGGTGAGCCGGTTATTGAGTGGAAAGGGGATACTGTATCGCCGAGGGGTAGGTTTATTTCTTACCTCAAGGCTAGGAAGATGGTTCAGAAAGGGTATATTTATCATCTTATTCGGGTGTTCGATACGGAGGCTGAGGTTCCAGTTCTTCAGTCGGTTCCGGTGGTTAGAGAATTTCTGGATGTTTTTCCAGATGATCTCCCAGGTATTCCTCCAGAGCGGGAGATAGAGTTCTGTATTGATGTTCTGCCAGATACTCGACCTATATCTATTCCTCCGTACAGAATGGCACCTGCTGAGGTGAAGGAGTTGAAGGACCAACTGAAATACTTGCTGGAGAAAGGCTTTATTAAGCCTAGTACTTCACCTTGGGGAGCGCCGATATTGTTTGTGAAGAAGAAGGATGGGACGCTGCGTATGTGTATTGACTACACGCAGCTGAACAAGGTAACCATCAAGAATAAGTACCCCCTCCCCAGGATTGATGATTTGTTTGATCAGTTGCAAGGTGTAAAGTGTTTCTCCAAGATAGATCTGTGATCCGAGTATCATCAAGTACGAGTTAGAGATGCAGATACCCCGAAGAATACATTTAGGACCTGGTACGGGCATTATGAGTCTCACGCCCCGAACCCCGGGCCCGTGACTGGTGCCCTACCTGGGCACCCTTCTATCTAACTGACACAAACAAACCGTGGAACTTAAATAACACCTTGTTTTTTTTAAACCAACGTACATGCAAGGGCAAAGCCGACAAGGCTGCCATATAATATACATAATCAAAAGACACTACACTGTACACGAGTCCAATCCCACATATGAATACACACCTCTAAGAGTTTTACTGAACTATGACGGGACAAGGTCCCGCCGTACCCATAACTGTACAAAAGCCTGTACTGAAGGAACTATACCAAAATGATAAACTCCTGAACAGATGGAGCTATCCAAAAACTTGGAGCAGGGTCCTACACCTGAAGATCACCAAACTACGTACCTAAACTTGCAGAATGAGCGGCCCGAAGGAGGTCAGTACGAAGAATGTACCAAGTATGTGACACAGTAAGCACTGTAAAGGAGATCACACAGTTCACATATAAAACAGGAGACATGTATGATGGCCCAACTATAATATACAATACATAAACAGTCATATCAAGTCAGGGACGCATGCCCTGGAAGTCATTACTCAAATATAACCATGGGTCTCACGCTCATAATATCAATCATGCCCGTGGAATCCTTCCTCACTGTCGGCAGTCCATGATATAGTATAACAGCAATAAGCACATTGAACCTTGCAAACATGAGAGTAATGCAATCCTTTTTACCTTTTTAGTTATACTTTTAACAATGAGACCAACTGTTCCACTTTAAGTCATACACACACTGCACCCTTTTATTAATGAAATCACTACCGTTTCAAAACATGAAGGCCGTGTCGCTGTGGTCAACCACCTCGTGTTATAATGCAACCTATCATAGGACTATTTCACCCGCGAGGATTATTTCACCCGCTAGGTCATGTGGACCCATGATGAGTCATCGGTACACGATATCGCATCACGGATAGCTAATCCATGGCTTATATATATCCCGGGAGTTTAACCCGCCAGAGTCAAATACCGACCCGCCGTGAGTGTGTACCACTCACCCCCATGGGGAGCTAACACATGGTATCCTTGAAACAAATTGTCGGCCCTTTCTGGAGGACGGAGATGTGGAAATATGACACTTACACGAATATCTATATGAGCAACCCATATGCAAGTAAACCAAGACAACACCATGCCTTTTCCTTTTCACATAAACCAAGACAATACCATGCCTTTATACAAACCAAGACAATTACCATGCCTTTCCTTTTTACATAAACCAAGAAAATACCATGCCTTTACAAACCAAGACAATTACCATGCCTTCTTTTTACATAAACCAAGAGAAAATCCTTATTTAAGCAAGCCAAAGTACTTATCAAGGCACAAATAGAATAATTCTCATTAAACCAGCCAAAGTACTATCAAGGCACAAATAGAAAAATTCTCATTTAAACAAGCCAAAGTACTATCAAGGCACCAATGGAAAAATTCTCATTTAAACAAGCCAAAGTACTACGTACGTACATTCTTTTCAAAAGACTCATTTTTATGTAAAACCCCAAGATACTTACACCCGTAGTATCAAGGCGTGTCTATTTTCAAAATAAGTTACTACACCCTTAGAAATTCATATCAAGGCTTTGAAACCAAGTAACTTCAATTTTCACAATCTAGGCAACTCATGCCCATTAATCAAAATAGACAACTTTCTTAACCTTCCATAAAGCCGTTATAACCAACTTCCCATAAAGTCGTTATAACCCTTTATGGTTTTAGACATATTCATTCTATAACCAAGAGACATATACTTTTAAAACCAAGTATCACATACTTACAAATCAAGTTTCTTAACTTTCAAAATACTTCAAGTCTCTTAATCTTTAGAAATCAAGTTTCTTCTACTTTTAAATCTCAAGTAACTCACACCTTTAAAACAAGTTACTTCTCTTAAATCATGTCATTTCTCCTCTTTTAAAACAATTAAGTAAATCACTCCTTTGACTCTCCTAAAGTCATTATAACAACCTTTAAGTTTTGGGACTAATGCACTAGCCAAAAGATTTGGAAACCACTCCTTTTCAAGACTTTGTGTACTTTAAGTAAAATACTTTCACTTTTGAGAATCCAAACTTCACTAAGGAAATGGATTATAACAACTTACAATTTAAACATCAAAGTACAACCAAGGAAGTATATAGAACAAATTCTATATTAGACAATCCAAGTACAACCAAGGAATGGATCATTTAAGGAGTAGGACTTACTTTCTTTATCTTAAGGAATCATGCTAGAAGAAGAATGTTATACCCCGTAGTTCCGGAGTATGTATGTAAGGACGTACGTACGAATGTATACACCCTAATTAGGGTAAGAATGATAGAATTGTTTTCCGACGGAAATTATTCCGAACTTTGTGAAGGAATTTTTACGTTTTCAATATTTTTGCGATTATGGAATTTTTCCGAGAGATAAATATTTTGGACCAATAGGAGGGCGACAAGTGTCACCCCTAGATTGGGCCATGTTGGACGAAATTGAGTGGACAAGTGGGCAAGACAAGTGTTACACCCCGTATTTACAAGACATGTTTTAAGGTAGTACGTAAGAGCTCACAAGTGTTAAGATTTGAGACTTGTAAAAAAAATTATCGGAATTATGGAATTGTCGGAAAAACGTAATATTGTGACGAATGGGAGGGCGACACGTGTCACCCCCTTAGTGATGTCTTGGACGAATTTTACATGGGCACAAGGGTCATTTGACCACTTGTTAGGAAAGACAAGTCTTGCTAGCCTTAGAGCTTGACAACATTGACTAAGTCAATGACCCCACATAGACTTGATATTTAGTAGAAACTCATCCAAACCTCACAAGTGTTCTAATCTACCCCCTCCAATGTTTTATATATTCATTCACATTGCAAGACTACTTCCATACTTAGAAAAATTTCCACAAATATTGTGCTACACCTTGAGGTGCTCTCGGCCAAGCTCACTTCCAAGAAGAAAAAATTCGTTTCTTGTTCTTTAAGCTCCACACTTTAAACCAAGGTTCCTATGTGTATTGTAAGCATATCTCAATAGAAAAATCTTGGAAAAAGTAGTTTACGGGTTAGTCGCAAAACGAAAACCTAAGGGTCTTTCTAGGTTTTGGATTGGAAGTTGAAGGAAAGTTGTTGGTATGGTTCTAAGGGTCTCAACGAGCGGATTGAAGTGTCTTGGAGAGGTTCTAAACTACTAGGAGCGACGGTTGGAATTGGATTAAGATTCGTTGAGGTATAATCTTGTCCTTTAATGTGTTACAAGATTAGATATTTATATTGTTGTTGTTAGCTTTACGTGTTGCTAGCATGAAGTTGATATGTAGAAGTTTATAAGGATTGTGGATTGATTGTAGCCTTGGAAATCCGGAATGTAATGTAAGCCATGTTAAGTTGGATTTCAATTTAGTCGTTATTAGAATCGTCGCATGTTATTGATTTGAAGATTGTGGTAGTTTTAATCAAATGCGACTTGACATCATGTTATGATTAACAATTTGGATTGAAATGGAAATTTGATAAGTATTGGTATGGTTGAACTCTAGGTGGTCAAATTTGGACTTTTAGTTTGTTATTCATTTGCATTGGACTACTTTCTAAATTGTGAGCCAATTGGAAATTTGTTTAGTTATTCATTTGTATTGGACTACCTTCTTTATTGTTGTGAGCCAATTGGGGCTGTTTGGTTATTGTATTTCGCCTTGAAAAAGGTGGCAAAGTGAGTAGAAACAAAAGAGGTCTTTGTCCAGATTTTCCGTAGAATTTAGCGACTTAGCACCTAGAATATTCTACGTTTGAAATAAGAGGTTAATGGACGTACTGTGACCATTATAGGTTGAAGTACTAAGTATAGTGTATCCTACTTGAAGAATGGAATAACTCAGGTTGAAGTACTTTGGAGCATTTTGCTACTTGTCGACAATCGTCGCGAGGTATGTGAACCTCTTCTTTCCTTGGCATGATCCTACGTATGAAATCTCCATATGATAGTATTTCAAGATTCCTTCTACTCTTAGAAGTTAAGAAGTATTTACATTGTTGAATCTAAGTTAAGAGTATGTTTAAATTGTCCTAAGTCCTTACTAGGTCTTATGGGAGACGTTGGTAAGAACGGTTAGGAAGTTATGATATTTGATTTAAAGGCTATGTGTCTTGATTTGTTTAAAGTAAGTAATTGGATTTTATGTTCGAAAATGACTTGAATTTATATGTGAAAAGGGGATTGATTTTAAAAGTGGAAGTTATATGATTTTAAGGGAATGAATTACTTGGTTTTGGAAGGTATGGAACTTTATATGTTTTTGTATAAGTAATTGGGCTTTAAAGGAAGTATGTTATGAAGTTTGAAGACTAAGAACTTTGATTGTCTTTTAAGGATTATGAAGTTTTAAGCGATACGATTCTTTTTAAGTATGTATGTACGTAGTATCTTTGGATCCCGTTTTCCTAAATGTTGTAAGAATAAAAGTGACATAAGTTCTCTAAAATGAATGGATGTTATAATAGCTTTATGGGAAGTTGTTATGACGACTTAAGAAGAAGTGAAAAGATGGTTTAAAAATGTTACGTAAGGAAAAATCACACCGAGCCTACAAATAGGCCGGATTACGTTATGAGATACACCGAGCCTACAAATAGGCCGGATTACGTTATGAGATACACCGAGCCTACACATAGGCCGGATTACGCCATATTACCAGAGCCTACACATAGGCGGGTTACGTCATCTTACACCGAGCCCTGGGCGGGGATTATGCTACATGATTCCACGATGCACCGAGGCCCGGGCGGTAGTCGGTTATGTCACATGATTCATCAAGACACCGTGTCCGCAAATGGGCGGATTATGTTATGTGAGTTATGTGAAAAGAGATTGAACTCTTAAGTATGTATGTAAGAATATGTTGTTAAATTTTATTGAAAGAAGGAAAGGAGCGGTTAATATATGATTGATTTCGGAGTTAAAAGGACATTCTTTTATCTGAGATATGATTTGGTTATTGCATTTTATTTACATTTCCATACAAATTTTTGTTATGCGACCCCGGGCTGCGTTCATGCCGCGGTGATAGGTACGCAGTTGGTGATCCTTGCTCTTAGGATCTGTTCGCTTTTCGGAAAGGAGCCTTTCACTCGGAGGCTTATCTTTTAGTACGGTTTCCTTGATGTGGTAGACTTATGTACATTCAGGGTATGGCGGCCACTGTCCCGCCTGATTGTAATTCTTAGAGGTGCGTAGTTACATTTTGTGGGTTGGTTTGTAAAAGAAAGGGATGTATCTTTGTTGTTATGTATATGTATATGTGTCGGGAAGGTAGCCTTATCGGCTAACTTTGTGGTTTAATTTCTCGTTATTTTATTTTATAAGTTTCATGTATGTTCATTGCTATTCTCGATGTATACTTGAGCAGGTGCCCAGGTAGGGCACGATCGCGAGCTTGGTCGGGTCGTGACAAAAGTGGTATCGAGGCGATTAGTCCTCGGAAAGTGTCTACAGACCGTGTCTAGTAGAGTCTTGATTATCGGTGTGTTGTGCACCACATCTATAATCAGGAGGCGGCAGGACATTTAGGATTGGTTTCCATTCTTCTCACTCTGAGATCGTGCAGTAAAGCTGTATTAATAGGTTGATCCGTCTCTGACGTATTCTTATGTATGTGAATCAGCTATGCCTCGCGAAGCTACCAGGGCCCGAAGGGCAAGGCGGCAGGAGGCTGCGATGGTCGCAGAGTTACGAAGTGGGCCGAGAATATGCACGAGGTAGTAGCGGGTGGCGAGTTCAGCCACGCGGCGATATTAGAGGCCAGGCGGTAGCTCCAGAGGTTCGGTGCAGAGCCTCGATTCGCGGCCGGTCGAGTATAGAGACTACGGAGCAGATCCGATTATTGACGATATAGTAGTCGAGCGGCGGCAAGCAGAGCGGCAGCCCACCCGAGCCGGCGGTTTGCGGATTAGAGATTTTCTAGGATGTCATCCACCGAGTTTTATGGTTCGAGATCGATGAGGATCCGCAGGAGTTCATTCGGCAGCTACGGACCACGCGAGTTCTTAGGGCTTGAGGCAGTGCATTACGCTAGCCTCCACCGTTCGCGATATCGCGTTGAACCGGTTTGAGTCGTGGTTGCTTTCAAGAGGTGATGATGCTCTTCCGGCTGTTTGGGAGGAGTTCAGAGGCCTTCATGGATCACTTTTGCCTCTGAGATGAGGAGAGCGGGTAGGCAGATTTTTGACCTTGAGGCGAGCGGGAGGACTATCGAGAGAGTATAGCTTGAGTTTGACTCCTTGGCGGCACGCGCATACTATTGGCTAACATGACCGATAGAGTTCATCGCTATGTTATGGGGCTAGACCGTTATATGATCACCGGTTGCACGGGAGTAGCCGCCCGACCGAATGGATATTGCGGAGATGCAGAACTTATGCATGAGGATCGAGGCGAGAGAGAAGGACCGACCAGGCGAAGGCGGCCAAGAGGGCGGGGCAGCGAGGGGTTGTGGTGATTTTCAAGGCGGAGAGCCTCGGCGAGCTAGGTCTGATTCAGCCGGCCTGAGTGCTCCTTCGATTTCGGCGGAGGTTAGATCAGCCGGGTAGTCGGGAGCCGATCGAGCTCGGGGCCGGATTCGTATCTGCGCATGGGTTCTAGATCGGGGCCTCTTCCTCCGTGTTCACGATGTGGCGGCATCACCATGGGAATGTCGTCGTGCTCTGCAGTGCTGTTTTGTGGCCGTCAGGGCCATATGTTGAGGGATTGTCCTAGTAGGAGAGTTGCAGGAGGGATAGAAAAGTCTACCGGATCAGTTGCGGGTTCTTCGCCTTCAGTAGCTAGGCAGGATGTTCATCCACGGCGGCGTGGCGAGTCGTGGTGGAAGTTTCGATTTTAGCGGTCCTTTGAACCGCCTATATGAATTCGGTATATCTTGGCCCTTTCTGGATCTGTATGCATGATAAGGTTATTTTATGTTTAAGTATCAAGAACGGATAATATTGAAATTATGTACGTATGCTAGAAGTAAGTTGGAAGTACGAAAAGATAATCTTTTTAGGCCTTGAATGTGAGTATATAGTGATGATGCACACTATGGATTGTTTCCTCGTTTGGTTTGTGATGGATAAATATGCAAGTGCGGTATATTAGGGCCATATGTGGCATAATTAGGTTTTGCTAAGTGCAAGTTTATGAGACTATGCCAAGGAATGATAGATTGAGCTCCGAAAAAACATTCGGGGACGAATGTTTCTAAGGGGGGAAGAATGTTACACCCCGTATTTACAAGACATGTTTTAAGGTAGTACGTAAGAGCTCACAAGTGTTAAGATTTGAGACTTGTAAAAAAAATTATCGGAATTATGGAATTGTCGGAAAAACGTAATATTGTGACGAATGGGAGGGCGACACGTGTCACGACCCGAAACTGGGCCCGTGACTGGTGCCTTACCCCGGGCACCCTAGTGACACAACATCAGAGTAATCAGCGGAACATAAAACATATACATGAAACAAGTGAAGTACAAAACGATGTCGAGGAAAACTTGCCTTTTGGCATATATAAATAACAACTTTTACAAATGAGCAGTTTAATCCTTTTCACAAGCCACACTTGCAGCGACGGTACTCTGAGACCTGCAGAAATGATACGACAACAATGGCGGGGCCAAGGGCCCCGCCATACCTAAACAACAGGAGGACTATACGGCGATAAGCCTGAGCCTCGGAGAAAGCGGAGCTTTCCCCGAATCTTTGACCACTAAGGCGAGGATCAATGGCGGTGTACCTTTACTGCGGCATGACGCAGCCCGGGAGGTCGAGATAACAAGCAGTGCCAGTATGTGGCGAAAATAAATCACGTAAATGAAATCATAGTAGTCTATATAAAGCGGGAGACATGTATGATAGCGAACTACGATTCACAACATAGAAAGCATGTCAAGTCGGGGACTCACGCCTACAAAGTCATCCTCATGCCCGTGGAACTCCTTCCTCAGCGCCGTGATCTAGGTACAAATCATGTGATACGTATAACGGTCGCCGTCTTATGGACCCAATATAGAAAATGGTGGAATCGTTCGGTTCATCCCGTGAACGAGTCAGTGGAATACATTCCGGATGAACCGGTAGTCAAGTGAAATACATTCGGATGAACCGGTCCTCGAAGTGAAATACATTCCGGATGAGCCGTGTCGAGTGAAATACATTCGGTATGATCAAGTGATATACATTCCCAAGTGATATACGTTCGGATGACCCGGTAGTCAGTGATATACATTCGGATGAGCCGGTGATCGAGTAGAACACGTAACGTGGTCAAGTTTCATAACAACAAGTATCGACAAGTTACACCGACTCAAGGTACTTTCATTTTATATCAAAGTCCGGATTTAACCTTAAAGTACTCACGTCCGTTAAATTCCTTTTAAGATCCATTCTTTACAAAAAAGGTCACCCGATACCGTAGTATAAGATTTGAGTGACTAACATTGTTAAGTAAACCAAAATGCTTTCCTTTGTAAAAATCAAGTGACAACCTTATTTTCCAAGCGTTCCTAATTTCAATGCTCAAGTTTCTCATTTTAGAAAAAGGTTTAGTAGTTCATAGTTTTAAATCCTTTAAAACATAATTCTCCTTTAAGCGTTTTGAGAAACCTATGTCTTATAAGTGAGTAGTAGATATTCTTGTTTACAACATTCTTATTAGCGACCATGATCTAGGAAATGTAATATCATTTTGTCTCATCTTAGCTTATGCGGATGGAGGTTTCATGGTTTTAATAATACTTCTTTAGTCAATACATTTTCCTTTTATTATGACTATGATGGTTTGTCGATACACATTCGATTTCAAATCAGTAAAACATTCTTAAGCGTTATACCTAACTTCCCATAAAGCTAGTATAACTCTTAGCTTTCAAAACCAAGTAATACTCATTCTTTCAAAATGATTCATAGATCTTTTGAAAATGCTTCAAGTTCTTTATTAACACATATCAAGCGGTTATTATTCAAATCGATTACCTTTTTAAAACCCACAAAGTATGTGCTTATCCACGTAAAAGCTATTATAACCAACTTTAAAGCCGTTATAACACTTTATGTTTTAAATCAATCAAATACATTTAGCACGTATCGTCTACCGTACTACATAGTTCATCATATCTTAGAAGAGATAGGAAGAGGTCACGCGCCATACCGCACTCGACTAATAGCAAAACGCTCGAAGCAATCGTCGGCTATAAGCGAGTTGCCTGCTCCCATTGACCTATAAGGCCGTCTATTTATAGTACTTCAACCAATTATCGTAAACATTATGTAACGATCTCCTCTATATCGAGACGTGTCATTGTACGCGCCTAACAATCTCTCACTACCTGGTAACGTAGGCTATGTACGGTTCAACGTCTGATGGTAGTTTACGTCTACACAAGTTTATGTCACGGTCATGTAATTCGATTCGATTCTTTATTCTTCAGGCTTAAGTCAAAAGACATTGCCAACTAACTACGTTCAGTACTATATATAGTATACTTCAACTATATATTCTAACAACATGTAATATCCAATTACAATAGGGGACAAGATAATTACCTCGATAAGCCCATAATTATCCGAGTTAAAAGTCGATCCTTAGCAATGTTTAGCTCTATCGGTGCTCCAACCCGCTCCAAATAACCCTTAGAAGTTCTACTCAACTTCTTAATAATACTCGACCAACAATGGAGATTTTCCTTAGGGTTTCGTTTAGTAGTGAAGGAAGGTATAATAGTATTTTACGGGCTTTCGTATAGGTATAACCTTAGAATACTACAAGGTATAAGGCTAAGGTATTAGGAATTATAACAATACTT
Organism: Przewalskia tangutica; assembly: GCA_029844215.1. Lineage (NCBI taxonomy): Eukaryota > Viridiplantae > Streptophyta > Magnoliopsida > Solanales > Solanaceae > Przewalskia > Przewalskia tangutica. Next base: position 37,276,488 of record CM056737.1, on the reverse strand, counting down.
TGGAGAAGTATTACTATAAAAGGGGGTATTATCTGAAAACAACTAGGCTATTTCACCCCCACTGGGGGTGTATGCCATACTCGGCCTACCAAGCTGGGGTACTACCGACGAGGGTACGTAGTCTGGGGTGCTCGTACTACTCACCCTAGAGGGGAGCGGAGGAGAAGGCTCTCAAGACTTAGGCATTTTGGATGAAGTCTTCAACCTTGGTATTAAAGGTATTAGGGATGGCCAACCAAAGGCGAATCAAGATCAATCCAATTGTTGATGCTGGAGGCTGATTTACCAAACACAAATATCCTACCAACCCTCCAAACCTGACTTTTCAAAGGCACAAAAACGTGCTCACTTGTCCACTTGTCCATTTCCTCCTACAGGGCGTTCAAGTCCACATGAGAGGGGTGCCAAGCCCGCCTCTTGTTGGTCAAAATATTCCGTCTCTCGGAAAATCCGCAAAAATTAAAAATGACATAGCCGGAAATTCCCTAAAATTTGTGAAAGCGTTTAGTCGCGAAAACGCTCCAAGCGGGTGTTGTGAACAAACATTAATTCGCCAAGCCTTACTTGAAGTTGAAATTTCCTACGTCGTCCTCGCGTACATACTGCGGAAATCGGGTATAACAACACGTGTCACCCCTTAGTGATGTCTTGGGCCGAATTTTACATGGGCACTGGTCATTTGACCCTTGTTGGAAGACAAGTCTTGCTAGCCTTAGAGCTTGACAACATTGACTAAGTCAATGACCACATAGACTTGATATTTAGTAGAAACTCATCCAAACCTCACAAGTGTTCTAATCTACCCTCCAATGTTTTATATATTCATTCACATTGCAAGACTAGTTCCATACTTAGAAAAATTCCACAAATATTGTGCTACACCTTGAGGTGCTCGCTAAGCTCACTTCAGAAGAAAAATTTCGTTTCTTGTTCTTTAAGCTCCACACTTTAAACCAAGGTTCCTATGTATTGTAAGCATATCTCAATAGAAAAATCTTGGAAAAAAGTAGTTTACGGGTTAGTCGCAAAACGAAAACCTAAGGGTCTTTCTAGGTTTTGGATTGGAAGTTGAAGGAAAGTTGTTGGTATGGTTCTAAGGGTCTCAACGAGCGGATTGAAGTGTCTTGGAGAGGTTCTAAACTACTAGGAGCGACTTCGTATTGGAATTGGATTAAGATTCGTTGAGGTATAATCTTGTCCTTTAATGTGTTACAAGATTAGATATTTATATTGTTGTTGTTAGCTTTACGTGTTGCTAGCATGAAGTTGATATGTAGAAGTTTATAAGGATTGTTGATTGATTGTAGCCTTGGAAATCCGGAATGTAATGTAAGCCATGTTAAGTTGGATTTCAATTTAGTCGTTATTAGAATCGTCGCATGTTATTGATTTGAAGATTGTGGTAGTTTTAATCAAATGCGACTTGACATCATGTTATGATTAACAATTTGGATTGAAATGGAAATTTGATAAGTATTGGTATGGTTGAACTCTAGGTGGTCGAATTTGGACTTTTAGTTTGTTATTCATTTGCATTGGACTACTTTCTAAATTGTGAGCCAATTGAAATGTTTAGTTATTCATTTGTATTGGACTACCTTCTTTATTGTTGTGAGCCAATTGGGGCTGTTTGGTTATTGTATTTCGCCTTGAAAAGGTGGCAAAGTGAGTAGAAACAAAGGAGGTCTGTCCAGATTTTCCGTAGAATTTAGCGACTTAGCACCTAGAATATTCTACGTTTGAAATAAGAGGTTAATGGACGTACTGTGACCATTATAGGTTGAAGTACTAAGTATAGTGTATCCTACTTGAAGAATGGAATAGCTCAAGGTTGAAGTACTTTGGAGCATTTTGCTACTTGTCGACAATCGTCGCGAGTATGTGAACCTCTTCTTTCCTTGGCATGATCCTACATTATGAAATCTCCATGTGATAGTATTTCAAGATTCCTTCTCTTAGAAGTTAAGTATTTACATTGTTGAATCTAAGTTAGAGTATGTTTAAATTGTCCTAAGTCCTTACTAGGTCTTATGGGAGGCGTTGGTAAACGGTTAGGAAGTTATGATATTTTATTTAAAGGCTATGTGTCTTGATTTGTTTAAAGTAAGTAAGTGGATTTTATGTTCGAAAATGACTTGAATTTACATGTGAAAAGGGGATTGATTTTAAAAGTGGAAGTTATATGATTTTAAGGAATGAATTACTTGGTTTTGGAAGGTATGGAACTTTATATGTTTTGTATAAGTAATTGGGCTTTAAAGGAAGTATGTTATGAAGTTTGAAGGCTAAGAACTTTGATTGTTTTTTTTTAAGGATTATGAAGTTTTAAGCGATACGATTCTTTTTAAGTATGTATGTACGTAGTATCTTTGGATCCCGTTTTCCTAAATGTTGTAAGAATAAAAGTGACATAAGTTCTCTAAAATGAATGGTTGTTATAATAGCTTTATGGGAAGTTGTTATGACGACTTAAGAAGAAGTGAAAAGATGGTTTAAAAATGTTACGTAAGGAAAAATCACACCGAGCCTACAAATAGGCGGACACGTTATGAGATACACCGAGCCTACAAATAGGCGGATTACGTTATGAGATACACGAGCCTACACATAGGCGGATTACGCCATATTACCCGAGCCTACACATAGTAGGTTACGTCATCTTACACCGAGCCCCACAGCGGGCGGATTATGCTACATGATTCCACAAGATGCAAGGCCCCAGGCGGGCCGGGTTATGTCACATGATTCATAAGTACACCTTGTCCCGCAAATGGGCCGGATTATGTTATGTGAGTTATGTGAAAAAGACTGGATTGAACTCTTAAGTATGTATGTAAGAATATGTTGTTAAATTTTATTGAAAGAAGGAAAGGAACGGTTAATATATGATTGATTTCAGGAGTTAAAAGGACATTCTTTTATACAGATATGATTTGGTTATTGTATTTTATTTCATTCCATACTCGACTGTTATCGACCCCGGCCGAAGGCTGCGTTCATGCCCGCAGGTGATAGGTACGCAGGTTGGTGATCCTTGCTCTTAGGATCTCTGTTCAGTTTTCGGAAAGGAGCCCCTTTCACTCCGGAGGCTTATCTTTTGGTACGGTTTCCTTGATGTGGTAGACTTATGTACATTCAGGGGTATGGCGGGGCCCTGTCCCGCCGCAGTTGTAATTCTTAGAGGTCTGTAGTTACATTTTGTGGGTTGGTTTGTAAAAGGAAAGGGATGTGACTGCTGTTGTTATGTATATGTATATGTGTCCAGGAAGGTAGCCTTATCGGCTAACCTGTGGTTTAATTTCTCGTTATTTTATTTTATAAGTTTCATGTATGTTCCGCTGCTATTCTCTGATGTATACTTGAACAGGGTGCCCAGGTAGGGCACCAGTCGCGGGCCCGGGGTCGGGTCGTGACAACAAGTGGCCAAAAGTCTTGCATGGTATTGCATAGTGGAGTTGGACGGTTTTTGTGAAGTTTGTGGGCAAAGTCAAATGGTCAAGGTCTTGCATGGCTTTAGTAGGACAAGTGTAGTAAGGAACATACACAAACAATCTATACCATACACATGTTTCAATCCTAACCCTTGGTTGTGCTATATAAACCTCTTTAGTTGATGAAAATCTTCCACACTTAGTATATTCCAAGACTTGAAAAACATTTCCCTCTCCCTCCTTCTTATCTTGTTCTCGCCCAACCCCTAACCAAATGTTGTCCAAAAATTCTTAAACTTATAAGTGTTCTTCCTTAATGTGTTAGGAAGATTATTAACCAAGAGTTAGACAAAATTTCACACCCTAGCCTCAAAGAAACCCCCTTGGCCGAGAGTGGGCAGATTTTCGGGACTGTTTTGGACAGATTTTTAGTCAAGTTTGGAAGGGAATATCTCCTAGCATATAAGGAGTTTTTTGGTGTTTCAAAAGCCTAAAATGAATTTCGTCGAGTCTAGTTTCCAATTCAACAAACCACTCGTCTATAAGACATTGGAGCAGAGAGTTATCGACGTTACAAGTTCAGCTGACGAAGCAGTGGCTAAAAATCCGACAAATACGTTTTTGGGCTATGTTGAGGTAATGAACCTTAACCTCTTTGTGAAGTTAATTATTATGTATATATGGATATTATACATATATTGGAAGTATATTATGGACTATAAGATATAAAGAAAGATTTGGATCTTGTTAAGATGTTAAAAGGAGAATTGACATATTATCCATTAAAATGGTAAAAATGTATCCATTACTTACTAAGAGGTTAACAACAAAGGAACTATAACTTATTATAAGATTGGAATATAAGTTGAAGGACTAAGGAAGTAAGTGGATAAGTAAAATTGTAAAGGTTGGCCAAGGACCGTATCTACTTTGGACCGTATCTACTATGGACTATATTTACTTTGGACCTTCTTTACTTATTGCTATTATGAAGGAGAGATTGTTAATCGCGTTTCGTTTGGGCGTGTTATCCCCTTCTTTACTTATTGTTATTATGAAGGAGAGATTGTTAATCGCGTTCCGTTTGGGCGTGTTATCCCCTTCTTTACTTATTATTGTTATGAAGGAGAGATTGTTAATCGCGTTCCGTTTGGGCGTGTTATCCCCTTCCTTAGTTATTGTTGTTATGAAGGAGAGATTGTTAATCGCGTTCCGTTTGGGCGTGTTATCCCCTTCTTTAAATTTCGGTATTATTGCACCTTAATTATAGTACGTTAATTACGGTTAACGGGCCTTGATAAAGGTGGAGAATTGAGTAGAAACGGGGGAGGTGCTGCCGAATTTTCCGTAGAATAGGGAACCTTGTACTTAGAAATATTCTACGAATGGATCTAGAAGTTAATAGACGTTTCATGGCCATTATAGGTTGAAGTACTACGGGTAGCTTATTCTACTTGAAGGGTGGAAAAGGGCTAGCAAGGTTATAGTACTTTGGAGCGTTTTGCTAATTGTCGATAATCGTCGCGAGGTATGTGAACCTCTTCCTATCCTTTCTAGCATGATTATTTTAAACTATGTAGTACGGTGAGCGACGTGTGCTAACAATTTGGTTGGTTTAAAACATAAAGTGTTATAATGGCTTTATGGGAAGTTAATTATAACAACTTTATGTAGGTAAATGAATGGTTTATTGAAGAATCGCCTTCCGCATTCATACTTGAAGTTGAAGGAGTTAGAGAGAAGTCTCTCTTACTAAGGAAATGCTCTCAACGTTTTCCCTTAGTTGCTCCTTCGGCTTTTCCTCATCTTCCCCCCCACCCCCCTAAGATTTACGTTTGTTTCCCAATGGTTTGATTGTTATTGTTCACAATATGAAGAAGTCTAAACGTTACACACGTTCTAGCAATGATTCAGGAGGTTCAGGCAGTTCAACGAAGGCTAGAACAAGGAAAAAAAAAGAATGGCGGCAGTCCAACAATTGCCGAGGAAAATCTTATTCCGGCAATCTCAGACCCATCTGTGTTGGTTCATGTCACGCCAGACTCGCGCATACCACTAGAGAATGTAGTAGATGATGCTATGCTACAAATGATACATGAATGGGGCAAAAATATAGAAATTGAGAGCTTGGATATAAGTGAATTTGAAGGCGGAAAACTACATGGTCCATCAGTAATCTCTTCTTTCACTCCTCCTGAAGTGACCACAGTTGAAGACCATGTCACTGTCCACACGCCTCCTGGGAAGAACACTCTCGAAACTTCCGGCAGGCAGAGTCTTTTACCGATAGCCATTGACACCCCTTATGCTACTATGGTGGTCGATCCTATCACGGGCCAACCAGTTGATAACGGGAACATTGCGGAAGAACAAGACAGTCACGGCAACATTAGTACCCCGACACTACCTGGTAATTTACTCAGGTTAGCCGGAAAAGGGATAAAATCTGGGCCAGGCATTGCAATTGATGAAACGAGGCGTGATGGCATACTCGGGTCAAAACCGGGTCAGGGCGCGGGTCAGAAGTTCAGGGCGGGTCGGGCGGATGTCCATGGTTCCAAGACTAATCACGTCTTGCATGAATCAAAGTCAGTTGATAGCATTGAAGGTACTCCTATTCCCAAGGAGATTGACGCGGGTGCCAAGAGATCAAACTTTAATGCCCCGGGAAGCGATGTGACCCCTCCTATTCCGGGTCGGGGCATGGGTCAGAAGGATAAGGCGGGTCAGGCGGGAAACAATGAAACTAGGAATATGCCCATTATGCAAGGATCAAGGTCAGATGAGGGGCACGAAGAGATTTATATCCCCAAGGAGCCTAACATTATTATTGAGGGAGCCGAGGCATCACACTTTAATGCTGCGGGTACCAATGAGCAACTTAGAAGGACGGGTCATTATGAGGGTCAGATGGCCAAGACGGGTCAGGTGGATGCCGATGGGTCATTGATTATTCCCGTTATACAAGGATCAAAGTCAGTTGTGAGAAACAAAGCAAATTCTATTTCCAAGGAGCATAGGAACTCCATGACCATTAATAACGTGGGAGCCGAGGGGTCAGACTTAAATGACGCGGGATCCAAAGAGTCCTCTCGCGTATTAAGACAACAACCCCAGAATTCTTTAAGTGTCACTAATGAAGCCTTCCCTACTTTAGCAAGTTTGCTTAGTGGAGTCAATCTCAAGAACCACAACAAACCTTTCGTCTTTAATCCTTCCTTGGGCACGGGTAAAGTCATTAACATACCCCCGCTCTCATCCAATACCTCTTCACTATTTCCTGAAATACACAACACCTCACCCCTTCTACCCTCCCTTCCTTCTATTCCTCCTTAAACCCAAGACAAATTTCCTACCCTCCCAAATGGCACGCGAATCCTCTCTCCTATTGCGGGCCCAAGTTCAATTCCTTCTACCCATCCCCCTCTGTCTATACCTCCAGAAATATCTCCCAATGATTTACACACTAATGCATCTTCAAAACAACATCAAGCTCCAACCGCGGGTACAACTCATAATAATCTTCCCCCAAACCATGGCAAAGGTATCATCCCTCCCAAGAAGACTTATGCTGGAGTCTTTGCGGGAACTAGGATTGAAGCAAAAGGTATGAAGTTACAATTTATTGAACAACAAGGGGCGGAAGTAGATATAGAAGCTGAGGATGAAGTTCCATTCATAGAAACATGGGGCTATTGCCTAATAGGTTGCTTCACGGGTCCTTTCCCGGGAAGAGAGGCATTGAATACCATTGTGAAAGGATGGGGAGTAAAATGTCGTATTATACCATATGGCAAAGGCTGGACGGTGTTCAAATTCATGACGGAGGAGGAGCACACTAATGTACTTCACGGAGGCCCTTATATGGTCTACGGGAAAATTATGATGCTCAAGGCTATTAATAAAGGAGTTCTAATAACGGATGATTTATTCATGGACATTCCTATTTGGGTCACTTTTCCGGACATTCCCCTTTCTATTCGAGGTAACTGGCCTTAGTAAGATTGTTTCACGTGTAGGAAAACCTCTTTACACGGACCAATATACTAAGGAAAGGTCAAAAATGAACTATGCAAGAGTTCTAGTGGAAGTGGATGTCAGCAAGGAGCCAATAACGGAATTTGTTGTCAAACTCCCCGATAACAGAAGGTATACTCAAAGGGTAAACTATGAGAATTACCCGGACTTTTGCTATCATTGTGCGGCTTTTGGACACAATCACTTGAGGTGTAGGAAGCTGAGGGATGATGTCAACACTGAAGAAGCCCCTAAAAAATGCAATACTGAGGTACCCCCTAACAATAAGGAAGATTCTACTTGTTTGGATGCCAACAGAGGTACGGGTGGAACCAACCCTCCCTCCCCTTACCCACCAACTTCTCAACATCCCGCAGATGCTGATAACTTGATGGACATTGAAGAAAGTGAGCACACAACACCTCCTGGTCCCGGAAGTTTGGGAGAAGCATCGCATGCCGCGGGTCCTCCGGTTTTGGGTCATTCTGGCCCATCAAGTTTGCGGGAATCTCAAGCAAGGTCCTCACAGCCTAATTCACACCATGGCAGTGCGCAACATGAAGGGATGAGTTATGAGTCAAAGCATACTGATTCTGAGGTGCCAATGAACCCGCAACCTTCATTGGATGGAGAAACATACAAGGGTGCCACGGAGAAGGCTAGACTTGTGTCACGTAACGTTAACTTTGAACGCGGGGAACATAGCTTGGCCGAACCACATGTTATGGCTTCCAACAAAAAAGAAGATGGATGGAAGGAAGTATTGTCAAAGAAGAACTTGCCGAAAGGCAGTGGAAAGGCGAAGGCAGCAAAGCGCGGAGGTGCTAACAAAACCTCCTTTGTTTCCTAATGAAAATACTTTGTTGGAATGTCTGTGGCCTTTGCGGACAAAGGGATAGGGCAACCACGCAAGCTCTAGTGTGTAGTATCACAAAACAACATGATGTGGCAATGGTTTGTCTATTAGAAACTAAACTATCTCGGACAAGGAGAGAGTCTTTCTCTACTCTAAGATTCAAAGCTTGGAATTTTTGCTCAAATTTGGAATTCATTAATGGCGGAAGAATGCTATTACTTTGGGATCCCTCCAGGGTCTGTTGCGAAGTGCTTGGAATGGATTCTCAGCATATCCATGTCCAGGCAAGTTGCAATATAACACAAGTGTCCTTCCTTGCCACATTTGTGTACCCAGTTTATAGCATCTCGGATAGAAGGAAGCTTTGGCATCACCTTACTCACTTGGGCATTGGCATCACTAAGCCTTGGATGATTATGGGAGATTTCAACACTTATTGCTACCCACATGATAAGGCGGGGGGTCCTCCTCTCACGCCTTATGCACTTAGGGATCTTGGAGATTTCAGGAATTCTCATGGACTAGAAGACACTCCTTCTTCCGGTTCCTTCTACACTTGGACAAATGGTTCGATTTGGTCCAAGCTTGATAGAGTGTTGATGAATCAAAATTGGAGTGATTTGACCCTAGAATGCACGGCCAATTTCTTGCCTATGGAACCTGTCTCGGACCACTGTCCCGTGATAGCTACGGTTATTGCATCCTATAATGTTGGGAAACGTCCTTTCAAGTTCATGAATATGTGGCTCTCTCACCCCGCCTTCGAGAACATAATGACTTCATGTTGGAGACAAGACATATTGGGAACTGCTCAATTCATTCTAGCCTCAAAATTGAACGCCTTGAAGCAACCATTAAGGGCATTAAACATAAGTGATTTTGGTGGTATTGAACAAAGAGCAAAGGGGGCAAACATGGAGTTTAAGGAGGCTATCAATGCGCACATGGAAAATCCTTTTGATGAGGAACTAAAAGCCAAGGTTAAGTCCTCAAGAGCTAAAGCAAACACCTTACTGGAAGCCGAGAGACACTTCATAAGGCAGAAGTCGAGGCAGAAACACTTGATTGGAAGTGATAGATGCTCCAAATACTTTCATAGCCTGATCAAGAGGAGTAATGTCAGGAACTCAATCAACTTTCTTGTTAAAGCCAATGGTACTATCACTACATCACCAGGAGAAGTTAGGGAGTTGCTTGTTGAATTTTACAAGGACCTTTTAGGGACATCCCGATCCACTACCAACTTCGATCCTGAAGTGTTCAACTTTGGCCCGAAGCTAAGTGAAGAGGATAGATTACAGCTTTTGCATTTCATCTCCCCAAAGGAGATTTGGGAAGCTCTTTCTGATATAGGCAATGACAAGGCACCTGGTCCGGATGGTTATTCGGCTGCCTTCTTCAAGAATAGATGGAGAGATGTGGGCCATGACGTTGTAAGAAGTGTTCAAGAGTTCTTCTCTTCTGGAGTTCTTTTGAAGCAGGTGAATCATACCATCATTACCCTTCTACCGAAGAACGATCATGATCCTAAGGTAAATGATTTTAGGCCCATCGGATTGACTAATGTGGTCTATAAGATCATTACAAAGATTTTAGCTAACAGAATGGCAATGATTCTTCCTACTCTCATTGACAAATCTCAAGGGGCTTTTGTGAAAGGAAGAAACATGATGGACAATGTCTATGTGGCACAAGAGCTTATGAGAGGTTTTAATAGAGCCAGAGTCTCACCAAGGTGTATGCTTATGGTGGACCTTCGGAAAGCATTTGATACAGTCTCTTGGAGTTTCCTTGAATCGGTACTAAGAAGTCTCAAATTTCCGGACAGATTTATAAGTTGGATCATGGAATGTGTTAGCTCAACCTCCTTCTCTCTTTCAATCAACGGTGAGCTACATGGATACTTCAAGGGTAAGCGCGGCCTAAGACAAGGTGATCCTATGTCCCCTTCTCTCTTTATCTTGTGCATGGAATACCTCTCAAGGATGCTTAAAATGAAGGCTGAGGCAAGAGCTTTCTCATATTATCCAAAGTGCAAGAGATTGGGCATTACTCATCTTGCATTTGCGGATGACCTCATGCTTTTTGCCAAAGGAGATATATCTTCAGTTGGGATTCTTATGAATTGTCTGGAAGAGTTGGAGGCTGTCTCAGGGCTAACTCTTAACCCGTCTAAATCCTCTGTCTACTTAGCGGGAGTGCATAATACAGTTCGTGACTTGATCTTGTCCAGAGTGGGATTCGCCATTGGTAGCTTTCCGGTACGATACTTGGGGATCCCTTTGTCCCCAATTTCAGTCTCGGTGGACCAATTTGCTCCATTCACTAGCGCAATTTCGAATTACATTCAGAAATGGGGGCATCACACACTTTCTTATGCGGGTAAGCTGGAACTAATCAGGTCGGTTGTCCAAGGGGTTGAGAGCTTTTGGTTCCGGGCACTTCCTATCCCGGCCACAATTATCAACAAGGTACGGTCTGCATGTATTCAGTTCTTATGGGGAGGGAAACCACCAATAGTCGCTTGGGATGTCATTTGCTTGCCTCAATCTGAAGGAGGCTTGGGTCTTATGAACATCAAGGAATGGAACCATGCCCTGCTATCCAGGACTATTTGGCATACTCACACGGAGGCAGATTCTCTATGGGTCCAATGGATCAATAGCCACTATTTGAGAGGCATAGCAAATTGGTACTATGAGGTACGTCCTAGGGACTCCCCCTTATTCAAAAGGATTTGTGGGATCCTCGACAAATTTGTTTCTATCTTTGGTAGCCATGGTAACGCAATTGGCGGCTTGGTAAAGTGTTGTACCAACGGAAAATATGATTCCAGCCTCGTGTATGATATCTTGCGCACTCCGCAAGTTAAAAAGCCTTTGATGTCACAAATTTGGAAAGGCTTCATTCCACCCAAGTTCTCTTTCACTGTGTGGCTCAATTGCAGAAAGCGGTTAGCTACAAAGGACACTCTTTCATATCTTAACTTGGAGGATAAGTCTTGCGGGTTCTGCAAGCAAACTAATGAAACAAGGGAGCACCTCTTCTTTACTTGCCCCTACACCCGTTTGATTTGGAAGAGCATAAGAGATTGGTTGGGCATTAGAAGAGAAATGACAACTGTTGAAAGCTCTCTTAAGTGGATTAAGAAAGACCACCGCGGGACAAGCATCCGGGCCAAAGCTATCTTGCTTACCTTTTGCATAGTGGTCTATGAGATTTGGAGGGCAAGAAATACATTGCTCTTTGAAGGCACAAGCTTGCCGGTAGAAGAGGTCATTGCAAGGATCAAAACAACATCTTATAGAGTTCTCTATTATTTTATCCCCTCTTGTAATGACACCTTTGAGTGACCACCCCTCCCTCATTTCTTGTTTACATTACGTTGAGGCTTGAGATCCCTCAATGACTGATTGTAGCCACTTTTCTTTTCGTTATTAGTAATAATATTTGCATTTACCTAAAAAAAAAAAGGAATGGTTTATTGATTTTTTTTAAAAAAAAGATAAGAGACTTGACTTATATTTGACTTGATTTGATATGTGAAGAACTTGAATTGTGTGGAAAGTTGTGAAATCTCATTCGTGAGTAATGAGTACTTGTCAATAATAATGTTATATTGATTTCGAAATGAATAAGTATCGAACAAACCATCGCAGCGTTAATAAAGGAAGTAACGATAATTAATTATATTGAGTAATGAGTACTTGGTTTCAATAATAATGTTATATTGATTTGAAATGAGAATAAGTATCGAACAAACCATCGTTAAGCATTAAAGGAAAATATATTGACAAATAATTAATTATATTAAAACAAGTAGAAACCTCCATCTGCATGTAAGCTAGGATAAGACAAAATTGTATTACATTTCCTAGATCATGATTGTTTTAATAAGGTCATTAATAACAAGTATTGATTTTTCTTAAAATCCAAAGTAAGGAACTTGTCTTCTAAAAGCAAAGAGACTTGAGAACTTGAAGTGTTTTGGTTTAAAAGAAAGGCATGGTTTTGTCTTAAGTTGGTTTAAAAAGAACGTATGGAAATTGTTTTGGATCACTTAAAAAGATAGTTACGCTATTTTGATACTACGGGTATCGTGTGACTTTTGTGAAAGAAATGGCTCTTTTTAAAGAGTTAAAGTATGAAGTACCTTGGGGTTAAAACCCGGATTTGTTGACATGAAATGAAAGTACCTTGTGTGAGTAACTTGCCTATGTTTAGTGATAGCCTTGTAATACTTTCTTGTTGGCTTGATAAAGAGAACATGTTATGATGCTATGTGTGTTAGTGTCCTGTGACGTTGTGTAAGGGGTTTTTTCTTATTGTGCTTATGTTGTTTAATGATAAGCCGTTGTGTTCGATTCTTGTGATGTTGGTGTAAGGAGGTTATTCTTGTTGTGCTTATGTTGTTTAACGATAAACCGTTGTGTTAGTATTATATCATTTACCCTCCTGACTTGTTATGATACCGGGGGTTAAGCTGCCCCCCGATGCGAGGAATACCTCATGCGGGTCCAGGGGACCTATGCGGAGCTGCGGGAGTTCCAGGATTGTGTGCGAGGAATACCTCACGCGTCTATGTGGCTACGCGGACTACGAGTCTAGGGCGATGCCGAGGATTAGCTACCTCGATGCGAGGAATACCTTATGCGGGCCTAGGTGGCTTCATGCGGCGGAGTCCGGATTAGGCACACATAATGATACTATGGGCGATTGGCCTTGCTTCGATCATTCGCGGCCTAGAAAAGACCAGTTACATTATATCTATTATTGCTCTTGTTTGTGATGTGGCACTATGCGATTAACTTGGTGGTTTCGTACATATTTGTGAATTGGTTTTAAAATGTTATGGTTATATTTGAGTGATGACCTTGAGGGCGTGAGTCCCTGACTTGACACGATTGTTTATAGATTGTGAAATGATATCTTTTTAGAGACAATGTTGATGTTCATTACTCTTGTTGATTTGCCGGGCTTTGTGAAACGCATTTTGATTGTCGTATACGCCTCTGCTTTATACAAACTATTATGATTTCCTTTAAGATTTTTAGTTTCACATACTGTACCTTCAGATCGACCTCGGGGCTGCGTTCATGCCGCAGTAGAGGTACATCGATCGCTGATCCTCGCTCGTAGGATCACAGTTCAGCGTTTTCGGAAGCTCCGTTTCTCCGGAGGCTTATCTTTTGGTATGATTCCCTGAGATTGCAGGTACTTGTACATTCAGGGGTATGGTGGGGCCCTGTCCCGTCATAGTTGTTATAGAAATTCTTAGAGGTCTGTAGTATTGTTGTGGGCAGGGTTTGTAAAGGATGTAACTGTTCAAGTTTTGGTCTATATATACATGCCGAAAGGCGACATTTTCTTGGTTAGACTGTTCTTACTCCTTATTGTTTCATGTCTTTGTTTTTATATTCCGCTGGTTACTCTGATGTTGTATCACTAGGGTGCCCGGGGTAAGGCACCAGTCGCGGGCTCGGGAACGGGTCGTGACAAAAGTGGTATCAGAGCAGTTAGTCCTCGGAAAGTGTCTACATACCGTGTCTAGTAGAGTCTTGATTATCGGTGTGTTGTGCACCACATCTATAATCAGGAGGCTGCAGGACATTTAGGATTGGTTTCCATTCTTCTCACTCTGAGATCGTGCCTTAGAGTTGTGTTATAAGTCGACCCTCCGACGCACTTCTTTACCGCTTATGCCTCCACGCAGGCAACCCGAGCGAAGGGCAAGTACCGGCGGAGCCGCTAGTAGCACACGAGGGTCACGAGGCACGTGCCCAGCATCACCGAGTGGTGCTTCATTCAGAGAGTTACGGACGCCGCCACCCGTAAGGGTTTAGAGCCACAGCGCCATCGAGGCCATCAGACTGAACCTTCACCACGGCGGCAGAGGATATGGGTTACAAGGAGATGGCCCGCTTGTTATACCGTATTTCAGTATGTACGTAGGGACGCACGAGAAAAATTTGAACTTGTGATTTAGGCTTGGCGAATTCTTTTATTCACAACACCCGACAGAGTCGTTTTCGACTAAACGCTTTCCAGCTTTCGTAGGGGAATTTCCGGCTATGTCATTTTTAATTTTTGCGGATTTTTCCGAGAGACGAAACATTTTGGACCAACAAGAGGGCGACACTTGTCACCCTCTCATTGGAACACCTTGGGAGGTAAAGGGGGGTTGGCCGAATGGCCATTGTTTGGTCAAGGGGTTGGTAGGATATTTTGGTGGTAGATGGATAAGGTGCACTTGGCAAGATCTTGGCCCTACACTTGCCTTGCACTTGGCAAGATCTTGGCCATTGGTTGGCCTTCACTTGACCTATAAATACCCACCCCTTTGAAGACTAATTCATCCACAAAAATTGCCTAAGTCTTGAAAGCTTCTTCCTCCCCCCTTAGTGTAGTGTCTTGGCTGAGAGCCCCTCTTCCCCCCCCTTGGCCGAGATTTCCCCACAGTGGGTAGGAGAGGTATACACCCCTCTCGGGTGCTAGCCGTGGGTACCCCCAGCCTAGTTGTTTCGTATAATACCCCTCTTGGTAGAAATACTCTCAAAAGTATTGTTATAATGCCCAAATTACCTTAGTGATACCTTGTAGTATTCTAAGGTTATACTTATACTAAAGCCCAGAAATACTATTATACTTCCATTCAGTAGCAAAACAGACACCCTAAGGAAAAATCTCCCTAGTTAGTTGGAGTATTATGTAGAAGTTGGTTAGAACTTCTAAGGGTTGTTTGGAGCGGGTCGGAGCGCACGGAGTAGAGCTAAACCTTGCTCAGATCGACATTTAAACTCGGATAATTATGGGCTTATCGAGGTAAATATCTTGTCCCTATTGTAATTGGAAATTACATGTTGTTAGATTATATAGTTGAAGTATACTATATATAGTTGTAACGACTGCCCGGCTCTGCATCGTGCCTTACCTGGCACCCTAGCGATACATACATCGAGAAAATCAGCTGAACATACAAGATGAGGCATTATACAAGAGATATAATAAATAACAAAGCCAACCAAAACGGTTGCCTTCGTATATACATAAAACTGAGCAGTTTAATCCTTTTACAACCCCGCCACAGTGATTACTACAGCACTCTAAGATATACACGACTATGACGGACAGGTTCTCGCCATACCCCGAATGTACAAGAACCTACAACTCGAGAACACCTACAAAGATAAGCCTCGAGAACGGAGCTTCAAATCTGTTGGCGTGATCCTATGGCGAGGATCCACGATCGATGTACCTCTACTGCGGCATGAACGCATTCTCAAGAGGTCGATAACAGTACCAAGTATGTGAAATCATGCAATCAGTAAATGAAATCATACTAGTCTATATAAAGCGTGAGACATGTATGATAACCAAACTACGATCACCACATAAAATCATCACTCCAATATAACTATGGGTCTCACGCCCAACATCAATCAGTTCGCATTATGGCGCGTGCCGGAATCTTGCGACGGTGTAGACATGTCCATGATGCAACCATAATACCAATGTCCCATGGCCACATGCCCCCGGAATTCTGCATCGGTGTAGACATGTCCATGTGACCTCAACAACAAGACAGCAATCCAAATGGAAGCATACCCGTGCGCTACGCATCGTGTCAGTATGTCCAAAGGAAAACAATAAGACAACTTTCCAAATGGACGCATACCCGTGCGCTACGCATCGTGTCAGTATGTCCAAAAGGAAATCACAAGGCGATAATCGAAATGGAAACATACCCGTGCGCTACGCATCGTGTCAGTATATCCAGAGCGATTAACCACAAGACCTTAACCAAAATGGAAGCATACCCGTGCGCTACGCATCGTGTCAGTATGTCCAAAGCGATTAACGACAATAATACTATCAACAGGAACGTACCCGTGGAATTTCTCCGTCACTGCCGGCACATCCAAGTAAGTTCTCAACCAGTCAACCGACCCTCTATCGAGAGACGCGGTAACACAGAAACACAACGCTTGTACAATAAAGGCTATCATCACAAGCATAGGCAAGTTTCACAACAACAAGCATAGGCAAGTTTCACAACAACAAGCATAGGCAAGTTTCACACAACTCAAAGTACTTTCATTTTATGCCAAAGTCCGGGTTTTTAACCCCAAAGTACTACATACGTTAAGTTCTTTTAAAAGAGATCCATTACTGTTATAAAAGTCACCCGATACCCGTAGTATTAGAATGACCAACCCACCTTCTTTTTTTCAAAATCAAGTAACAACATTCTTTTCCTAAGTTCCAGTTTGCCTAGTTTCAATTACTCAAGCTTCTCATTTTCAAATGGTTTCATAGTTCCCAAACTTAATCACTTGATTCCTGTTTAGAACAATTGAGTAACATATGTCATATATGTGAGTAGTTTATTCTTGTTTATAACGATCTTATTACAAAGACCATGATCTAGAAAATGTAATATCATTTTGTCTTATCTTAGCTTCATGCGGATGGAGGTTTCTACCGGTTTTAATACAACACATCCTTATTCAATACATTTTCCTTTATTAACGCCGCAGTGGTGCTGCCGATACGTTCGATTCCCAAATCAAGAAACATTATCCCTTTAAAACCAAGTACTCATTACTCACGAATGAGGTTTCACACAAACATCCACATTAAAACAAATAAGTTAAGTCTCTTATCTTATAAGATCAAGTCTCTTAACTTCTAACATCGTAAACCATTTTCACTTACATAAGGTTATAACTAACTTCCCATAAAGCTATTATAACACCCTATGTTTTAAACCAACCAAATCACTTAGCACATGCGTCTCACCGTACTACATAGTTCACAACAATCATGCTAGAAAAGATAGGAAGAGGTTCACATACCTCGCGACGATTATCGATAATAAGCAAAAAGCTCCAAGTACTACAACCTTGCTAGCCCTTTCCACTCCTCGAGTAGAATACGCCACTCTTAGTACTTTCACCTATAAAGGTCACAAACGCCTATTAACCCCAAAACACAAGTTCTATCTTTCTACGAAAATTCGGCAAAGACCTCCCCGCAACAACAGTAAATCTCCTCTCTATCGAGGCCGGCTACCAAGCCAACCATGGGGTTTACACGCCTACCGGACGTGTACAATTCTACTCGAGAATACTACACAAGTCTACCGCAATACCCTATGTAAATACAATTCGATTCTTTATTCTTCAGCTTAAGTCAAAAGACATCGCGAATACTAAGTAGTTCCATATATAGTATACAACAACTATATAGTCAACCAAACATGTAATTTCCAATTACAATAGAGGACAAGATAATTACCTCTATAAGCCCAAAATTATCCGAGTTTAATGTAGCTCCTTATCAAGGTATAGCTCCACTCCGTGCGCTACAAACCACTCCAAACAACCCTTAGAAGTTCTAACCAACTTCTACTCACATACTTCAACCAACTATGAAGATTTCCTTAGGGTTTCGGTTTGAGACTATAAGGACAAAAGGTAGTATTTAGGACTCTACGTAAAGAGGTATCTTTGGAATACTACAAGGTACAAGGCTAAGGTATTTTGGGCATTATAACAATACTAGGGAGTATTTCTATACCACAAAAGGGTATTATACGAAAACAACTAGGCAGGGGTACCGGCTAGACCTCACAAGGGAGGAGACCTCACGGCCAAAGGCCACTTTCAAGGGGAGAGGAGCTCTTGGACGAGAGTCAACAAGAGGAGGAGGGTTCTCAAGACTTAGGCAAGTGAAGAGTGGATGAAGAAGTCTTCAAAGAGAGGGGGTATTTATAGCAAAACCAAAAGCCAACCAATGGCCAAGATCAAGCCATGTGCAAGGCAAGTGTAAGGCCAAGATCAAGCCAAGTGCACCCAAAACACTCCACAAAACACTCCACAAAACAAGCCACAAAGCAAGGCACAAAAGAGGAGCCAATCGGCAAGGCCAAGCCTCCTCTTTGCCGTCAACGAGTGACAAGTGTCACCCTCCCGTTGGTCCAAAAATGTTCAGTCGCTCGGAATAATCCGCAAAAATACTAAATGACATAGCCGGAATTTTCCCAACGTAAGCTGTGGAAACGTTTCGCCGAAAACGACTTAATCGCACTGTGCCCCAAATTTCGAATCCAATGCCTATCCTAAGGCTCAAATTTCGTACGTACGTCCATACGTACATACTCTGGAAAAACGGGGTATAACATTCTCCCCTCCTTAGAAACATTCGTCCCGAATGTTCCTTCTCAAGTCGAATAACGATAAAGTTCCTCTAACAAGTTGCGATGCCACGGCAGCGAAATAACATACGTCCTCTTTCCTTACTCGTCGTGCCCTTCTCGAACGCTTGAACTCTCCCAGTACGTACCATACTTCCGTCATTACTTCCGTTCCCGAAAATCTCTGGAGTCACTACCTCCAAACTTGGTCATCTTACTAACCTCAAACTTCCTTAAGGCCATTCCCGGCCTTTACGAACCGCTCAGTCGAACGGCCCACGAACTCATACGATGATCATACAAACTTGGGCCTAGCATCCTCGTGACCCTACCACCGCGGGACCACCCAGAACTGACCCACCCCAAACCGGGTTCTGGTTGACCCAAATGGTCCTCAACCCGACCCCAACCGCGCCAAACTCTTGTTCCCGATCCTAACAATCTTACTAATTCACATCATGAAAGCTACCACTTCCATCTCACACTACCCACGGACTTATCACACAAATAAATCCCACGTATACTACTACTCTGATAAGGGTCAAAAATAAATCTTTAACTCAAGACGACCTTACCCCTAAGGTCTCGACCGTGACATAGTCTAAGGTTCACACTTACCATGCCTCCATACGTATCCTTCCAACTAACCATGCATTCTAACTCACACATATCACAATGCTATCCGTACATAGCACACAATAATGAGATCATCATAACAAGCATACCAAAACTCTAGAGGGTTAAGGATATACCTGAAGCTACCGCTCCACTCTAATCATAGGCCTGCCCTGCAGGGCGCATAGCTGTAGAAGGTGATGAACCAGCCACAGATCCTGAAGGCTGAGTCGTAACATCCGCGCTTCCCTTGGTAGGACAGTTCCTCGCAAAATGGCCCTGCTGGCCGCATGCAAAACAAACTCCCAATCTAGCACGACACTCTCCAAAATGGAGTCTACCACAATGGTCACAACGAGGTAGGGGTGGCTTCAGCTGGTTAACACCCCTGCTCTGCCGAAAATCTGAACCCTTGGAGCCCTGACCTGCTCCTGAAGACGGTGGAGGACCACTCTGTACCGGTGGGGGTATATAACTAGCCTGCTGCTGAGGCGGTCCGCCTCGAAAGCCACCAAAGGACCCTGCCGTCCTGGCCCTCTTCTGCTGATCCAGGTCATTCCGTCGACCCCTCCGTGCCTCACATCCTAGTGCATGAGCCTGCATGCGGGCAATGTCCATGCCCGGCTGAAGAGAAACACCCGCGAGACTCAACCATATAATCATCTAGCCCGGTGACGTAGCGATGCACCCTATCCTCCATATCTGCAACTAGCGCAGGGACATATCGAGCCAAAGAATCGAACTCGACATTGTACTCCCTGACAGTGCGCCCTCTCTGTCTCAGTAACAAAAATCTGTCGGCCCGTGCCCTCCTCATCTGCGGAGGCAAGAAGTGCGTGAGGAAAGCCCCCGAAAACTCATCCCATACTGCTTTGGAGTGCATGCTCTCCCGGAAAGCTCCCATGAATCAAACCAATCGATCATGCGGTATCACGCAGCCGATGCGAACCAAAGGTCACAGACTCGGTTTCTGAAGCCTTGATCACCCGCATGATCCGCTGTAACTGCCGGATGAACTCCTGCGGATCATCCTCAGGCCTCGACCCGTAAAACTCTGGCGGGCTACAACTCAGAAAGTCCCGTAGCCTGAAACTATCTGCCGAGGTGAACCACTGGTGCTCTTTGGGCCCAGGCTGCTGATTCGGCCTATCTCATATCGGCCCACGACCACGGCGGCCAAAGAATCGCTATCTCCTTGTAACCCATCTCCTGCGCCCTGCATGGGGTGGAGGCTCGTGCTGCGGTCTCGGCAGCCATTCTGCGACTCTAACCTCTCTTTGGGGTGGCGGCGTCAGAACCCGCCGTCAAGCACAACCTCAGTGCTATGCGGGCTGCGCCTCGTACTCCTCAGTATCTCACTAGCGGCACCTCGCTGCCTTGCGCTTCCGGGCTCTGGTTGCCTTGCGGAGGCATAAGCGGTAAAACGAGATACGTCGGAGGTCCAACTTACAACCTTTCTAAGGCACGATCTCAGAATGAGAAGAATGGAAACCAATCCTAAATGTCCTGCAGCCTCCTGATTATAGATGTGGTGCACAACACATCGATAATCAAGACTCTACTAGACACGGTCTGTAGACACTTTCCGAGGATTAACTGCTCTGATACCACTTTTGTAACGACCCGTTCCGGGGCCCGTTACTGGTGCCTTACCCCGGGCACCCTAGCGATACATACATCAGAGAAAATCAGCGGAACATACAACATGAGTCATTATACAAGAGATATAATAAATAAACAGGCCAACCAAAACGGTTGCCTTCAGTATATACATAAAACCTGAACAGTTTAATCCTTTTACAACCCTGCCCACAACAGTACTACTGCACTTAAGATATACAATGACTATGGCGGACAGGGCCCGCCATACCACAGATGTACAAGAACCTACAACTCGAGAACACCTACCAAAGATAAGCCTCGGAGAAAGCGGAGCTTCAATGCGCTGGCTGTGATCCTATGGCGAGGATCCACGGCCGATGTACCTCTACTGCGGCATGAACGCGGCCGAAGGAGGTCAAGACAACAGTACCAAGTATGTGAAATCGCATAATCAGTAAATGAAATCATACTAGTCTATATAAAGCAGAGACATGTATGATAACCAAACTCTGATTCACCACATAAAACAGTCATCACTCCAATATAACTATGGGTCTCACGCCCACAACATCAATCAGGTTCGCATTATGGCCGCATGCCCCCGGAATACTGCATCGGTGTAGACATGTCCATGATGCAACCATAATACCAATGTCCCATGGCCACATGCCCCCGGAATTCTGCATCGGTGTAGACATGTCCATGTGACCTCAACAACAAGACAGCAATCCAAATGGAAGCATACCGACGCTACGCATCGTGTCAGTATGTCCAAAGGAAAACAATAAGACAACTTTCCAAATGGACGATACCCGTGCGCTTACGATCGTGTCGATATGTACAAAAGTAAATCACAAGGCGATAATCGAAATGGAAACATACCCGTGCGCTACGCATCGTGTCAGTATATCCAGAGCGATTAACCACAAGACCTTAACCAAAATGGAAGCATACCCGTGCGCTACGCATCGTGTCAGTATGTCCAAAGCGATTAACGACAATAATACTATCAACAGGAACGTACCCGTGGAATTTCTCCGTCACTGCCGGCACATCCAAGTAAGTTCTCAACCAGTCAACCGACCCTCTATCGAGAGACGCGGTAACACAGAAACACAACGCTTGTACAATAAAGGCTATCATCACAAGCATAGGCAAGTTTCACAACAACAAGCATAGGCAAGTTTCACAACAACAAGCATAGGCAAGTTTCACACAACTCAAAGTACTTTCATTTTATGCCAAAGTCCGGGTTTTTAACCCCAAAGTACTACATCCGTTAAGTTCTTTTAAAGAGATCCATTCTTGTTATAAAGTCACCCGACACGTAGTATTAGAATGACCAACCCACCTTCTTTTTCAAAATCAAGTAACAACATTCTTTTCCTAAGTTCCAGTTTGCCTAGTTTCAATTACTCAAGCTTCTCATTTTCAAATGGTTTCATAGTTCCCAAACTTAATCACTTGATTCCTTTTTAGAACAATTGAGTAACATATGTCATATATGTGAGTAGTTTATTCTTGTTTATAACGATCTTATTACATCAGCCATGATCTAGAAAATGTAATATCATTTTGTCTTATCTTAGCTTCATGCGGATGGAGGTTTCTACTGGTTTTAATACAACACATCCTTATTCAATACATTTTCCTTTATTAACGCTGCAGTGGTCTGTCGATACACATTCTGATTCCCGAAATCAGTAAAACATTATCCCTTTAAAAACCAAGTACTCATTACTCACGAATGAGGTTTCACACAAACATCCACATTAAAACAAATAAGTTAAGTCTCTTATCTTATAAGATCAAGTCTCTTAACTTCTAACATCAAGAAACCATTTTCACTTACATAAGGTCGTTATAACTAACTTCCCATAAAGCTATTATAACACCACATGTTTTAAACCAACCAAATCACTTAGCACATGCGTCTACCGTACTACATAGTTCACAACAATCATGCTAGAAAAGATAGGAAGAGGTTCACATACGTCGCGACGATTATCGACAATAAGCAAAAAGCTCCAAGTACTACTACCTTGCTAGCCCTTTCCACTCCTCGAGTAGAATACGCTACTCTTAGTACTTTCACCTTTAAAGGTCACAAACGTCTATTAACCCCAAACACAAGTTCTATCTTTCTACGTAAAATTCGGACACCTCCACATGACAGCGTAAATCTCCTCCTCTATCGAGGCCGGCTACCAAGCCAACGAGGGGTTTACACGCCTACCCTGACGTGTACAATTCTACTGACAAGTCTACCGCACAATCTGATCCTATGTAAATACTGATTCGATTCGATTCTTTATTCTTCAGCTTAAGTCAAAAGACATCGCGAATACTAAGTAGTTCCATATATAGTATACAACAACTATATAGTCAACCAAACATGTAATTTCCAATTACAATAGAGGACAAGATAATTACCTCGATAAGCCCAAAATTATCCGAGTTTAATGTCGCTCTGAGCAAGGTTTAGCTCCACTCCGTGCGCTCCAAACCACTCCAAACAACCCTAGAAGTTCTAACCAACTTCTACTCACATACTTCAACCAACTATGAATATTTCCTTAGGGTTTGGTTTGAGACTAAAAGGACAAAAGGTAGTATTTCGGACTCTACGTAAAGAGGTATCTTTGGAATACTACAAGGTACAAGGCTAAGGTATTTTGGGCATTATAACAATACTAGGGAGTATTTCTATACCACAACAAGGGTATTATACGAAAACAACTAGGCTAGGGGTACCCAGCTAGACCTCAGGGGAGGGGAGACCTCGGCCAAGGCCACTTTCAAGGGGAGAGAGCTCTTGGACGAGTCAACAAGAGGGAGGGGGTTCTCAATACTTAGGCAAGTGAAGAGTGGATGAAGAAGTCTTCAAGAGAGGGTATTTATAGCAAAACCAAAGCCAACCAATGGCCAAGATCAAGCCATGTGCAAGGCAAGTGTAAGGCCAAGATCAAGCCAAGTGCACCCACAAAACACTCCACAAAACACTCCACAAAACAAGCCACAAAGCAAGGCACAAAAGAGGAGCCAATCGCCAAGGCCAAGCCTCCTCTTGCCGTCAATGAGGTGACAAGTGTCACCTCCGTTGGTCCAAAAATGTTCGTCGCTCGGAAAAATCCGCAAAAATACTAAATGACATAGCGAATTTTCCCAACGTAGCGTGGAAGCGTTTAGTCGAAACGACTCTAATCGGCACTTGTGCCCAAATTTCGAATCCAATGCCTATCCTAAGGCTCAAATTTAAATGCGACGTCCATGCGTACATACTGGAAAAAGCGGTATAACAATAGTGCGAGCGTTGTTATCGGCAATGTCTTTTGACTTAAGCCCAATAATAAAACATTTTGAAAGAGTAATCGTTGTTTTACATGGGCGTATCAGACATGAGACTTGTGTAGCTTTTAGCGAGGTAGAATTGTGCACGTCGGATTAACGTATAACCCCACGGTTGGCTTGGTAGCGGCCCCGATAGAAGGAGATTTACGTTGCGGGGAGGTGCCGAATTTTACGTAGAATGTTCTACGATAAGATCTAGATGTTAATAAGCCTTGTGGCCTTATAGGTTGAAGTGCTGCGTGTGGCGCGATCTACTTGGCTTAGGAGTAGCGGCGGCGAGGTACTTGGAGGCGTTTTGCTATTAGTCGATACTGTCGCGAGGTATGTGAACCTCTTCCTATCTCTTCTAGCATGATATGTGTGAACTATGTAGTAATGCGGTAGACGTCATGTGCTAAATGTATTTGATTGGTTTAAAACATAAAGTGTTATAACGGCTTTATGGGAAGTTGGTTATATTTTATGTTGGTAAGAAAATACTTGTGGTTTTAGAAGGTAATTGATTCGAACTATAAGCGGCTTGTTATGTGTTAATAAAGAACTTGAAGTATTTCAAAGATTTTTGAATCATTTGAAAGAAGAAGTAATACTTGGTTTTGAAAACTTAAGAGTTATACTAGCTTTATGGGAAGTTAGGTAATAACGGCTTAAGAATGTTTCTTGATCGGAAATCGAATGTGTATCGACAAACCAACTGCGGCGTTAATAAAGGAAATGTTTTAGATTAAGTATTATTAAAACCGAGAAACTTCCATCCGCATAGAAGCTAAGATGAGACAAAATGATATTTCCTAGATCAAGGCTTTGTAATGAGATTATTATAAACAAGAATATCCTACTCACATATAAGGCTTATGTTTCTCGGATAGTTTAAAAGAGAATTATATTCTTAAATGAATAAGACTATGAACTACGAAACCTTTCTAAAAATAAGAAACGTGAACATTTGAAATTAGGCAAACTTGGGCGTTTGGATAATAATGTTGTTACTTGATTTTACAAAGATAAGTGTTTTGATTCACTTAAAAAGATAATCACTCTATTTTCATATACTACGGGTATTGTGTGACTTTTGTGAAAGTAACGTATCTTTAAAAGTTAATGTATGAAGTACTTTGGGGATAGAAACCGAACATGTTGACACATAGTAGAAAGTACCTTATGTGAATAACTTGATTGTATTGGTTTGTGATAGCCTTGTAATACCTCGTGTTGATTTGATAAGTAATCATATTAGGATGCTACGTGTGTTAGTATTCGTGATGTTTGTGTAAAGGGCTTTCCCTTGATTGTGCTTATGTTGTTTAAACATTAAACTGTTCATTTGTAGGAGTTGTTATTTATATATATGCCGAAAGGCAAGTTTTCCTCAGATTACTGTTTTGTACTCCATTTGTTTCATGTATGTGTTTTATGTTCCGATTACTCGATGTTGTATCACTAGGGTGCCCGGTAAGGCACGATCAAGGCCCGTTCGGTCGTGACAAAAGTGGTATCAGGCGATTAATCCTCGGAAAGTGTCTACGTATCGATGGCAGTCTTGATTATCGGTGTGTTGTGCACCACACCAATGATCGTGAGGCTATAGGATATTTAGGATTGGTTTCTATTCTTCTCACTCGAGATCGTGCCTTAGAGTGTTGTAAGTTGGACCTCTAACGTATTTCTTTCCACCGTTATGCCTCGCGTGAGTGGCAACCCGGGCGGGAGGGCAAGGCGTGAGGAGGCTGCGAGTAGTCTGAGAGGTTACGTGGCACAGCCCATTATCACCTTAGGTGGTGCTTGTTCGGAGTTCTGCGTCGCTAGCCCCGTGAGTTTATACGGCGGCGTAGTTCTCTGCGGCCATGATATTTGAACCTTCAGTTCCACGACCGGGAACAGAGAATATAGATTTCAAGGAGGCGACCCTGTTACTAACTATGGATTTGACTACCAGAGAGTATCTGATGCATCGCGAGTCTTGATGAATATCAACGAAGGTTGTGCAAAAGTAAGTTCTTGATTAAGCTTGAGCATGGCACGTATGCGGGCTTATGCGCAGCAGCCGCAAAGCGTAGAGATCGGCGGGTTAACGAAGGGCGAAGAAAGGCGAGCAAGCAAGCGCCCTTTGGTAACTTTCGCGCGAGTCGCCTCGTGAATCAGATTATGCGCATCCACGGTGCGAAGGTCCTCGCGGGGTTCGGGGCGTTCGGGTATGCAGAGTTGGTCGAGCTCGAGCTTCGGTTCCGCATCCGAAGGTTCGGCCATCCGATTGATTTTCTCAGTGTTCACAGTGTGGCAGGCGTCATCTCAGAATGTCGTCTTTTAGTTGGTACTTGTTGTACCTATGACCGTCAGGGTCTGATGTCGAAAGAGTGTCCTTGCGGGAGGACTTAGCCTTGAGGATCGGTGGGTAGTTCGTCATCTTCCTTAGCTATCGCCTGCAGGCGGTTTGATTAGACGACTAAGGAGTAAGCGATGGGTCGGTATATCTTTAACCTCTGGGTTTAGTATGTGTGATAAGGTGAGTATACCTTAAGTGTTATATTACGATAGCATGGTGTAAATGGTGATTAGAAATCTTGGTTAGTTAACCAAGTAAGATTTGGGGATAGAAAGTGTGAGCCTTAGAGTGTTATCGTAGAGACCTTAGAGTAAGGCCATCTCGAGTAAAAGATGTATTGTTTATGTTTGACTTATAGGAGTGCATAGTGCGTGAGTTATGTTTGTGGGATTAGTCCCAGTAGTGTGGAATGAAAGAGGTAGTTGAGCTAAGAAGACCGCTAGGTTTTCGTAACGTGATTAGTGAGTTTTCCTTCGTGAGCTAGCGTTTTCGGCGTTCTGTCGGGTTGAGGCCGTTGGGTCAACCCGCGTCATGTTTGGTGGTGGGGTCGGTTGTGGTGGTCCCGCCTTGTAGGGTCACGCAGGTGTTAGGCGAGTTTAGTTAACCAACGTCGATTTCATGGACGATTCGACCGGTAGTTGGGCGAGGAGGTCGGCCGTGTTGTCTTAGCAAAGACCGTTTACTCGGAGGTTATGCGAGATGATATATCGAAAATGTTGTAAGGCTGCACGAGGTGCCTACCTTCACCTTATGTCGATAGTGGAGCCAGTTGCGGCTTTTCTTTTGGAGGTTTTACGAGCAAGGTTAGGAACTCAAGTAAGTCTCGAATCACATTCGCCTCCGCGTTGTTTGATTTCGTGGATAGTTGCGAAATTGTTGTCTCTGTGGAAGGAGTGTTTAAGCTACCATTTCGGTGTTCGGATGTCGCCTTATGAAGCCTTGTAGGGGCGGATGTGTAGTCGCGGCCGATTGGTTCGATGTTGGCGAGATTGGATAGTTGGTTCAGCTTGTTCCACAGATGTGGATAGAGTAAAGCTTGTCTAGAGGTTACGGCGGCTCGTAGAAATCGTGCGGATAATCGGGCACGACTTAGAGTTCAGGTTGGTCGGTCTTCTGAAAGTACCACCGGGTTGGTGTGACGAGTTTTGGAATCTGAGAGGAACTTAGCCCGAGTTACTTTGGGCCTTTGAGTTCATGTGAAGAATAGGCGGGTTGCCTATATGTTAGCATTCTTGTCCGACTTAGGAGGCGATGCGTCGATCTTCGTGTTATGTTCGAGAAGGAAATCGGAGATCCCGTCAGTATTCAGCTAATGATGACCAAGTTGAAGATGATAACCGAGTTTTGAATCGGCGATTTCGAAATGTAAGAGTTCGAATGTACGACATCTTGATGATCGCGGCAGGTACCGCTGTTGGGTCGCCGAGTGACACTAGAACCTCGCGGCAAAGTGACAAAAGTGGTATGCTTTATGATGTTAGAGGTGCTTCCAGTGGACTTGGATGTAAGCATTTTGCGTGATTGTTTGGTGGCCATGTGTGAGTTTGTCCTCGTAAGTATAGTAGTGAAGACTATCTTCGCGCGTTTGTATTGAGACTTAGAAGGAACATTTGGGACGAATGTTTCTAAGGAGGGGAGAATGTTATACCCCGTATTTCCAGAGTATGTACGTAAGGACGTACGTAGAAAAATTTGAACTTGTGATTTAGGCTTGGCGAATTCTTTTATTCACAACACCCGATTAGAGTCGTTTTTTTAAACGTTTTACGACTTTCGTAGGGAATTTCCGCTATGTCATTTTTAATTTTTATGGATTTTTCCGAGAGAAACATTTTGGACAACAAGAGGCGACACTTGTCACCCTCTCATTGGAACACCTTGCGGTAAAGGGGTTGCCGAATGGCGTTGTTTGTCGAGGGTTGGTAGGATATTTTGGTGGTAGATGGATAAGGTGCACTTGGCAAGATCTTGGCCCTACACTTGCCTTGCACTGGCAAGATCTTGGCCATTGGTTGGCCTTCACTTGACCTATAAATACCCACCCTTGAAGACTAATTCATCCACAAAATTGCCTAAGTCTTGAAAGCTTCTTCCTCCCCTTAGTGTAGTGTCTTGGACGAGCCCCTCTTCCCCTTGGCCGAGAGTTCCCCTAGTGGGTAGGCCGAGTATACACCCTCCCTTTGGGTGCTAGCCGTGGGGTACCCTCCTAGCCTAGTTGTTTCGTATAATACCCCCTCTTGGTAGAAATACTCTCAAAAGTATTGTTATAATGCCCAAATTACCTTAGCCGTATACCTTGTAGTATTCTAAGGTTATACTTATCTGAAAAGCCGAAATACTATTATACTTCCTTCACTACAAAACCACCCTAGGAAAATCTCCATAGTTAGTTGGAGTATTAAGTAGAAGTTGGTTAGAACTTCTAAGGGTTGTTTGCGTGGTCTGAGCGCGAGTAGAGCTAAACCTTGCTCAGGATCGACATTTAAACTCGGATAATTATGGGCTTATCGAGGTAAATATCTTGTCCCCTATTGTAATTGGAAATTACATGTTGTTAGATTATATAGTTGAAGTATACTATATATAGTGCGAACGCTGTTATCGGCAATGTCTTTTGACTTAAGCCCGAATAATAAGAAACCTTTCGAAGAAGAATCGAACTGTTTTTACATGGGAGTATTCTGATAGACTTGTGTAGCTTTTCCGTGAGGTAGAATTGTGCGTCGGATTAACGTATAACCCCGGTTGGCTTGGTAGCCTAGATAGAGAGGAGATTTACGCTGTTTGCGGGGAGCTTTGAATTTTCTCAGAGAATGTTCTACGATAAGATCTAGATGTTAATGCGCCTTGTGGCCTTATAGGTTGAAGATCTGCGTGTGGATCTACTTGGCAGGAGTAGCCGACGGCGAGGTACTTGAGCGTTTGCTATTAGTCGATACTCGTCGCGAGGTATGTGAACCTCTTCCTATCTCTTCTAGCATGATATGTGTGAACTATGTAGTACGGTAGACGTACATGTGCTAAATGTATTTGATTGGTTTAAAACATAAAGTGTTATAACGGCTTTATGGGAAGTTGGTTATAACAGTTTTATGTTGGTAAGAAAATACTTGTGGTTTTTAGAAGGTAATTGATTCGAACTATAACTGGCTTGTTATGTGTTAATAAAGAACTTGAAGTATTTCAAAAGATTTTTGAATCATTTCGAAAGAAGAAGTAATACTTGGTTTTTGAAAACTTAAGAGTTATACTAGCTTTATGGGAAGTTAGGTAATAACGGCTTAAGAATGTTTTACTGATTCGGAAATCAGAATGTGTATCGACAAACCACTGCAGCGTTAATAAAAGGAAATGTTTTAACAGATTAAGTATTATTAAAACCAGTAGAAACTTCCATCTGCATAGAAGCTAAGATGAGACAAAATGATATTTCCTAGATCATGGTCAGTAATGAGACTGTTATAAACAAGAATATCCTACTCACATATAAGGCTTATGTTTCTCAGATAGTTTAAAAGAGAGAATTATATTCTTAAATGAATAAGACTATGAACTACGAAACCTTTCTAAAAATAAGAAACGTGAACATTTGAAATTAGGCAAACTTGGACGTTTGGATAATAATGTTGTTACTTGATTTTACAAAGATAAGTGTTTTGATTCACTTAAAAAGATAATCACTCTATTTTCATATACTACGGGTATTGTGTGACTTTTGTGAAAGTAACGTATCTTTTAAAAAGTTAATGTATGAAGTACTTTGGGGATAGAAACCCGAACATGTTGACACATAGTAGAAAGTACCTTATGTGTGAATAACTTGATTGTATTGGTTTGTGATAGCCTTGTAATACCTTCGTGTTGATTTGATAAGTAATCATATTAGGATGCTACGTGTGTTAGTATTCTGTGATGTTTGTGTAAAGGGGCTTTCCCTTGATTGTGCTTATGTTGTTTAAACATTAAACTGTTCATTTGTAGGAGTTGTTATTTATATATATGCCGAAAGGCAAGTTTTCCTCAGATTACTGTTTTGTACTCCATTTGTTTCATGTATGTGTTTTATGTTCCGCTGATTACTCTGATGTTGTATCACTAGGGTGCCCGGGGTAAGGCACCAGTCACGGGCCCAGATTCGGGTCGTGACACAGTTACTAGCTAGGGTTTTAGCAAACAGAGAGTATAGAGTGCATCGATATATCACGGGCCTAGACGATTATCTAGTAAAGGGGTGTACAAGAGTAGCTCTTCATTCAGGCATGGACATTGCCCGCGTACGGGCTTATGCCTGGCAGCGAGAGCGTAAGTCGGCGGATTAACCAAGATTAGCGAGAGGCAGACAACAGGTCCTTTGGTAACTTTCGAGGCAGGAAGCCTCAACATCAGGCTAGTTATGCCCTCCGATTCGAGTAGTCCTCGAAAGCTCGGGGCGCTCGAGTATGCAGAAGTTGGTCAGAGCTCCAGGGTTTTTGGTTCACAGATTTACATAGGTTCTAGCCAGCCAGATTCAGTTTTCCCTCGGTGTTCACTATGTGGTGGGCGTCATTCCGAGAAATGTCGTCTTTTTACCAATGCTTGTTTTACCTGCGGCCGGCAGGGCCATGTGAAGAGAGAATGTCCTAGTAGGGGGGATACAGGTGGGATGACTCAGCCTACCAGGTCGGTTGCAGATCCAGTGGTTCGGAGAGAAATGGGTGTTAGCCAGAGGAGGCCACCCCCACCTCGGTGTGGCCGTTGTGGTAGGTGTCATCATGGGGAGTGTCGTACTACTTCGACAGCTTGTTATGCTTGCGGCCAACAGGGCCATTTTGCGAGAAATTGTGCAACCAGAGGTAGCGTGGATGTAGAGACTCAGCCGGGATCGATCGGTTCTATCGCCTTCTTTTGCTATGTACCAGACGGGACTATGATTAGAGTGAAGCGAGTTGCGGTATACGCTTAACCTCAGAGATTTGTATCGTGATATGATGTTTTTATGTTAAAGTATTATGTTTGGATAAGCCTTTGTGTAAAATGTGATTTAGAAGCCTGGTTTTGTGAAAAGGTAAGTCCAGGATGAGACAATTGTGAGCCTTAGAATATTATAACAGTTAAAACCTTAGATGTGAGGCCATCTTGAGTAAAAGATTTTACGGTTAGTCTTTGTCGGAGTGCATAGTTGTTATACCCCGTATTTCCAGAGTATGTACGTGAGGGCGTACGTATAAAAATTTAAGCCTTAAGGTTGGCAAGGTTCGAAATTTGTACACAAGTACCAAAAGAATCGTTTTTCGACGAAACGTTTTACAAGACTTGCGAAGGAAAAATACGGCTATGTCATTTATAATTTTGTGGATTTTTCCGAGGCGAAACATTTTGGACCACGGAGGGTGACATGTGTCACCCTCACATTGGACGTGATTGTGGGCGGTAATGGACGAATTGGTGGTCTTGGTTAGGTAGGATATTTTGTGATAGTTGGTGTGGTAGATGGATAAGGTACACATGGTTGAATCCTCACCCTACACTTGCATGGCACAGCCATCTTGGCCATTGGTTGGCCATTGGTTGGCCTATAAATACTCCTAAGAAGACTTTCTTCATCAAAATCATTTTCCAAGTCTTGAAATCCTCCCCTTTGTGAGTTGTATCCGTCCAAAGCCCCCTTTTTGAGAAGCCTTGGCGAGAGGGTACTCACTCTAGTGGTGTGGCGAAAGTACCCCCCATTTGCCTTGTAGTTTGGGATAATACACCCCCTCTTGGTAAATACTCTCCAAGTATTGTTATAATGCCAAAATACTCTAGCCCATATACCTTGTAGTATTCCCAAGGTTACCTCTATCTGAAAGCCGAAATCTTATTATACTTCCCCTCAACACAAATGAAACCACATGGAAAAATCTCCATAATTGGTTGGAGTACTAAGTAGAAGTTGTGTAGAACTTCTAAGGGTTTCTTGGAGCGAATTGGAGGGCCCAGAGTAGGAGCTAAACGTCGCTCAGGATCGACACATATACTTGGATAATTTTGGGCTTAGCGAGGTAAATAATCCTATCCTTCTATTGTAATTGGAAATTACATCTTGAGTTGTATAGAAATGAATATAAGATTCATAAGAGAATTGAATTGTAATAGAAGGATATTACAAATAAGACTTGAATCAAATCACATCGGAAGAATATTTAAGTAGAAGATTAAATTGTACTTACATAGGACCGTATTCTGATAGTCTTATAACCTTTATTGGTTGGTATTACGAGTAGCATGTACTACTTGGAAGGTGGACAAGGCTAGCGGGTTATAGCCGGAGCGTTTTGCTAATAGTCGATAATCGTCGCGGTATGTGATTCTTCCTATACTCTTGAGCATGATATTTTAAAAGAATATATATATAGATACGGTGAGCGTGCGTGTTAATCGAACGTAATTGTGCGGCAATGTCTTTTGACTTAAGCCTGAATAATATATATATATAGTACGGTAGGCGACGTGTGCTAGCGAGCGTAGTTATGCGGCAATGTCTTTTGACTTAAGCTGAATAATAAGAATTTTGAAGTATTTCAAAAGAATTAAGAAACCTTTTGAAAGAAGAGTAATGCTTGGTTTTAAAAGCTTAACAGTTATACTAGCTTTATGGGAAGTTAGGTATAACGACTTAAGAGAGATAAAAAGAATGGTTTATTAATTTTAAAAGTTAAGAGACTTGATCTTAAAAGATAAGAGACTTGACTTAATTATATTAATATGAATTTTGTGTGAAACCTCATTCGTGAGTAATGAGTACTTGGTTTTAAAAGGAATAATGTTTCTTGATTTGGAAATCGAATGAGTATCGACAAAACCAACTGCAGCGTTAATAAAGGGAAATGATTTGACTAATTAAGTAATGATATTAAAACATTAGAAACCTCCATCCGCATAAGCTAAGATGAGACAAAATGATATTACATTTCCTAGATCATGGCTGCTTAATAAGATTGATTATGAACAAGAATAACCTACTCACATATAAGGCATATGTTTCTCAAATTGTTTAAAGAGAATTATACTCTTAAGTGATTAAGACTATGAACTACGAAACCTTTCTAAAATAAGAGACTTAATGTCACGACCCGAAACCGGGCCCGCGACTGGTGCCTTACCCGGGCACCCAAGTAGTCAAACAACATCAGAGAAAATCAGCGGAAATTAAAACTCATACATGATAACCAATGACAAGAGAAAACAGGCTAACCAAGCGGTTACCTTTTCTGAAAAAAAATAACTAACACCGACCGGTTACAATCCACCTTACATCGATTACTACGGACCTCTAAGAATTTTTATAACATCTCGGCGGGGCAGGGCCGCCATACCCAGATGTACAAAAAGTTCTACAACTTGAGGCCGTACAGTGACAAAGTCTCGAAGGAATGGAGCTCGAGGCGAGCAGCGATCCAAAGTGCGGATCAACAAGCGATGTATCTCGACTGCGGCGTGAACGCAGCCCGAAGGTCGATAACAAAAGTGCAGTATGCAAAGCAGAAAAATCAGTAAATGAAATCATAATAGTCTATAAGGAAAGCAGAGACATGTATGATAACCAAACTACGAGTACACCACGTATATCTGATTGATCAAATCAAATCACATCAAGTCAGGACTCACGCCGAAATATCATTACTCAAAGTGGACGATACTCGTGGGCTACCCAGCGTGTCGGTATGTCAACCCAATAACAAGATAGTACTCACGGTGGACGATACTCGTGGGCTACCCAGCGTGTCGGTATGTCCCAACCAATAACAAGATAATACTCACCGTGGACGATACTGTGGGCTACCCAACGGTCGGTATGTCCAAACAAATACCCGGATAATACTCGTGGACGATACCGTGGGCTACCCAGCGTGTCGGTATGTCCAAACAAATACCCGAGATAATACTCACTGTGGACGCATACTGTGGGCTACCCAACGTGTCGGTATGTCCAAACCGGTTTACAAGATAACACTCATAATAGAAGCATACGTGGGCTACCCAACGTGTCGATATGTCCAGTTATGTCATGTCATACCACCCGATATCCGGCCCTCCGTCGAGAGACTCGGTAGCACAAAGTCAAACACTTGCACAACAACAAAACTATCACCACAAGCACAGGCAAGTTACACACAACTCAAAGTACCTTCGTTTAAGTCAACAAACCGGGTTCCAACCCCAAAATACTACATTCTTTCCTACCTTCAAAGACCTCTCTTTACGTAGAAACCATACGATACTATCACACGTAGTATCACACACATTCATGTTTAAAACACGTACTTCAAACACAATTAACATAACGTCAAGTATACCTTTTAAAAGTCCAGTAATTAACTCCTTTAAGGTCAAGTATTCCTACCTTTTAAAACCAAGTCATTTACTTTTCCCCTAAGAAAAGTTCGATATTTGAAACAAGTGATTTATACTTTCAAACTCAAGTTACTTCTCTTTTCCAAAATCCAGTACATTATCCTTTACAATCCATTAAGTTCATTCTTTGGAATTTTAAGAAAAACCAGAACTTGTTATCAATAATTCTCATTTAAGCAGCCATGATCTAGGAAATGTAATATCATTTTGTCTTATCTTAGTTTCTATGCAGATGGAGGTTTCTACTGGTTTTAATATAATCAATTAGTCGAAACCATTTCCTTTATTAGTATTTGATGGTGTGTTCGATACTTGTTCCCACTTTCAAATCCATTTCACATTCTTATGCGTTATACCTAACTTCCCATAAAGCTAGTATAACTCTTAAGTTTCAAAACTAAGTATTACTCATTACTCACGAATGAGGTTTTACAACTTTGAATACATTACACAACTTTCACAATTCTAAGTTAAGTCTCTTATCTTACAAGATCAAGTCTCTTAACTTCTACCAATCAACAACCGTTCTTTTACTCACATAAAGTTGTTATAACTGACTTCCCATAAAGCCGTTATAACCTCTTTATGTTTTAAACCAACCAATTACCACATAAACATTTATGAGACCAAGAGGGCTCATTCTTAAGCAGAGTGCCCATTACTAACGGATAAGACTTACTACTCTTACACATAATGAAGCCCTTTACACTTCATAACAAGTCAAGACACAATTTGGAAAATCAATTTCCTTTAGCACACGTGCGTCAACCGCACTATATATTTCACAAATAGTCATGCTGAAGAGGATAGGGAAGAATCACATACCTCGCGACGATTGTCGACACTAAGCAAAATGCTCTCAGTACTATCTCCCTTAAGAAGAATATGCTACACGTAGTACTTCAATCCTATAAGGGCCATAAAACGTCTATCAAACTCTAGTTTCGAACGTAGAGTAAACTAAGTACAAGGCCCCTACATTCTACGGAAATTGGACAGAACTTCCTTTGTTTCTATTAACTTGCCACCTTTCACAAGGCCTAAATCAACAAGGCTACAAGATCCAAATCTAAGCCAACTTAACTATAACAGCCTCAGGCTCACAAATCTATACAAACTTAACTATAATGACCTGTGCTCACAAATCTATACAAACTCTAAATATAACACCTCGGGCTCATGATCTATACTACTAAAATAAAATGACCTTAGGCTCATAACCAAGAAAGGAAACTTTACCTTAAGGAATAGCCCACAAAAGCCCCTTTTTCTTCCACCTCTTCCGTCAAAATCGCCGCCTTACTGGCTTTTTCTTGCTGCCTTGACAATCTCATCTAAAGCTAGGTTTTCTTCCAAAACTAGAGAGAAGGAGAGGGTTTCCATGGAAGGGTTTTGAAATGAAATGAAATGGAATGGCCAAGTCTTCCAAGACTTGGCCTAAATAGGACCACTTATCGATAAAGGATGGGAGGGACACTTGTCACCCTCCCATAGGTTATAAACGAAATATCCTGTTTTTCGTCACTTCATCGCAAAAATCCGCCGCGCGCAGCCACGCCCGTAAGGCCCTGGGCTAACACTTCGAAAATAATTGCATCGTCTGGCGCGCGCGCATTCGGCGCGGCGCCACCGCAGACCCTCGGTATAATCAGCGCGTCCTGCCACGCTCTCGGCCGCTGAACCTGATGAATCAACTGCTTTGCGGCGCGCTAAACTGAAACTTCCATAACTTTTGACTCGATGTCCAATCGGCGAGCGGTTGGTTGCGTTGGGACCTAGATTCAACGGACTACACACTAGGCCTTTTAAACACCTTACAATCCTTAACAACTGGGGTCCAACACTCAAAGGTAAACTCAAAATCCTTCCAACATGTTTGCCAACTTATCTATCCTCTAGAATTTACTGGTGTAACATTCTTCCCCAGAAACATTCGTCGAATGTTCCTTCTAAGTCTTGAGAACACATGCACTGTATAGTCTTCACTACTATACCTACCAAAACTCATTTATGCCTCTCATGGCCATAATATAGAACTCACGATCTCCAAATTCCAATACTGAAATCACCTCCTAACGTGCAAACATCACTATTTTCTCCTCATGGTCTAAAGGAGACTCTCCTTACTCGGCGTACCTTCCTTGTACACCCACACCCCTCTCTAGTACACGCTCCACAATTCAGTCACTGCTTCCGTTTCTACCACCTTGGAGTCACTACCTCCAACTCGTCCATCTTACTAATCCACGTCATGGAAGCTACCACTCCCATCACAAACTACCCATGGAATCATCACACAAAACTCCATGTATACCATACACTCCGACAAGGATTAACAAGAAAGGCTTCTACCCAAGACTACTTACATCTAAGGTCTCAAAATTTTTCTCATTCCCAAACTTACCTCTTTATTAACCATGCTTCCAAAACACATTATATACACACAAAGCTACCCTAACATGACTCAACACATCACCACAACATCAAAGCATACAATACTCTAGAGGGTTAAGAACATACCATCACTATTGCTTCACCTCCGCTTCTGTCGCTCTACTCATGTTCTTTCCGGCACGACGCACAAAGGAGGAGGTGAATCGTCCATCGATCCCGAAGGTGAATCTCAACCTCCGCTATCTCTGGTGGGACAATTCCTTGCAAAATGGCGGTGGCGCGTGTAAAACAGATTCCCTATTAGCACGACACTCCCATCGTGAGCCTACCACAATAGTCACAGAGGTAAAGGTGGTCCCATCCGACTAACATCCCCGATCCCCAAAACCGAAACCTTGGAGCCCGACTGCTCGCAGATTTT
The DNA here is from genome assembly GCA_029844215.1 of Przewalskia tangutica. Classification (NCBI taxonomy): domain Eukaryota; kingdom Viridiplantae; phylum Streptophyta; class Magnoliopsida; order Solanales; family Solanaceae; genus Przewalskia; species Przewalskia tangutica. The sequence goes on along the minus strand of CM056737.1, from coordinate 37,238,910 downwards.
TGAACGCCGGCGATCGAGGTGGAGCACTCGTCTTGGCGGAGGCGCAAAACTAACCTCCGCCGAGGTCGCTCACGCCGGGTCACCAAGGACCACGCCTCGCCCTACTCTGCTGATCTTGGTCATTCCGGCGACTCTCGTGCCTCACATCCAGTGCACGAGCTGCGTGCGGGCAATGTCCATGCCGGTGAAGAGCTACTCCGAGCAACTCTCGCCAAATAGTCATCAAGCCTGTGACATAGCGGTGCACTCTGTCCTCCATGTCGGCTACTAACGCGGGGGCGTCAGCTAGTGAGTTAAACTCCACGTTGTACTTCAACCGCACGCCCGCTCGCCAACATCAAAAACTGTCGGCCCGAGTCCTCCTCATCGTGGAGGCAAGAAATGTGCAAGAAATGCCTCCGAGAACTCGTCCCGTCATTTGGAAGTGCATGCCCTCCCGGGCGGCTCGCGAATCAAACCGATCGGCTGCGGTATCACGCGGCCGATGCGAACCTAGGACCGACTCGGTCTCCGTGCCTTGATCACTCTCATGATCGCTGTAGCTTCGGATGAACTCCCGCGGATCATCCTCGTGCCTCGACCCGTAGAACTGCGCGGGCGCAACTCGTAAAGTCGCGACCTCAAACTATCCGATCTCGGGTGAACATCTGGTGCATCACCCCAGGCTAGCTGCGTCTATCCTCGTGTCGGCCTGACCACGGCCAATAAGCGGGCCAACTCCTTGTAACCCATCTCTGCTCCGGGCCGTGGACCGGAGGCTCAGTCTTGTGGTCTCTGCAGAGGCCGCCGCTCTACTCGCAGCCTCCTCTGCTTGCCTTGCCTGGGCCACTGGTTGCCTTTCGCAGAGGCATGGCGGTAAAGCGAAACACGTCGGAGGGTCCAACTTACAACACAACTCTAAGGCACGATCTCGAATGAGAAGAATAGAAACCAATCCTAAATGTCCATGACCTCGATTATAGATGTGGTGCACAACACATCGATAATCAAGACTCTACCAAAGCGATGCGTAGACACTTTCCGAGGACTAATCGCTCGATACCACTTTTTGTCACGACGGCAAACTGGGCTAGTGCCTTACGGGCACCCAAGTAGTCAAACAACATCGAGAGAAAATCAGTGAAATTAAAACTCATACATGATAACCAATGACAAGAGAAAGCAAAGCTAACCAAGCGGTTACCTTTTACGAAAAAATAACTAACACTGAGCGATTCTGATCACCTTGGCATCAAGACTACGGACCTCTAAGAATTTTTATAACATCTCTGACGGACGGGGCCCCGCCATACCACGAATGTACAAAAGTTCTACAACTTGAGGAACGTACCAAGTGACAAAGTCTCAGAAGGAATGGAGCTCGAGAAGCGAGCAGCGATCCAAAGTGCGGATCAACAAGCGATGTATCTCAACTGCGGCATGAACGCGGCCCGAAGAAGTCGATACAACAGTGCAGAGTATGCGAAACAGAAAAATCGTAAATGAAATCATAATAGTCTATAAGGAAAAGCAGGAGACATGTATGATAACCAAACTACAGACACCACGTATATCTGATTCGATCAAATCAAATCACATCAAGTCGTGGACTCGCGCCCGAAATATCATTACTCAAAGTGGGCGATACTTCGTGGGCTACCCAACGTGTCGGTATGTCCAACCCAATAACAAGATAGTACTACGGTGGACGATACTCGTGGGCTACCCAACGTGTCGGTATGTCCCAACCAATAACAAGATAATACTCACTGTGGACGATACTGCGTGGGCTACCCAGCGGGTCGGTATGTCCAAACAAATACCCAGATAAAACTCACTCTTGACGCATACTCGTGGGCTACACAACGTGTCAGTATGTCCAAACAAATACCGGATAATACTCGTGGGCGTACTGCGTGGGCTACCCAACGTGTCGGTATGTCCAAACCAGTTTACAAGATAACACTCACAATAGAAGCATACGTGGGCTGCAGCGTGTCGATATGTCCCCGAAGGATCAATATAGTGGAAGCATACACGTGGGCTACCCAACGTGTCGATATGTCCATCATACCACCCGATATCCGGCCCTCCGTCGAGAGACTCGGTAGCACAAAGTCAAACACTTGCACAACAACAAAACTATCACCACAAGCACAGGCAAGTTACACACAACTCAAAGTACCTTCGTTTAAGTCAACAAACCGGGTTCCAACCCCAAAATACTACATTCTTTCCTACCTTCAAAGACCTCTCTTTGCGTAGAAACCATACGATACTATCACACATAGTATCACACACATTCATGTTTAAAACACGCATTTCAAACACAATTAACATAACGTCAAGTATACCTTTTAAAAGTCCAAGTAATTAACTCGCTTTAAGGTCAAGTATTCCTACCTTTTAAAACCAAGTCATTTACTTTTCCCTTAAGAAAAGTTCGATATTTGAAACAAGTGATTTATACTTTCAAACTCAAGTTACTTCTCTTTTCCAAAATCCGATTACATTATCCTTTACAATCCATTAAGTTCATTCTTTGGAATTTTAAGAAAAACGAACTTGTTATCAATAATTCTCATTTAAGCGGCCGTGATCTAGGAAATGTAATATCATTTTGTCTTATCTTAGTTTCTATGCGGATGGAGGTTTCTCTGGTTTTAATATAATCAATTAGTGAAACCATTTCCTTTATTAGCAGCTATGATGGTGTGTTCGATACTTGTTCCCACTTTCAAATCCATTTCACATTCTTATGCCGTTATACCTAACTTCCCATAAAGCTAGTATAACTCTTAAGTTTTCAAAACCAAGTATTACTCATTACTCACGAATGAGGTTTTACAACTTTTGAATACATTACACAACTTTCACAATTCTAAGTTAAGTCTCTTATCTTACAAGATCAAGTCTCTTAACTTCTACCAATCAACAACCGTTCTTTTACTCACATAAAGTTGTTATAACTGACTTCCCATAAAGCCGTTATAACCTCTTATGTTTTTAAACCAACCAATTACCACATAAACATTTATGAGACCAAGAGGGCTCATTCTTTAAGCATATAGGTGCCCATTACTACCGGATAAGACTTACTACTCTTACACAGAATGAAGCCCTTGACACTTCATAACAAGTCAAGACACAATTTGGAAAATCAATTTCCTTTAGCACACGTGCGTCAACCGCACTATATATTTCACACATAGTCATCTTTGAAGAGGATAGGAAGAATCACATACCTCGCGACGATTGTCGACACTAAGCAAAATGCTCTCAAGTACTATCTCCCAGAAGAATATGCTACACGTAGTACTTCAATCCTATAAGGGCCATAAAACGTCTATCAAACTCTAGTTTCGAGCGTAGAGTAAACTAAGTACAAGGCCCCACATTCTACGGAAAGTGGACAGAACTTCCTTTGTTTCATTAACTTGCCACCTTCACAAGGTCGAAATCAACAAGGCTACAAGATCCAAATCTAAGCCAACTTAACTATATGACCTCGGGCTCACAAATCTATACAAACTTAACTATAATGCCTCAGGCTCACAAATCTATACAAACTCTAAATATATGACCAATTTCAGGCTCACAGATCTATACTACTAAAATAAAACCTTGCTCATAACCAAGAGAAAGGAAACTTTTACCTTAAGGAATAGCCACAAAAGCCCTTTTCTTCCACTCTTCCAGTCAAAATCGCCCAGCGTTACCACGAGTTTACCACACTTTTTCTTCTGCCGCGCTTGACAATCTCATAAAGCTAGGTTTTCTTCCAAAAACTAGAGAGAGGAGGAGAGGGTTTCCATGGAAGGGTTTTGAAATGAAATGAAATGGAATGACCAGTCTTCAGACTTGGCCTAAATAGGACCACTGCATGATAAAAAGGATGGGAGGACACTTGTCACCTCCCATGGGTTATAATGAAATATCCCTGTTTTTCGTCAACTGCTGCGCCAAAAATCCGCCTCGGCGCGCAGCCGCCTCCAGCGCGGCGCTTTCTCGAGAAAATAATTGCAGCGTCTGGCGCGCGTTCGCAACAGATTCAGCGCGCGGCACTTCAACACCCGCAGACCCTCGGTCTAATCAGCGCCGCGCTCTGCTCCGGCGCGTACGGCCCTGAACCTGGCGAAGTCAACGCTGCCTTGATCGCGCCAAACTTGAAACTTCCATAACTTTTGACTGATGTCCAATCGTCGACGGTTGGTTGCGTTGGGACCTAGATTCAACTGACTACACAGGCCTTTTAAACACCTTACAATCCTTAACAACTGGGGTCCAACACTCAAAGGTAAACTCAAAATCCTTCCAACACATGTTTGCCAACTTATCTATCCTCTAGAATTTACGGGGTGTAACACTTAAGTACTTGAAATTAGGCAAACTTGAACTTAGGGAAAAGGATGTTGTTGAAAAGGAAAGTGTTTTGGTTTACTCAAAAAAAATGTGAGTCACTCTATTTTTATACTACGGGTATCGGGTGACCTTTGTAAAAGAAATGGATTTTTTTAAAGGAATCTAACGTACGTAGTACTTTAGAGTTAAAACCCGGACTTTGACATAAAATGAAAGTACCTTGAGTTGTGTATAACTTGCCTATGCTTGTTGTTGTGTAGCTCGCCTATGCTTGTTGTTGTGTAACTTGCCTATGCTTATTGTGACAGTCTTTGTTGTGCAAGAATTGTGTTTCTATACTACCGCGTCTCGATGGGCGGTTGACTTATTGAGAACTTACTTGGGCGTCTGCGGTGTGGAAGATTCCACGGGTATGCTTCCATTATTATTATTACATGGGCATATCTACAATCATGATGGATTCTCATGGATGTTATACCGTATTCTCGGGGTATGTATGCGAGGGCGCACGTGCGAGCACGTGAAAAAATTGGAAAGGAAGAAAGAGGTGATTCTTCCACGGAAAAGTTTAGGTTTTGTAAGGAAAAATGTTAAGTTGAAGGGTGGGTTCCCAGATTTAATTTGGGCTTCTAGATTATATTAGAATTATGGAATTTTATTTTGGAAATAGTCACGCTGGGGCCATGGGGAGAAATTTACTGATTTTGTGGGGCCCACTTTGTTTTGAGATTTTGGCCATTGTGGATATTTTTGGAAGACGTTTTATGAGGGCCAATAGGAGGTGACACGTGTCACCCCCGCCTAGGTGGCTTGGAATGACATTTGTTACAACACCTTTGTAGAGTCGTTTTTGTGAAGCGTTTTACATAACTTGCGAGTAGGAAAATTCGGCTATGTCTTTTCTTATTTTCGATTTTTCAGAGGCGAAACATTTTGGACCAACGAGGGTGATACGTGTCACCTCGCAATGGAAGCAAGTGGACTTGGCGATTGAAGGGCAAGTTGACGGTAGATATTTGTGTAGATAATTGTGAGGGTGTTCAGGAGTAGGGGCTAGGCTGCACTTCGCTTGATCATGGCCTGACACTTGCCTTGCACATGGCTTGATCTGGCCACTGGTTGGCCTTTGGTTTTGCTATAACACCCCCTAAGCAGAAGACTTCATCCATTCCTAAAATCTTCCAAGTCTTGAGTCCTCTCCTCCACTTTGAGTGTGTTCTCGTCCTAAGCCTTCCTCCCCGGCCAGGTGGCCTTGTGGCGAGAGCCTCACTCCTCCGGCTGTGGTGCTAGCCGTAGGGTACCCCACTTCAGCCTAGTTGTTTACATTATAATACACCCTTCGTAGAAATACTCTCAGTATTGTTATAATGCAAAATACCTTAGCCTTTACCTTGTTGTATTCCAAAAGTTACTATATCGTAGAGCTGGAAATACTACTCTTTTGTCCTTTTAGTCTCAAACCAAAACCACTAGAAATCTTCATAGTTGGTTGAAGTATTTGAGTAGAAGTTAGTTAGAACTTCTAAGGGTTGTATTGTGAGGCGGATTGAGCGCGGAGTAGGAGCTAAACCTTGCTCGAGGATCGAGCATTATAACTTGGATAAT